>JBCLNQ010000026.1:0-521950 GCA_039119965.1 Talaromyces sp. DC2
TATTCAATACGGACGGGCGGTAATCTATCGGCTCTGACAAAGCGCAAACCGTCTTTTTTTTCCTCATCAAGAAGCAGCAGGCGGACAAGACTGGCTGCTGTGGTGTGGCTACGGCCTTCACTTTTTTTTTAAAACTGGGGCGAACCCACAAGTAGTCGAGGACTACTAATAATTATCAAATCATTCCCTGCCTGCCTGCCTGCCTGCTCTAAAATACGCTCGACTCGTTCGTTAATAATATTTATTAATACGTACCGCACTCCCAAGCGCGCGCAAAAACGCTGGAAAGGACAGGAAGAAAGTTAAGCGGCGCGCGCAAACACTGAATTCTGGTCGTGCCGGCCGCCGCCTCTTTTCATTAGTTTTTCCTCTCCTCTTCTTCTCTTCTCCTTTGTATTCCTCTTTCTGGTTCCTTCCACTCTGCTTCGCCTCCAAAAGCGCCGTCAAAACGCCGCCCGGCGTGGATTTCTGCTTTGAAATCACTCCCCACGCCGCCGCCGGGTTTCTGAAACTTACTGAATTACCCGACTGTCCGGGCTAGTGACCTCGATTTCGTCACTTTTCCGGACGACTTCTCCCTTCTACTTTCACTTCGACTTCATCACCACCACCCCCGACCGCGCAGGCAGCGTCCTCCGTCGCTCTCGAGCGAGTACCTCTTCCCAGCGTGAAAAGCGCCCTCGTGCGCTGCTCCGTCTGAACGCACATGACTCCTCCGCCAGGCTCGCCCGGTCCTTCCTCCACCGTTTCCTCCAAAGCGCCGTCCACCACCTCGATCGACCAGAGCCATGCCGAGCAGCAGATGACGCGCGCGCTCGAGGACATTCGCTCGTCGCTGCCCGCCAACGGCGATGTCCTCCCAACGCCTCCACAGCCCGCAAAGACCGCGAAACCCTCCATGGCTCATCGCATCACTCGCATGTTCAGCGAGCGGAAGCCTGCAACTCCTTCGCCTAAGGACTCGGACGCCGGCGGCGGTCCTCGCGATATCGGCTCTGAATCTAGCTCGGATGGTGCGAAACCGTCGCTCAACGGCACTGTGCGCTCCATCGCCCCTCAGCCGCCTTCTCGCCAGGCCTCTCTGAGCGAAAAGCCCGGCGACGGGCTCGTCAAGGGCCGTGGCAAGGAAAAGGAAGTGCCTCTCGTTCACAAGCGGTTTGAACTTCTGGAGGGCGGCCTTCACAAACACCACCTCAAAGGCACCAAACGACAGGAAAAACTCACCGGCTTGCTGCGAGACATGCTGGGCGCGGGCAAAAAGAAAGACGATCACGTAGATGACCAGCAGTTGTCGCTGGTTTCGAGCTGGGTCGATCAGCTGAAAAACGAACGCGACAAACTGGCGCAGGATAAAAAGGGCGGCCCCAATGCGACAGCCACGTTGGTCGACAAGTACGGCAAATGCCAGGAGATTGTCGGCCGCGGGGCTTTTGGTATTGTTCGCATTTCGCACAAGGTCAACCCAAAGGACTCACGCATGGAACAACTGTATGCCGTCAAAGAATTCCGCCGGCGGCCTCAAGAAACTTCGAAAAAATACCAGAAGCGACTTACATCTGAATTTTGCATCTCGTCGTCTTTACGCCACCCTAATGTAATCCATACCCTGGATCTTTTACAAGACGCCAAGGGCGACTATTGTGAGGTGATGGAATACTGTGCGGGCGGCGATTTGTATACACTCGTGCTGACGGCCGGCAAACTCGAAGTCAGCGAAGCAGACTGCTTTTTCAAACAACTTATGCGGGGTGTCGAGTACATGCACGAGATGGGCGTCGCCCACCGTGACTTGAAGCCGGAAAATCTTCTCCTGACCACTCATGGAGCGCTGAAAATCACCGACTTTGGCAATGGTGAATGCTTCCGAATGGCGTGGGAAAAGGAAGCACACATGACGGCTGGCTTGTGTGGCTCGGCTCCGTATATCGCGCCCGAGGAGTACACCGACAAAGAATTTGACCCACGAGCGGTTGATCTCTGGGCGACCGGTGTGATTTATATGGCTATGAGAACCGGGCGACACCTGTGGCGGGTGGCCCGCAAGGACGAAGATGAATTTTACGAGCGCTACCTCGAAGGTCGAAGAGACGAGGATGGGTACGCGCCTATTGAGACGTTGCATCGGGTGAGTTTGTCTGCAACTGTCTAACAATATACAAGAAGCTAACATGCTCTAGGCTCGCTGCCGCAATGTCATCTATTCCATTCTTGACCCGAACCCCGGCAGGCGGATCACTGCGTCGCAGGTGTTGAAGTCCGAATGGGTTCGCGAGATTAAGCTGTGCAAGGCTGGTGAAGAAGGCTACTGATACCTTTTTCCTTGCTGATGTTCTCTGTTCTTCCTTCCACGGTTCCTGGCTATTCCTCTAGATGAGAAAAGAATCGGAGGGCGGGATTTGTCAAGAATGAATCATGTCTTATCATTCTTCGGATGGGAGGTTAGCACTGTCAGGTTATATGTCATTTATTCAAGGGCATCAGACCCAATACCCTATTTAGACAGGAGGTCTTTTTGCTCTTTTTCTTTTACTTTCGCTTCTCGGCTTCTGCTGCTGTCGAGTGTTTTTCTCTTCTTCTTGCACATTTCTCTGTATCTTTTCCTCATGTCCACTTCCTCCAGTTCAAGCGAGACGAACAATGATGACGTTTTCTTTCTGGGTGTATTGTATTCAGGCGCACAACCTTGTTTCTTGTTTTTTGCATTAAGTCCTCTTTTTCATGTTACAACCACGTTTCAGTTTTGCTAGGCTAGCCGCGGGGTTTGGGCAGGCCATTTCAACTTTACTGCATATTTACATGTATTTTCTTTTTTCTCTCTGTTCAGGCGTCGGTGGCATTGGTGAGCTATGTATGCATTCTCGACTGATGATACCATGACAGCATTTTGTGACGCGGGGTGCTTTTCGTTGGTGTATGTAAATGGAGTCCTTTAGTCAGGTCAGTTATGGCTGGTTATCGTGTTGAATCGATATATCATTTTCTATTCAATATTATTATTGCGCTGTACTCTGTATATCATGATGAAAACGATCGGATGACGTAGCAGCGTCGCAGCCAGCCTTGGCACAATGACCGCTGCGCCACGCCCGACAAGCTGACCTCGCTCAGCCACAAGCATAAGGCTCCCCCCGTAAGGCATCGATCGTCCAGTTGTCACATCGACTGTTTGACCTCCGAGACTGTCTTTGACCTTGACCACCATACCAACCACGAACCGAAAGCGTGCTCTGCTTGTCACTCGACCAGTGTTCATTACTTCCCACGTGACCAGCCTCGACAGACTATTTATTATTGCATCTAATTATATTCCCGGATCTCCCGTCGATCCTATAGACGCAGAAGTCGCTCGAATTCCCCCGCCACCATGTCGTGGTCCGGTACGCACTGCTACACAACCTGACGGAGTATTCCGGATAATGATGGCTTGGCTGACCCTTGGGTTTATTTACAGGCTTCAAGAAAAATGTCAACCGCGCGACGACGCAGGTGATGATGAAAACGGGTTCGCTTTTACCCCGCGGTTTTTGGGCTGAGCGAATTTGCTGATTTTGGGGACAGGGCATGTCGAAAAGACGAGTGACCGCGACTATGAGATTGAAGAGAGGTATGCACTTGTCTGCCAAGTTGGATGATACAAAAAAAAGAAGGCTGACGGGGAAAAAGACGCTACAGGACAATGGAGACGGCCGTGAATCGGCTGCAAAAGGAGGCCAAGGGTTATCTTGATTCGCTACGAGGTGGGTTACAGTTTAGAGTCTGGTCGGGTCGAGATGTACTAATTGTCCCAGCAATGACTGCATCGCAAATGAGAATCGCCGAAACGATCGACGCATTTTACGGCGACGCGGGGACCAGAGACGGAGTAAGCCGGAGTTATAAGCAGGCCGTCGAGGACCTAGATGCCGAGACGATCAAAGCCCTGGACGGACCTTATCGGTATGTTTACCATGGTTTTTATTTTTGTGTGTCCAAACTAACAGAATAGAACCACCGTTCTCGAACCCATCTCCCGGTTCTGCGCGTACTTTCCAGATATCAACGAATGCATCAAAAAGCGCAACAACAAACTGCTCGACTACGACTCGATGCGTGCTAAAGTGAAAAGGCTGGTCGAAAAGCCCGACAAGGATGCCAGCAAATTGCCGCGCGCCGAACGCGAGACCGAAATGGCCAAGCAGGCCTACGAGCAGCTCAACGAACAGCTCTTCACCGAGCTGCCGCAGCTCATCGACCTGCGCGTTCCTTACTTGGACCCGAGCTTTGAAGCGCTCGTCAAGATTCAGCTGCGGTTCTGTGCAGAGGCGTACTCGCGCATGGCGCAGGTGCAGCAGTACCTGGATGCCGATACGCGCGATCAGTATGCGAATGGCGAGCTGGACAATAGGGTTGAGCAGGTGCTGGAGGAGATTCGCGATTTGAGTATTGCGGGGACTGTCTAGTTTTATTTTTACCACACTTTAATTGTCTATATATTTTAATGACTCATGTCTATGGAAGAAGGGAAGAAGACTTTTTTGATCATTTGAATGCTTATATACATCCGACTGTCTAGATCACTACAGGGTCTGGGTATCAAATCTATGTACATGCAAATAAAACAACAAAATCAGTCATCCCCCTCTCGATACATCTCCTTGACCAGCAAATCCACTACCTCCGGAACCACGCGCTGCACGGCCTCCAAATCCTTCGGGGTCAACTTGCCCAAAACATAATCTGCCACCGCATCGCGCTCTCTACTAACCGGCCTCCCAATGCCAATGCCAATTCGCAACACTGACACCCTAGCAGGCCCCTCCCTTTTCGGAGTCAACAATCGAGCCCCCCGGAAACTGTCGATGATGCTAATCAGCCCACGATGCCCGCGCAGACTCGCCTGCTCGGGCCCGCCCATGCGCACCTTGATCTTGCCTGGTGCGGCTTCGAGCTCGTCGTGCAGGATGACGAGCGTGGGGCGGAAGCGCGTGAGGTCGCGCGCGTCGACGTCGATGGGCGAGAGGCTGCTGCCTTTGAGGAGTCTTTTTGCTTGTGGTTGTGTCTCTGTTTCTGCACCTGATGGTGATGGTTGTGATGTAGATGTAGGTGGTGCAGGTGCAAAAGTATCAAAAAACTGCTGCCGATTGGCAAGCCAACTCTTAAACTGCTTGAGCACCGGCGGACCCGACACGTTCATGAGCGCGGGTGACTTCCACATTGTATAAAAAATGGACTTTCCACTGCTCATAGGCGTGCTGGGGCTGGTCAACCCGATGCGCTCTTGCAGAGGCTTGGACAAGGCATCGAGCAGCACATGGCCGGCGCTGTGCCGGGTGCCCGTATATGGCGCTGGGTTTCCGATGGAGGCGATGAAGAGAAAGCGGCGGGGGCAGCGGTAGAGAGGGATTGATGACATTCTTGTCTTTATTAATAATGATGTTGTAAAGGGAGAGAAGCAATTTTAAGATGTTTACAGAAATTTGCTGGCGCCAAGAGGAGAGCGGCTGGCCAATCAGCTTACACTTGTGTACATATACATATCTTTATACATCATTGTCTGATTTGGCTGTTGTCTGGTTGAATACTCTAGTTGTTGTTTCTACCGAGTACTGTATTATTGTATAACTGATCTTTCTTCTGTGTTCAAGACTTGCGAGGAACCAACTAATCATTCCTGCGACCAACTTGGGTACCAACCTACCAAGTAGTTGCATGCTGCAGCTGCACCTACTCGTAAATGGCCAAGACTCGCAGCTGGCCGAGTCAGCAAGTGGACCATCGTGAGCCCTAGCTACTAGTAAGTAATTACTTAGTTGGTAGTGTTGCAGGTGCAGCAGATCCACAAATCCGGCAGCATGGGTAGGTTAGCTTTTGCGTGGAGTATACTCGACGTGTCAGTAATAAGCCAGAGCACTAGTATAGAAAACACGACACGTTCTAGCGCGAGACCATTTTTTGCTTCTTCCGGGCGTTGCGCCTGCAGGATACAGAAGTGATGCGTCTGGATTTATTTTTGTCCATGAACACGAGAAAAAGTGGGTTGGATCTTGTAATTAGTACAGAGCACTGCAATTTGTTTTGTTTCTGATTTATTGAAGAGACGGGCTGACTGGACCCCGCACTTTGGCCGACTAAACTCTGTCAAGCTGCCTGTGCAGAGCTAACTGTGCAGCTTGTGACATAGTAGTTAGTAATAGGTGCGCACTGCAGGTCGGAAATTTACAGGACAGCAGCCAGGCCAGCCTTGCATTGGTTCCGTACTGGTGGAATGAATGCGCTCGAGTCGTGGAACCTGTGTACATTCAATGTTGTTTGATTCAGCCACCCGGTTGTAATTCTGCGTAAACAGTCTAACAGTCTATCTGATAAATACCTAAAACGACATTCTATCAGTATATCAACTGAAGTAAATACTTAATAGTAAAATAAACAAGTATTCCCGCCCCGCTTAGGGCTCGCCGGCGTTGCCAATTCCTTCCTGATCGGGACGCAGCGACACTCCAGTCTGAACTTAGTCCTTTAGTGCCCACCTGCCTGGGTACTGCTCAAGTCGAGTCTTGTTGGTTACTTTGTCCCTGAGCAGCTGTATTGCCCGGCTAGAACGACGTATTCCGACGAGTAGCTGCAGCTGTTAGTTGCTCTCCGGAGTCAAGTAGTACTATCCCTATTGTCTCCCGGCTCCTTCGTGGGGCTTCAACTCTCCGCACAATTCTCAAACCCTTTATTTTTCTACTACTTACTCGCTACACGGGTCTGCGGCCTGAATGGGTCTGTTGTTTCTATCCAAGTACTCCTGTCGATGATCGTGTCCGTGTCAGCGAGCAACTCCACATCTTCCGACTGTCTGCCCTTCTCCAAATCACGGCCCAAGGAAATGGCATTCATCAAGCCTTGACTTTTTCTTTTCTGCTACTTATTCTGCACAAAACAAGGCCGGCCCGGCCATGGTCCAATCGTTCCAGTCACACGCAGATGACGGGCATGACCGTCTCACGCAAACCATCGAGGTAGACGACGAGGCGAAAGAGGTGCAGCATGGCCTGGACTCGGCGTCTCAGGCGAGCGGAGACACGGAAATCGCAGACGAGGAGGAAGACGAATACGATTCAATGCAAGGCCATCCCTTTCATTTATGTAGGAGCATGTTGATGTCCATTCTAACCCGAGAGTACAGAACATCGACCAGATCCCAGCTCGCGGTTCAGGCCGTCTACGAAAACGGACGACGATACTGCAACGACAGCTACTTCATGCCCAACGATGACGCCGAGCAGACCCGGCTGAGCATCATCCACCAGGCTTTTCTGTTGCTACTCGACGGCCAACTCACCAAAGCCCCAATCCCACACGGCCGCCCCTGTCGGATTCTAGACGTTGGCACGGGCCCCGGCGACTGGGCGGTGGAAATGGGCGAAATGTATCCCGACAGCCAAGTCATTGCAACTGACATCAGCGTCTTTGACGCGGGGCCCGCGGTGCTCGGTCTGCCCAATGTTCATTTCCAGTTGGACGACGCCGAGGCCGCCGAATGGACGTACCACGACCCCTTTGAGCTGATCCATTTCAGGGGTCTGGCTGGCGCGTTTCGCAACTGGCACGCCATCTACCAGCAGGCGTTTAAGAGTCTCAGGGCTGGAGGGTACATTGAAGTGGTCGAGTCTGAGCCGGATGTGGATGCTATTGTGTTTCCGGATCTGCATCCGGATTCGTATTACAATATATTGGCCTCGGCGATGCAAAGCGCTGCCCCCGCCTCTACAACTGAGTCCACTTCGACCGAGCCCAGTGCGACAGATAGTGCAGCTGGACGCGCCCATCTACAGCCATCGTTCCTCACAGCATGCGGGTTCATCGACGTGCGCACCTACGACATCAGCGTGCCCCTGGGCACATGGCCCACCGACCCGCGCCAAAGCACGCTGGGCAAGATGATGCTGATTGCGTTTCTCGAGGGCCTCGAAGCGCGCTGTCTGCGCCCGCTCACTGCCACGGGCCGCTGGACGGCCGCCAGTGTTCGCGATATCTGCGAAAAGGTCAAACTCGAAGTGGCAGCGTCGAGGGGTGCGACTGTTTCGGTGCGGTTTGTGACGGGGAGAAAACCAATGTCGCATGCGCCGCGGAGGTGGAAGTATCAGAAGAGGGTTGACGAGCTTCTGGGGGAGACGGATGTGGGTGGATCTGGTGGGAGTGCATGAATTTTGTTTTCTTTTCAAAAAAAGAAGAAATGCCCTGTTATGTATTTATGAATTATGAAATGACGGCAGATGAAAGTGAAAATTTGACGAATTTATGACTATTAGACAATGTATGAATCAGCACTGATATTCATAATTACTTCCTGTATTCATTATGCACAGATAAACTCGACTTTATACTTGAATAATCATAGCTGAAACTTGGTCCTCGTTTTCTCCATCTTCCCCTTCCATTCCCACTCCTGCCCACTGGAGCGCTGAATCCCCTTGTCCACGCGTCGAAGCTTCAAAGTCATGCGCGGCCCCAGTTCCTGAAGCCCCGTTTTGATCCCCTCGGCGCCCTTCATCTCATTGCCGTCAGCCCCAATAACGGGTTTTTCTGTCTCTCGCTTTTCCCGGAAAATATACCGGTGTCGTCGCACAAAGCAATAGTCTCGTTGGTTGTGGATAGTGACAACCTGGCGACCCACGAGCTCCGGCTGCGCGGGCCACAGACTCTTAAACAGGTGTGCTGTCAGAATACCCAGCGGACTGCGGAAGTTATTGAGAATCAGCTCCGGGTAGGCCTCCGAGGCCGAACCGTGGCCGGGCAGTTTCTTGCCGTCGATCCAGTTGGAAACAGAAAAATGAAACATGGGTCCCACGGGGAGATGGACGATATCTAACCCGGAAACTTTCTTTTGGTCTTCGTTGACAATGACGACGGCAGTGTACTTGCGATTTGACGCAAACTTGCAAATCTCCTTGACGGAAAAGACATGGGCGTGGTGGTGTTTTGTTCGCCGGATATAAACGCTGTTGGGGAAAAGCGACGTGAGCAGTTTGGCTTCGTGGTGCAATGTGGAATTGGGCGCTGTTGTGATCAATATCTTGGGGCTTGTCACTTCGTTGGAGAATAATGTCGGGAATTTGGCGGCCAGGGCCTCTGGCGCCAGGCTGAGGTTGGTGGATTTGGTAGAATGTGTAGGGGAGGTGGCACGCTCTGTGGCTGTTGGGATTGACTTTTTCCTTCTTTTTTCGGGTTTTGTGTTTTCCTCGTCGTTGTCTTTGTTGGCGTCTGAATCATTGTCTGAATCGGTCATGATCATGCTGTCCACGTCGTCGTCCTCGTCATTATTTTCGCTTTCTTCTTGCTCGTCCGACCCATTTTCTTCTCCAGCCTCGGCTTCGGCGTCCTCTTCCTGTCGCTGTCTTTTGAGGCGCTCGACATCAACACTCAGACCGAGCAGACCCTCATCATCGCTCCCTACATCGTCCCACGTTCGTTTTCTCTGTAGAAGTAACAATGAGCTTGAATTCCAAAAGAAAACAGCCAAAAAGAAACTTACGTCCAGCGTAAGCGGCACAGAGCGAGCAAGACGCTCCGCCTTGAGACTCGGGTCTTTGGCTTCCTCTTTCCTCCGTTCATGGCGCAGTTTGTGCCTGGCTGCAGATTCTGTGCGTTTGCGCTTGATGTTTTGCAGTTTCCGAACCTGTTTGTTTTTGATCGGCATTTTCAATGAGTCGCAGTCGTGGACCAATCTGGTTGTTGATGATGGAAGTGGAAAGCCAAAAAAAAAAAAAAGTAGGAGATTAAAATCTTATCAGCACGGGTTCTGATTGGTGGATTTCCCACGACCTACTTGACATGAACTTGTAGCGAGCTTACAAGACTGAGTTGTATGGAATGAAAATATAATATGTATTTAAAACAGTACTATATTTCATAATAATCAATTGCTCAAACCACAGCTGTAGGCTGATCTGTATCGACTCGAGGTATATCGGAAGATAGTTTCTCCGTGTAATACCGCAGTGGGTAACAAACACACACGCATTACACATCTCGCCCAGAACCCACGCATTTCGATACATTCTGGTACTGTATTTTTTGTTTGAACCTGTCATTCTCCGTTTGTTACAAACACAGTAACAGTGTATAGAATTTCTCCCCCCTCAACCCCGCCAAAAACCCAACCCGACCCTGTCCAATTGTGGTGAATGACTCACCGTCCGTTTAGTCGCCTATTGTCACGCACCTTTTGCTACTATAATAATACCTGCCGTCGCCCTTATTCGAGCATCGCGCCCAAACCTGGCAAGACTGCGAACAAACCCAGAATGGCGTCCCTAACGACCAGGGCCGATCAGGTCGTGGACCGCTCCGTCCTGGAGTCGATGCTCCGCCGACGAGCCTTTTATTTCCCTTCATTTGAAGCGTACAACGGCGTTGCGGGACTCTTTGATTACGGTCCGCCCGGTTGCGCGCTGCAAGCAAACATCATCGATGCCTGGCGCAAGCATTTTGTGCTAGAGGAGGACATGCTCGAGGTCGACACGACCATGCTGACGCCGCACGAGGTGCTCCAGACCAGTGGCCACGTTGAAAAGTTCGCCGACTGGATGTGCAAGGATCCCAAGACGGGCGAAATTTTCCGAGCAGACCACCTGGTCGAGTCAGTGCTTGAAGCTCGTCTCAAGGCAGACAAACAGGCGCGCGGCGAAAAGGTCGAGATCAACGAGGAGGAAGATGCCAAGAAGAAGAAAAAGAAGGTCAAGGACGTCAAGCCCGTCAAGCTGGACGATGCCGTCGTCAAGGACTACGAAGAGATTCTGGCCAAAATCGACAACTACGATGGTGATGGGCTGGCCGAGCTTATCACCAAGTATGACATTCGCAACCCTACCACCGGCGGTAACCTCAACCCTCCCGTGGCCTTTAATCTGATGTTCCAGACATCCATCGGCCCCAGCAGCAACATGCCGGGCTATCTTCGACCAGAGACTGCCCAGGGCCAGTTCCTTGCCTTTCAGAAACTGCTTGAATTCAACCAGAACCAAATGCCCTTTGCATCTGCATCCATTGGCAAGTCCTTCCGTAATGAAATCTCGCCTCGTGCCGGTCTGTTGCGTGTGAGAGAGTTCCTCATGGCTGAGATTGAACACTTTGTCGACCCGGATGGCGGCAAGAAACACCCGCGTTTTGACGAGGTCAAGGACGTTGAGCTGTCGCTGTTGAACCGAGACGTCCAGCTTTCCGGCAGCACTCAGACCGAACGCATGACTGTTGGTCAGGCTGTGTCTACTGGTCTGGTGGACAACGAAACCCTCGGCTACTTCCTCGCCCGCATTCAACAGTTTTTGCTCAAGATTGGAATTGACCCTAAGAAGCTTCGATTCCGTCAACACATGGCCAATGAGATGGCGCACTATGCTGCTGACTGCTGGGATGCCGAGCTTCAGTCTAGTTACGGCTGGGTTGAATGTGTTGGATGTGCCGACCGCAGCGCATACGACTTGACTGTACACAAGGAAAAGACTGGTGCCGCGCTGTTTGTTCGTGAAGCGCTCGCAGAACCCAGAAAGTTTGAGGAGTGGGATGTCGACATTGCAAAGTCCAAATTCGGCCCTCGCTTTAAGAAGGACGCCAAGAAAGTTGAATTGGCTATCAATGCCCTTTCGGAAGACCTTCGCGAGAAACTCTCCCTCGACCTGGCCAAGGACGGCAAGATCGAGATTGATGTGGAAGGCGTTGGAAACGGCAAGGTGGAGCTGGACAAGGATCTTATTACTATTGAGAAGCGGTCCAAGGTTGAGCACATTCGTGAGTACACGCCGAATGTGATTGAGCCGTCGTTTGGTATTGGGCGGATTCTCTACAGCCTGTTTGAACACTCTTATTGGCACCGGGCTGGAGACGAAGCTCGCGGTGTAAGTTTTACTCTTGTTTCTTCTTGCTTATACAATATCTAACCATTTGCAGGTCCTTTCTTTCCCCCCAGTGATTGCGCCCACCAAGGTGCTGCTGGTCCCCCTTTCCAACCACGAATCATTCGCCCCGTTCATTAAACGCCTGAGCCAAAAATTCCGCCGTGCTGGTATCTCCAGCAAGGTCGACGACTCGTCGACCAGCATTGGCAAGCGCTACTCGCGCAACGACGAGCTTGGCACCCCCTTTGGCATCACAATCGACTTCCAGTCGGTCAAGGACAACACATTCACACTGCGCGACCGCGACTCGACGAAACAGGTGCGCGCCAGCGAAGATGAGATTCTGGCGGCGGTCAAGTCGATGGTTGATGGAGAGGAGACGTGGCAGGATGTGCAGAAGCGGCTCCCAGAGTTTACTTCGCAGGAAACGGAGTAAAACTGTTGGACACTAATAGTGAAACATTAGTAAAGCATTAGTGCCGTGTGTAGTCAATAGAAAAGTCTCATCGTTATAAATCTTTATAGTAAAGCCAGACACATGGAAGTATGTAGTTTGCGGCCAACCCGTCATGCACGCCTATTGGTTCCCGCACCGCCATGCCGCGGTTCTCCAGAGCATGACCTCGACACCTCACTACAAGTTCCAACACAACACACACCTACTCCAAACGTGCGATCTCGGCTGGTCCCCTCCATGTCATCTTCATAACCACGGCGTGTACCTCTACAGTCGTCCTCTAGGATCTCGCTGCCCAGCATGGCGCCGTCAATCCCATCCGCCAAAATCACCCTCTCTTGTCCCCTTTTCGCCGCCGACTTTGACCCTCGAAACCATGGCCTGCTGCTTGTGGGTGGTGGCGGCGGCGAAGGGCGCAGTGGAGTTGGAAATAAAATTGTACCTTTTCTTCTCCTTTTATGTCTACGCAACACTGCTAACTGAAACCAGGCTCTGTTGAACACCTCGAAACGATATGAAATCTCCGAAATCGTCAACGTCGAACTCTCGCGTGACGAGGATTCGGTGACCTCCCTGGCCGTCGCCAAATCGGCCGACGAGTCGATGGTTGCGCTGGCGGGAATCAACAGTTCTCAGGCTGAACAGCAAAAGGGAAATAACAAGCACTTGCGATCCTTTGAACTCGAATACCCACCGCGAAAGAACGAGAAGCAGGACGCAGAGCCGGAGGGGGAAGAGAAGAAAAAGAACAAGAAGAAAAATAAGACTGCAGACCCAGAAAAAAAGACCAAGGCTCTCTCACAAGCTTCCCTGTTCAGAACAAACGTGGGCAAGTTGAAGCCCGGCGAGAAAATCGATACATACCAGAGACTGCTGCGATTGTCGCCTTACCGAGACGCAGACTCGCCCCGAATCGGCGCCATCGCGACGGGACTGGCTCCTTCTGGCGAGATTGTTTTGTTTAATGTCACCACGGCTCCGCAACCGACAGACGTTATTGGCCGAATCCGCCTCTCGGCCAACGAAGAGGCAGAAGACATTGATATCATCGACACAGAGGATGGCAACTTTCTTGTCGCGTACACCAATGGCACCGATGTACACACTTTTAAAGTCTCTGCCTCGTCGCAGAAATCAGATGCGTCTCCAGACGTCAAGTCGGTCTTTTCCATCCCAAGGACCTCGTCAGCCAAACCACCCAAATTCCGCGCGCTTCGATTTGTCGCGCCCGATACCTTGCTACTTCTCCAAAACGCCGCAGACCGCGCCGGAAGCGAGTTGGTCCTGCTAAGCCTGCCCTCTTCTTCTTCTTCGTCCGCTTCAAACGGAAAAATCATCCGCCGAAAAAGGCTTCGCAGGGCCATCAAAATCGGGCTAGGTCTAGACGTTGTCAGTCTCGGCGCGGCCGCAAACAACGATCAACAACATCTCATTGCGGTGGCCGGCAGCGACCAGTCTATTGAAATCCTCACTCTCGACTATACGGGCACCACCAAGACATACGGGAAACTGGCAGGCTACACAACCCTCAGCCAAGTGCATCCCTTTTCCATGACAAAAATCTGTTTCTCGCACTACCGACCACCGCCACATCCAATCAGTGCAAGCACGCCTCCACAATACGTGAAACTGGTCTCGATCAGTTTGGGAAACACTGTCGTGGTACATAGCCTCCCACTGTCCCCCTGGCCTCGCGGCGGCACTCTGACGCCACGGTACGTGCTCAAGGCACCGGGGAACCCGGATTTCTGGGAGACCGCATTTAGCTGCTTCGTAGCCATTGTGGTTATTGCGATTAGCTGTCTGTTCTTGCAAGCCTTTACCGAAATCAGAGGCGGGACTCCTCCATACCTCGGTGCCACGGAGTGGCTCCCCACGGGCCTCCGGAACAGGATTGCGCGGCCGTACATGTTTGATGAGAATAACCGGCCACTGGACTGGGCTGTTTCTTCCCCTTCTCTTTCTGGAACTGGATCGCCAGCTACCGAGGTGCCCCAAGCACAGGTCTCGTCGATACTCACCACTCACGAGGCCCTCGACAACCTTTTCAAAGCCAGAAAAGAATCCCAAGAGGAAATAAATTCCCACATAATAATCCAACACAACCCCGACCAAAACTCCCTTTCCGCACAGCAAATCAACCGCAATGATCACCGCGAAGACGATGTATCCAGCAAACACAATGCTCGCAAATGGGAAGACTTGAACCCCGAAGAGCAGGAGCGATGGAAACTCGTCTTGTCCGAGGCCGGCCATTGGGCTGTCGATGAAGGGGAGCAGGTTCTCAAGGGTATCTTTTTTGGACAGTTGGGTGGTATTGTCGATGCGGCGGTTGGTGGTTAACTTTTTCTTTTTTCATTTGTTATTTTTTTTTTCGCCAAAAAGGAAGGTTCTGTTTCTATAATGTATAGCTTATGTTTTTTTTTTAACTATGTTCTTCTATTCTGAAAATGTATACTTTACGTTCTAGAGTTAGAGAAGATATAAGACTGAATGAATGCTCGTATTTTCATGTCTATCGGTGAACATCAAACAACCATTTATCAAATCAACAAACAGCAGTTGACTGCATGTCATAGGGATGTGTGAAAGATATCATTAAGGTCATGGCAAGCGAGAAATGGCAGAATTATGAAAATAAAAATAAAAAATAAAAAATAGAGAAAAAAAAGTGCAATATGAAAAAATTGTGAAATGTCATGAGATAAATCCATGACCATTTTATACCGGGGATTCGGCTGCATACCTAGCCCCCAAAGTTAAACCAAACCAACTTCACCAAGTGACTGGCCTTGCTCACACGCGTGATGTGTCTTTGTGAAGCCTTTCGCAGGTTGCCACCAGAGCGCTTGATGACACATCTGTATGGTACAAACGTGCATTGGTCCATATGCCATAGGATTTCACATTAGCAAGACGGGGGTGTCTTAGCTCAGTGTAGAGATTGAGGAAAGGGTATAAGTGGCTGGGATCCACGGAGGAATCGGCACTTGATTGTCGTGGAGTTCAATGTGTTCAATGTTCGTCTCGAGTGTTCTGTCCATATGTACTTTACTGGCCGCCGCCATTCTTCTTCCAGCGGAGGAGTTCGGCTAAACTAGCTCGGCTGCAGCCCATCTTCAAAAACTCATGGGCCAAGAGTTCCTCTGCCGTTGCTCTGCTGCGGACGTCGACGCAAAGGCAAACGCTCAAGAAGGATTTCAGTTCCTTGCTAAGCTTCTCGGGCTTCTTCAGTCGGGGCGTTCCGTTGGTTGCAATCAGGTACAGTGCTTTCAAAGGCTCCTCATTGAGATAAGGAGGCTCGGATTCAATCATCTCAATAGCCATGATACCCAGTGACCAACAGTCCACCTTTGGTCCATATTCCTTCTGCTTGACGACTTCAGGTGCCATCCAGTACGGCGTTCCAACCATGGTGGCACGCTTATTCTTCGATTCGGTCAATTTGGCACAGAAACCAAAGTCGGCTAGAAGATGATTAGTGTCGGCAACGACTTTCAAGCTATCGAGTTTAACTCACTGATCTTGACATTTCCAACTCGGTCCAGCAACACATTGTCACTCTTAATATCACGGTGAATAATATTTTGACTGTGCAGATGTGCCAGACCTTTGCAAGTCTATTTCCAGTGTTAGCAAAAACCAAGCATATCCCCAACAGTGAGAACTAACCTCAAAGCAAATAGTAGAAATTTGATCCTCTTGAATCACAGGGTTATTATCGATCACATCAGTCAAAGCACCACCCTCCATAAACTCCATGACAACCCAGAGCTCGTTGTTCTGGTCTTGAAGGAAAGAGTCGAGGAAGTTGACGATATTTGCATGTTGGCTGTCCTTCATGACAATGATTTCATTCACAATCAGCTCCTTGCGGGGCTGGCTTCGGAGATCCATTTGCTTGATAGCAACTTGTCCTCGTGGTCCATGTGTGCGATATATCTCTCTTGCGACTGGTGATGTGGCATTCTCCTTCACCCGAGCCACATAGACAGAGCCAGAGGCACCTTGACCAATTTTGCGTTGCTTGCTGTAAGATTCTTGAGGATTCTCCTTCGATACCACTGACTTCAACTTCTCCATAACCTCGCTCTCAGTCATGCTTGACATACGGACCTCCTTTTGTCGGGGCTCAGGCTTCTTCGTGAGGGCAGCTTCGGCCTGGCGGACGCCATCTGGAACAGCGGCCTTGTTATTGTTCTGTTTGCTGGCAATGTTCAAGGGTTTAACCTGTTGAACAGGAGCAGGAAGACGAGTAGATGGGGGAGGGCCTTGGGCCTGTTGAGGTGCATTATTCTGGGCCCGAGGTGCAGATTGCTGGAATCGTGGGTCTTCGCTTGGCTTCTGTCCATTTGTCGGTGGAGGGGGAGCTGGCCGCTGAGCAGTCATCTGTTTCGGTGGCTGCTGACGAGCAGCAGAGTTGGGAGCCTGAGGAGCAGGGCGACTGGGGTTGTAACGGTTGTTGGTTTCACTGTCAGATGGACCATAGCCTCCCAGCTCCTGCTTCGCCAGCGGAACTCGAGTCTTTGGTAGGGAAGCGTTATATTCATCTTGTTCACGCTTTTCCTTTTCTTCTCGGATACGACGGGCCTCTTCCTCCATTCGTCGGCGCTGTTCTTGTTCAGCCATTTCACGCATACGGTCGACTTCGTAAGCGCGGTCTGCATCCGAAGGTTTGCGTTGTGATTGAGTGGGGGAGCCTGCCTGTCGCTGCGACTGGCCGCTATCTAATCTCTGAAGAGCATTCGGAGGGGGTGGCCGGGGCGGAGCAATGCCATTTCCGTTATTTATGTGCATTGACGCTTGGTTTGCTCCTGCTGGAGATGATTTGAGACCGTCATAGTATTGAGGGTTCTGCTCGCGCATCTTGATGTCAGAGTAAAACTCCAACACTTCGATCACAGCTTGTGGGTTCTTTTTGTAGTCTTCTTTCGTGATAGCAGACGCAGTCAAAAGCTTCTCCCACTCAGCTGGCAAGCCCACGAAGGCGCCAGTTCGGGGATCAAAGCCAACATGGACTCGATGGTTAAAGTTGGTCGGGTTACTGACGCCTCCCATGCCGGGACATCGTTCGTAAATTTTATCAATCCACTCGTAGATCTCGTCATCGTTCTTCACTTCACAAGTGATGGTCTTGGTAGCGACGTCACGGCTGATGATTGCTGCCTTGGAGTTAACATCCTTTGGGTTAGCTACACGGGTGATTTCAAATGCCATCTTTGTATCTTCGGAGCGAGTGACGCCGGTGATAGTCGACAGGGCGATCGACAAAGCCACTTTGCCTGTTTCATTCTTCAAAAAATCCAGCCGGAACTCGCGCAAGATGAGGTATCGCTGATTCCATCCGGCAAGGAACTTGTCTTCTTTGCAGCGTACATAGCCCTCTTTGATAACGGTAACCCCGGGTGGCGGCTGCTGCTGCTGGCCGCTCGGTGGGCTTTTCGACTGGGCGAGAGAAAGACTGCTCGTGTTGGGAAAGATTGACAAGGTCGGGGTACTTGGCGAATTCAGGTTCATCTGGTTGAAAGAAGTAGAGATATTCTGGCTGGAGGCAGTAGTGTTGATCCGGGGTCGCTCCACCGGCGGACGAGGCGCTGGGCCGGGATTCATGAATTGTTCAGCCGAGTAGACACTGTCGTGGACAAAACCGTGAGTGATGGCTGTTCGCATTCAGAAGAGGAAAAAGGGGCCAAGACTTACTTTCCATGAGAGGACGCCATCTTCGGCGTCCAGGAAGGGAAGAATTGAGCAAATAAGACGGGCCAGCGTTCGGTACTCGAGATAGGGGTATTCACGATTCTATCCCAGTGGTGTGTTAGAGCAGAGATGGAGGGGCACAGTAAAAGGAAGAAACAAGGTGACAAGTCAGTTTCCATGCGGTGCACCGTCACTCGAAGGGGCCAGATATGCGGGTGGGAACAAAGACGAAGAAGCAAACAGCGAGGCCGGACCGTCGGAGGGGGATGGTAGCGAGAGACTTGACTGACCTTGTTCTAGAGTTGCACCGACCAGGGGGACTGACTGACTAACACTTCTGCCAAGTATGGGCCAGCGGGGGTCAAGGGGCAGGGAGTCGCATCCACGAGCGTCCGAATTGGAGGCGTCAGGCGGGCGCGCGGTTGTTTCGAAGTGGTTGAAAGATCAGTCGGAGATGCAGGGCGCGAGAAGGAGAAGAAGGAGAGACACGCAGGGAGGTGTAGTAGTTTGGGGCAGATTTGGCGGCGGGAAGGAGAGGGGGAAGAAAGTGGAGGCAGGAGCGAGGCTGGACGACAGACGACCAGACCAGGCCCGCGCCCGCCCCATCAATCAATCAATCCAGCTTCAATCCTCAATCAATCGCGGAGTCATCTATTATTGTTGTTATTTGTTATTATGCCTTGGCTGGCATCTACATTACTCGCCGCAATCATTCCGGCAATGAAAGAACAGTCAAAGGACGACGCCAGGGTCAATCAATAAAGGATGTATGTATATTCACCGATGGAGGTCGCAACAACCACAAACACGCATTTCAAGGTGGGGGTTACAACTACGCATCTCCAAGGATGACCCGCGTGTTTTTTGGTCTATCTGGCGAACAGACATTCATTCCTGGTTTCAAGATCCACTGGGAATGCTGCTTGCTCATCGAGCGGATCGTGAAAGGAGTTGCAGTGCTTGGCGCTGGGCATGTGTCATTCTTTGCCTTTCTTTGACCTCTCGAACCCCAACAACTGATGAGCGCGGAATCCTCAGCCTGCGATTTGTCCAGTCACCCTCCAATAGGTTGCCTGCTTGGAGCTGAATGATGAGATGACACGGCAGCCAGCCCTATTGTCTTTCTTCCAATCGCTAGGGGTCATTATTCTCGGACATGCTCTATGGTCATTGGCAGATCTCAGTCTCGCGCCAATCAACAACCTTTGAACAAACCGTTAGTATTATTAGTTCTCCTGGTTTTCTTGGCCACGTTGCATAACTCTACCGGTATCAACAGAGTGCGGAGAGTGTACCTATCAGTTTATTAACACCACAACTTTCACAACGTATAATAAGCACAGCCATTGTTAACGCCGCGGCTAGCAGGTTTCACGCTCCAGTGGATCGCATCGACCAAAGGAGTCAGGACCCTATGCCAGTGGAGTCGGAAAAGCTTTTTGAGGCTCACCAATGATTACGCAGTAGGAAAGCTGGTTGGCCAAGTTGGTGGTTGTAACACTGTAAAACTAGCCTGAAGTAATTACTCTGTACCTGCCCATTATTTACTAGGCTTGTTATTAGCTGGCAGCCTGCTATAATAACTTAGTATTGTCACCGATCTCAGCTTACTCAAATCAGGTTGTACTATAAACCAATGTTCTTATAATACGAGTGAAACGTTAACTAATTATTAGTGCGTTCTCCTATTGTTTTTGTGTTCTTTTAGACATTCCGGAACATCCTGTAGTATAAGCCACGGACCCACCCCAACCCCATGGCCAATTGTTTGCATCTTATTGTCAAGGTTGATAACGATATATTTTAACTATCATTTTCTCGAACCTTCGGCCGGTCCATTTTTGTTTGTCCTGACAAATTCGTAAGCTTACGTCCCGAACTAGCGTATTAACGGTTGGTTCTTATAAGAGTGTCTCGTTTACTTCTAGATAGGTACAACACTGGCGTGCTGTGTCTTCATATGTACAATTATATTTACCATAGACTCAAAAAAAAGGAACTCTACCCTCCATAGAATGCCATCAAAAAGAATCAGGCTGACAGCCCGTCAGTCTGCTCCAAAAGGGTAATTGAACTTCAGCAAGGAGTTCAGCCCCCCGACAAACCCGTCATCCGTGACGCCAATCGTCCTCCGCATCACACACGGAACGCCACCGCGCCAGTCGTTCTTCCCATGTCGTATTTCCTCGTCCCATACACGCACCTCCATTCCAACGGCCATGCCCTGGCCCATGTTCTTGCCGTCAATGCTGACTTCAACTTCCCGTCCTCGATTCTTTGGGCTTAATCGTAGGGTGATTGGCGTGCTAGAAGGTAAGACAAGAGGTCGAAAACTTAAGCTGCGAGGACAAACGGGCGTCAGAAGTAGCGACGGAACCAACGGATGAACAATGCTTCCCCCGCTACTCAGACTATACGCCGTACTCCCAGTTGGCGTTGAGACAATCATGCCATCAGCAACAGCTTCTGTGAGGAAGCGCCCGCCAACAAACACATCGAGGACGGCCAAGTGAGGCTCTTTTCCCCGATGAATTAATACCTCATTCAACGCATAAACACGCCCGTTGGGACCTTCGGTATCTGCCATGTTGCCATTTGTTGGTGTATTGACCAGTTCCCCGTCTGGCGTAAATAGTCCAACGCGCAGGCGGTTGCGCATGAGAATACGTGCTCCCCGTGTAGAGCCCATGGATTTCCCGCGAACAGACGACCACCCGGTGGGTCCCATTTGTGATTCAACCTCTTCATCTGCAACAGTTGATTGCACGTCATCCAAGACCGGGGTACGATCACCAGCCACAGAACCAGACATGTAAACCTCCCGAAAGGCCCTTTTATACTCGTCAAACTTCCATTCACCAAGAAATCCCAGTGTGCCCATACTAAATGACAGCATGGGGGGGACGTTATGGCACGTCGCGAACAGGGAAGATGCCCGAAGAATAGTACCATCGCCGCCCAGAGTGACAACCATGTCCGCTTTCTCATGTATGGATGCCGTCAGAGGTTTGTCGGATGTCGATGTGAATACAGGAAACGGAAGAGAAGAGTGAACCTCTGCCGCAGTCTTTGGTTCTAGTATTATGGATAGAGATGGATATGTCGTTACTATATGACTGAAACAAAGCATTAGACAACGATTGCGATGACATGGTAGTGGCCGTACTTGACGAATTCTATCAAGGACTTTGTTACCGTGGGCGCGCCAAGCTTTTTGACTATCAGGACATTTCGAGGGGGTGACGGCCATTGCAGAGACAGCAAGTCGCTTCCGTCGGACTCTGAGAGGAAACAGTGTTAGTTCCCCGCAATGCCGATATCTCACAATCGCGAATCAAACGGACGCACACCTTTATATAATGGGAGGAGCCGCGGCGCAAGACTCTGTATATCCTTGATCTCTCGCCGACATGATGACACCGAAAAGTGACGCGAAAAGCTTGAAAAGGAATTCGTTATGCCTCTATGAGTCGGCAAACGAGTCAGAGTGAGAGTGAGCATGGTCGATCCCGGAGAGGAAACCAATTGGAGAATTGCGTCGCAGCTGGAATGGAAATGCCGCAAGACTCTGTGGTGACACCTGCCAGTCGGTCATGGTCGTTTCCTCGCTAAACACAGATAGAGGATGTCTGGAGGAGTTCGATTGTTCATGGAGTCACGCAAATAGGCAAGAGCGGAATTACGGACGCGGTCTCGTGATAGCCCGTGCGGCACGGGCCATCCAGACCTGACCGCCTCGCTCCACCAGGCGGGCAGAGGCTATAGGGCTATAAGAACGAGGCAGCTATCCGCTGCCTGCCGGGCAATCATCCAACCTGTCTTGCAACTATTACTGCGTTCTCGCGTTGACGATAAGATTAATTGTGATGGCTGAGTACCTTGTCCAGACAACTGGAAACGAAAGAAATTCCTTTTTTACGATTTAACGAGCTCACGATACCCATTCTCAACCAGTCGCACATGACGCGGGGTTGACAGCGTGTAACCCTTCTTGTCAAGCTCGTCCCATGACCTAGTTATTTACAAACATACATACGCACATATAGCAACATCCGCCTCCGCTGGTTTGTGCTGAATATAATTCGAAGCAAACACCCGCAACAATGTCTGAGCTACGACAGCGGATACCTAGCTCGACGAAGCAGGATGGCCAGCCTCAACTGGAAACAAAGGATGACGAACCGAGGCTGAAGCATGGCATTTTCATGCAGGTTCTTCGATCCCTTCTCCTAGCAACGTGGTTTAACGGATGCTGTGTTTGTATATTCGCTACGCAGCTTGTTGGAGCGCCTCTGTATTTCATCAACAGAGACTATTTTTACGCCTACATGGCCATGACGAAGCAAAGCTTTGGTATTCTTATCACCACCCTCAACCAGTGGGGTGCTCCAACATTGGTCCGCGCAAGCGGCGATGAATCAGTCCGAGGGCAGCTCCACCTTACTGCCGATGGCCGCTTAAAGACGGACTTTGAGGATCGCCTCGTGTTTATCGCAAACCATCAAGTCTATACAGATTGGCTGTACCTGTGGTGGGTTACGTACACCTCGCGTATGCATGGCCACATCTACATCATCTTGAAAGAGTCTCTCAAGTACATCCCGGTAATTGGTCAGGGCATGATGTTTTACGGATTCGTCTTCATGGCTCGGAAGTGGGAGTCAGATAAACCGCGTCTACAACATCGGCTTGAAAAGCTCAAAACTCGTCATTCTGGCCCAATGTCTGGCACCCAAAACCTGGACCCGATGTGGCTTTTGATTTTCCCCGAGGGGACCAATTTGTCTATCAACACGAAGAGAATCAGCGACAAGTATGGCGAAAAGGCTGGCGTCGCACCTCTCAAGCATATGATTCTCCCCAGGTCTACCGGTCTTTTTTTCTGCTTGCAGCAATTGAAGGGCACTGTGGACTGGGTCTACGATTGTACTATTGGTTATGAAGGGCCGCCGTAAGTCTTTTCTTCTTCTTCATGCGTAATGCAGTTACTGAACATTTCACAGGAAAGGTTGCTATCCCGATCGATACTTCACGCTGCGATCTACATACGGTCAGGGCCGGCCCCCAAAGTCGGTGAACATGCATTGGCGGCGCTGGGCTGTGGATGATATTCCTTTGGATGATCAAAAGGTTTTCGAAACCTGGCTCATAGAACGCTGGAGGGAAAAGGATGCTCTGCTTGACCAGTTTTTCGAAACTGGACGGTTCCCCACCTCGCTCGAGTCCTCTATTGATAGCACTGGCGTTACCGGGCAGCAAAAGGCCGAAGCCTCTCGTGGATATATAGAAACAACTATCCGCTTGACACACTGGCTCGAGATTGGTCAGATCTTTGGGGTGCTTGGGTTGTGTGCTTTGGGTTTTTACTATTTCTGGCGGCCTTCGTGAGCGCATGATGCTATATGAATATACGACAATTAGACGCAAGATATCAATAACCTTGCGGTTAGTTATGTTCTACGAATAGTATAATGATAATTAAGTACTAGGTCTCGAGTGGGGCGGCCTAGTGTCTTTCGGGCTAAGCCTCTTATGATCCATTGTTCTGTATCCGCGAGCACCAGCTGGACAAACGGACTCGCTCCTTTCACGCCTCCACGCAGAAGCCGCTGTTTCCTATCCTTTTTTTAGGCAAACGCGGTCGCTCAAATCCAATTTCCTTTGGTTTCCATCTCAGCGATCATGGGCTATTGATTTGCCCAAACCCAGCCTTAGTTCTGGCAGCGTCGCGACTTTTTTCCTGCAAACGCCCTCCCGTCGCCGCACAGCGTCTCCCCAACAGAACATGGCAGCCCTGGAGAACGGCCATACAAATGGCTTTGACAGCCTAAACGAAGCTTTACCTGCCGATGCCCGCTTCTCAGATATTCCTTCGGCCATTGATATTCCCGCGTCAACGTTTGACAGTGAAGTGGAAGTTAGCCTCGAAGAACTGCCCGACGACCCAACCGAACTCTGCACGCTTTTAGAAAACGAAAAAGCCGCCAAAAACTTCTGGGTCATCATCGCCTTGGCCTATGCTAAGCAGAAGCAATTTGACCATGCGATCGAAATCCTTCAGAAGGGCCTGGCGTCTGTCGCTCACGGGGCAACCAAGGAGAAACTGGTGCTTCTCGGCTGGGTATGCTGGCTCTTGATGCTGAAGAGCCGTCAGGCGCCTCGAGTTGCCCCCGAGGGTGCTGGCTCTGAGGTTCGCACCAAGGACCACTACCTTCAGCTAGCTACGTCGACCTTGAATGAGGCATCTCGTCTTAACCCATCTTATCCACCTTTGTTCCTTGCTCGCGGTGTCTTATCGCTCCTACGTGCATCCTTGTACCCCCCCAAGCCGGTCAGGCCAGGCATCCCGGATAATTCAGAAAGGGTCGAGACATTGCGGCAAGCCTTGAAATGCTTCGAGGAAGCAGCCAAGGGTTCGGGCGGCAGAAATGTGATGGCCTACCTGGGTCTTGCGAGGGCGCAGTACTCTCTAGGGAAATACCCCGATGCCCTCGTGACGTATCAACATGTCCTCGGGAAAATGCCCAGTCTCACAGACCCTGATCCTCGAATTGGTATTGGATGCTGTCTATGGCAACTGGGCTTCAAGGATCGAGCCAAAGATGCTTGGGAGCGCGCACTTTCTTTGGTGAGTTAATTTTCTTGTTTTTCTTCATGTCTTTTTACTAACAAGTTGTCCTATAGAACCCCAAATCAAAAGTGGCAAACGTCCTTCTAGCATCCTACTACCTTCACAACAGTTCGCAATACCCGACGAGCGACCCACGATTCGGCGAATTATACAAAACCTCCATGACACACACGTCGAACGCCCTCAAACTAGATAAAGACTACCCCATGACCTGCGCAAGGTTTGCAAATTACAAATTGATCCGCAAGGACTACCAGGCAGTAGAAATTTTGGCCCGCAAAGCTATTGAACAAACAGACGTCATGTCTATTGCCAGCGATGGTTGGTTTCTTTTGGGACGAAAGGCTCACTATGAAGGCGACACGACCAAGGCCACCGAGTACTTCAACCGAGCAGACCAAGCCCGTGGTGGTGTTGACAGCGGATACTTGCCAGCCAAGTTTGGAGTCGTTCAAATGCAAGTCAAGTCTTCTGATCTCGACGGAGCAAAGTTTCGACTGGAAAAGATCATTCAGCAAACAAAAAGTTCAGAGTGTATGATCTTGCTGGGCGCTTTACTCGCCGAAGATGTCTTTGCTGCCCAAGCAAGCGGCAACAAAGAAGACAAATCTGCGGATGCCTCAAAGGCAATCGGCCTGTTTGAATCAGTACGGAATCTTTGGAAGGATTCGACCAAGAATATCTCGCCCGATGAGTCTGTGTTGATATATCTTTCGCGTTTATACGAGACCATCGCCCCAGAAAAGAGCATGCAGTGCCTCGCCCAGTTGGAAGAAATGCAGATGGAGCAGATCCCCGACCAGGATAGGCCTCAAGATATTGAAGACAGGGACGCTTTCAAGGCTGCTCTTCGGGAGTACCTGCCACCTCAACTGCTGAACAATATCGGCTGTTTCCTTTACCAATCGGACAAGGTTTCACAAGCCAAGGATCTCTTCCAGTCTGCACTGAATGCCTGCACGCGTTCTGAAGAAAGCGAGGACGAGAAAACGACAGACGCACTTGTTACAACAATCAGCTATAACCTTGCTCGCGCTTTAGAAGCGCTCGATCTGTTGGATGAGGCCAAAAAGACGTATGAGAGTCTTCTCGAACGCCATGGCGATTACACCGAGGCTAATGCCCGGATGACCTATCTCGCACTCCGCCAAAGCCCGACAGACGAAGGGCCGAAACAGATCACCAAGCTTTACGAAAGCGACTCGACCAATCTCGAAGTTCGCGCACTGTTTGGCTGGTACCTCAGCAAGTCCAAAAAGCGAGTTGCCAATTTGGCCGAAGACCCTGAACAACGGCATTATAAACACACGCTACAGCATTTTGATAAGCACGACAAATACGCTCTGACGGGGATGGGCAATGTACACTTGCTTGCAGCCCGTGACATGCGGCGTGAGACAGACCAAGACAAGGAAAAGAGGCGCAAGATGTACGAACGGGCAGTAGAGTTTTTCGACAAGGCTCTGCAACTGGATTCCAAGAACGCGTACGCGGCTCAAGGTATTGCCATTGCGCTCGTGGACGATCGAAAGGACTACGCTGGCGCAGTGCAGGTGTTCTCCAAAGTCAAAGATACAGTAAAAGACGCCAGTGTTTACCTCAATCTCGGACATGCGTATGCAGAACTGAAGCAATTCTCTCGGTCGATTGAGAACTACGAAACAGCCTTGTCAAAGGATCGAGCGCGCGATATACAGCTGCTGGCATGTCTCGGACGAGTGTTTTGGTTAAAAGGGAAGCAAGAAAAGGACCTACTTGCAATGCAAAAGGCTCTTGACTATGCCACTCGGGCTCTCGCCGTTGGGCCGGAACAGGTCCATCTAGAGTTCAACGTTGCATTTGTTCAGAACCAGATTGCGGTGTTGGTAAACAGCCTACCAGAACACATTCGCACGGTAGAGAATCTCCAGCAAGCAGCCGAGGGACTCGAAAAGGCGATTGAAACCTTTAAGCGCATTGCACAGGTGAAGAACCCTCCATACCCGGCAGGCTCCTTGGAGCAGCGCGCAAACATGGGTCGCAACACCATTAGCAAGCAGCTCGAACGGTCCATCCAGAGCCAAAAGGAATATGAAGAAAAGAACGCCCTGAAACTGCAAAAGGCGCGCGAAGCTCGCGACGCCGAGCTGAAACGCCGAGAAGAAGAAGTCCGCAAAGCGCAAGAAGCCGAGCTCGAACGCAAACGACAGATCGCAGAGCAACGCCAGAAAATGGTCGAGGAAACGGAGCGACTAGCAATCCAACGAGCCGAGGAACAGCGCGCTCGCGAGGCAGCTGAATTCGAGACGGATTCGGAAACCGGGGAAAAACAGAAGCGCAAGAAGAAGACTTCCAAGCGCAAGAAGAAGGAGGATGACGATATTGTCTCGGATGGACGCAGCCCCAGCGTTTCGCGCTCCGACGGCGGTGATGTATCTCCAGCACCCAAGAAGCGAAGGCGCCTGGAACGCCGCGGTGGAGGAGCAGGAAAAGTCTCGAAAGAAAAACCTGGCAAATACAAGAGCAGCGAGCTTGTCGTCGACTCGGACGAGGAAGACGAGGGTATGTCTGCGGCTCCAGCGGAAGCCGACGATGACGCCGCCTCGCGAACTGCCGATGATCTGTTCGATGACGACGAGGAAGAAGACGCCGTTGCCACTCCAGCACAAAAGGAGCGCGGTCGAGCTCGTGGCAGTAAGCGCGTGTTGGATGATAGCGACGACGAGAATGAGCCAGCTGCACCGGCGGCTGTCAACGAAGACGAGGAGATGGAGAATGCTGCGGATGAATAAGATAAAATGGATTTCGTAGCATTTAAAGATTCTTAAATATTTCAGCTAGTGTTTTATTAGGCATGACCTTTTTTTTTGGTTTGGTTTGGTTTCTTCAAGTTCATGTCTTATCCGCGACATCCCTTGTCCAATAAAAAAAAATCAGATCATATTGTATTCAATTGCATACAACGTTATATACTATTTGTACAGTATATCATGCATGTGAGAATGTGAGAGAATAGGGTATATTCCAATTGATATGTTTTGAGACCGCTAGATGTAGAAACCGTTCTATCTAAAGGGGGTGAGAAATCGTTATAATAGTGATATTAGTGAAAATGAACTGTAATAGCCCCAACAACTACTAGTTGGAGTCAACCAGGGTGCCCTCCTGCGCCGGCTCTAGCAGTTTCCACTGGCACGAGATGCCCTGACTGTCAAACCGAGCAATGATACGAGACGCAATCTCGTCAAAGTCCTTTGTGGCGAGCGCCAGAATGGTCGGCCCAGCGCCAGACAGACAGATGCCCAGCAGGCCCGGCTGCGTGGCCGGCGTCATGGACTGTAGGATCTCCGTCAGGCCCGGGATGAGCGACTGCCGGTATGGCTGGTGCACTTTGTCCTGCATTGCCAGATAGATGGTGTCCGGGTCTGGCGGCGACGTGCCCAGCGCGAGCGGCAGCAACGCCGCGCGCTGCAGGTTGAACACCACGTCCGCTCGGCTGTATGCCTTGGGCAGCACGTCGCGCGCCTTGGCGGTCGGCACTACAAAGTCCGGGATGATCGCGATGGCTTTGATCTCCTTGGCCCATGCGAACTTGCGATAGTGGCCAATGCCCACGGGCGGTTCTGGTGGTTGTTTCCCCGTGTCGATGCCCCCGGCCGGCGCGGGCAGCACTTCGCTCAGTGGGATTTCGATGCGGGCGACATCTTCGGGCTTGAGCTCGTTGAGGTATGTGCCGACGAAGCCTCCGAATAGGGATGCAGCTACGTTGTCGGGGTGGCGTTCTGTATATCTATGTGTTAGTCGTTTGCCTGGGAAGAAAGAAAAAGCGGTAAATGTATATATACGTACCGATCATCAGACAATAGTCCAACAGCCGCTCCTTGCTCAACCCCAGCTTCCCAACCTCATTGCCCAATGTCACGCCCGCCACGACCGCAGTGCCAGACGAACCCAGCCCGCGACCCAGCGGAATCGGGTTTTTGATATGCACGTGTGTTTCGACGGGAAAGGCGCGCTGGTTGTTGCAACGCAGGACGTATAGCGCCACGCGCGTGATCAGGTTGACTTCGGGATCCAGGCTGATCTTCTCTGTGCTGCCGCTTGCATCTTCGTATGTAATCCGGCAATTGAGCGGTTGTTGCGACGAGGTCGTGGATGAGTCAACTGTCACGCGCACTTCGAGATAGAGCGTCAATGCGAGCCCGATGACATCAAAGCCCGGGCCGATGTTGGCGGAGGAGCAGGGCACGCGGATGGTGAACGAAGTCATTTCTTCCCCTCTTTTTCTTGTAATTATTTTGCTCGAGCTGGTGAACCGCACAGGTTGGGGGATTGTGATCAATTGAACAATGATCAATGACTGTTGGTGTTGCTCGACCCCACTGGGCTGCGATAACGGAGGACTTTTTTTCTTCACGTTTAACCCCACGTCAATCCACACAGGCAAATGGACTGCAGGAATTGAGAACAAGAGAACAAGAACCTAACTGGCATTGATGTTTAGGTAAACGCAAGGACCTCTGCTGGATGCATCACTCTCACTCGGCAGAAGAAAGAACAATCAATGACTGCCCTGGCAACATCGCCGGTGGAGAGTTCTATGAATGACGATGGTCTACAATTCCCTGCCCACGTGAGCCAATTCAGTGGTGGTCGTTTTTCTATATTATGATGAAGCCAGCAGTTCGAACCCGCTAAGCAGCAAGGCTTTTTGTCACTGACATCTGCGGAGGCGGAAAACAAATTATTCACATAAATTTTTATATATAAGATCTATAAATTACGCATTAAAGAGAGCATTATAAACCCAGCAAGGCTGGGAGAAAATCAATGAAACCCCGAAGTCGGGCCGAGATATTATACCATAGATCTCGCGGGGTTGGCCATACCAGACGATGCCAATTGACGGTTATTAGCTAGTGATAATCACCGATCAGTCCAGATCGACTGATCGATCGGATGCAATATTGACTCTATCATTGGACGCTTTGGCGCGCAGTCAATTGTTCTGCCTGCGCAGTCTCACCGTATTTCAGCATGCATTTAATATGATTAGTACGTAGGAGAGATCGCAACCACATGGACCCCTCACACGTGTCTTGCAGTCCAATGCAACGCAAGGAGGCTAGATTTTGGACATCTACTATGCGGCTTTTATTTCCCGCGTCGTCTGATACTTCCTTAGTACGCTATAATACAGGTGTACAGAGAACGTAGCAGTGCTAGCCGGAGCGGGCAGCTCTGACGAAAATTGCCGCTAACCGCATCCAACATGCAACAAGTCTTCCGCAACCAACGTCCTTTCTCCATCCTTTCTCCCCTCCCATCCACCAGCCACACCTTCAACGGTGTTTGACCTTTGTTCTGATATCTATCCAACCATCTTTGTCTGAGTGAAACGCCGTATTATTTGTTACTGGGGTTTTCTTCCACGAGAAAATCGCACAAAAAGAGAGAACGGGGCACAGACATCCCGAACGGGAGAAAAATCTTCACTTTGCCACTTCTGCCCACCAACAAACACATTCCCAGCCTCGACGACTCCCTCCATTGTAGAGGCTGTATCTGAATAAAGGGCCTCCTCTGAACGCACCGTTTTACTTGAAAACAACATTGTTTTCTTAGCAAGCTCGGCAGACGGCTCGACGCGGTCCGCCATATTACAACAACCACCTCGCGCCCAACGCAATTCTGGAGCATCAACGCTCATTTTCCGCACACTCAGCCAAGTTGGCGGGACTTCGCTTCATCCAAAGCTCTTTCGTGCACCCTCTCCTGGGCCCAAAGTTCCGGGTCTTCTGCGGGGGCGACACTCGGCCTCCATAACTAGCCTTCTCGCTATATATCCGGATCGGACACCCTTGGCACACTCGCAATAGTCTTGCCAGGCCCTCCCCTGGGGTCTGGCTAACAGTTCACCAAGGGTCTACACCTCCGAAAGTGACTAACTGATCAACCGCACGTTCCAACCCGACCTTGGAACCTTTTCATACCAACTGAATGGATTAATCTGAATGAATTCGACACACCAACTGCCTGGCTGTCCTCGGGAGATCCCACTCCGAAACATCATCTACCCGGTTTACCACCTCCGCGCCTGAGTGGAACTATCCACCGATTCCAATCCAACCATCTCCTGAGCACACTACTATAATTGAAGCCATGTCCGGCCTTCCTTCCCCTGGGCAGCCTGCCGAGGCCATGGGCTCTCGTCCAGCCTTGCTGCAGGCTCACGAGCAATTGCACTCCAACGATCCAATTACTCGTGACTTTGAGCAAGCAATCGTTGACGACGATCGGGATATTGATACCTTTGCGAGACGCCTTTCAGTCGACCCGACTCACCGTCATCGTACCAGAAGCCGCAACCAGCACCAGGATATGCCGCCTCGTTCCAGAGGTTCTTCAGTGTCCGACAGCTCCTCGTCGCCGCCAAACTCAGTCGATGCCTTTGCAGACCCGCGTCGTCGCGAGCGCGCCAACACAGTGGGCAGCCACACTGATCCTGATCTCGACACCATTCTGCAGCGCACTGTGTCTAATGGAACCCACCAAAGGCGCCCAACATTTAGCAATGTCAGCGTCGCTCGACCCGAACAAGGGGACGCATTGATTGACACCGCTCAAAGTGACTGCGATTGCTCTTATCAGGAGCCCGGCCGGATTCCCGTCATTGACTACGAGGAACTCGAAGAATTTGTTGCCCTGAACAAGAAGGACAAGGATGCGGCCATCAGCCGGAAGCAAAGCATGAGCTCACAAGTTCCCTATCCTCGGATCTTCAGTGATCTCCGACAGAAGGCCCAGAACCCAGCAATTATCGACCTTCCCGATATTGTCGTGGCCGACACGAGCCCAGAGTACTCTTCTGATGGCTGCCCGCCAAAACTCGAGACTGAGCTATCTGGAGAGACTGTCAACGAAAAGGAGTCGATGGAAAAATTGCAAAATGCCAATTTGCCCACTCGGTTCAGCTTTTTTTCTTCCGAGTGTCAGAGTACTATCCATGCGGCATATTTGGGGGACCTCATTCTTCCAGGAGATTCCTTCCGTGATTTATTTCAGCTTGGCCCGGAAGGTGGTGTCTGGTGGTTGGACGTTGTCAATCCCACCGAGGCCGAACTCGGCGCACTTTCTCGTGCTTTTTCTATCCACCCTTTGACCGCTGAAGACATCATGACCCAGGAGGCTCGCGAGAAGGTTGAACTATTCAAGCAATACTATTTCGTCTGTTTCCGGACCTGTTACCATGTTGACAAGAACGACGAGCGTTTCCTAGATCCCGTCAACATCTACATGGTTGTGTATCGCGATGGTGTCTTGTCGTTTTCTTTTACGGAATCCAAGCACGCAGCCAACGTTCGCAAGCGCATCGGTAAACTTCGCGACTATGTTGCATTGAGTAGTGATTGGATTTGTTATGCCATGATGTGAGTCTTTTTTGTTTTCAGTAAAGATTCAAACGCTGACAAGTAACAGTGACGACATTGTCGACAGCTTTGGGCCCGTCATGCGGGACGTGGAAATTGAATCCGAGGCGATTGAGGATCATGTGTTTGTCGCCCGTGCAGAGGACTTTTCCACCTTTTTGCCGCGGATCGGCGAGCTGCGCAAAAAAGTCATGACTTTGATGCGACTGCTCGGCGGTAAGGCCGATGTCATCAAGGGGTTTGCCAAGCGCTGCAACGAACAGTACTCGGTCACCCCCCGAGGTGACATTGGCCTCTACCTAGGTGATATTCAGGATCACGTTGTCACCATGGTGTCTAACTTGTCCCACTTTGAGAAGATGCTCAGCCGTTCTCACGGCAATTATCTTGCCCAGTTGAACGTGAGCAACATCATTGTCGGCAACACCGTCAACCGGACCCTGAGCAAGGTGACCCTGATCGGTAGTCTTCTTCTCCCTTTGAATCTGATCTGTGGTCTCTGGGGCATGAACGTCCCCGTACCCGGAATGAACACCGACTCTTTGGCCTGGTTCTTTGGAATTCTTGGGTTTATTCTTTTCATGGTCGTCTCGACGACTATTCTCGCTCGTTACTATAGATTGTTCTAGACACTTGGTGATCTCTTTTTTTTGATTTCTTGTTGATTTTTTATTTATTTCCTTTACTCATTTCTTTGTGCACATGTTCTGATTTGATGTTTGATCATATATAAATATATGCGTATCTATATCGTGCTTAAAATAAAAGTCATAGTTGAACTTGCAGTATTCTATAATATACCTAAGCCACTACATGTAATGCTATAGATCAATATGTAGGTATTTTCAATTAATAAACCTACAGTACATTAATTGTGTTCAAGGGTTTTTGTATGGAGCTGTTGCCACTACTTGACTTCAATGTTGTCAACTGGTATATTCAAACCCTAAACCCATTTATAATATGGATAGGTCATGCTTGATGCACGTGCAATCCGGTCTCCTTCCCCAAAGCGCCCTTGTATAAGAGGTAAGCCCCAATGCTTCAAGACTCGTCTAAACAAACTCAAAGGCCTTGTATCTTTGATCAATCTCCGCAGTTGTGGAATTATTCAAAACAAGCTCAACGAGCGTGTCGGTTTGTGTGCTGTTCAAGCCGTTTAGTGTGTACTCAGTCCCACCCTCAAGTACCAACAACATCAGGAGGGGTACAATCTTGCTTTGTCTCGGTAATCTCCTTTTTACCATTGACGAAGGAATACTCCGCGCCTGTGTATGTCAAGGAACTTAGACCCACCTGAGTTTCATGATTCGATATGATTTGGGCCTGCAGTTTACTGCATCTGCCTCCTTGTAACCTCTGACATGGAGGTTCCATTTCAAAGGTAAATTTTCTCAGACGACAACGATCTAGAGCTTCCGACAGAGTCATAGCAACAACGCTTTATAACTAGGATTAAGAAAATGTATACGTATCTATATGTATATGAAGCACTTACGTTTGGACTAGCGTTTTTACAAGAAAGTGCGTGACCTGTACAGTAAGTTTGGTTCAAATGGAACCAGATATCAATTGCAGAAGCAGTTGACGCGATGGCAAGGAGAGTATTGAAAATTGCGTAATTAAATGCACAATAGAGTAAGGTACTTCACTTGTTGTAATTGTTATAATAATCAATGCAAATGTAAAAATGAAAGTTGATATTTGTGATGTAAAAAGGGACAGTATTGGAGACTGTCCTGCTCTTATATACATTTTCGATGCTGAAAAGGTACATAAGTCTCTCTCTGTCATTGGTGATAGTTTGTCTTGGACGAATTGCTGTTCGTCTATAAGGCGCAATATGTTCCATCTTAAGGACAAGTTGAGTTAACAGTATAGTACTATTTAGCCTATAAGGCCTATTAAAGTAATTTTGCATACTTATTTATATCACTGTATTAATATACAGCCTGTGATAACTCTTACCTCTCCCTGATGTAGGCTTATGCTTACTCTTAGTCGGCTCATATTATTAAAGCTGTACTATTAGGTCTTTATAATTTAATCACATGGTGCAGACAGCACATTATATAGCCTTGTTAGGTCCAAAGGTACCGCCATTGTCACTGCATCGGCTACGATACGTCATATCCGGTTGACTATACATCGCGTTCCACAGATATACTGACATAGCAAGAGGCTCGGTCAGAAAGCAACTTCGCTCTTTTATCGAGTAGCGCTTTCCGCTCCAGATATTCACGGGTATATTATTCAAACCCTAACTAAACACACATATAATATAGGTCATACCTGATCCATATGTCCTAAATGTACAAGTCCTCTCAACGGGGACTATCTCATCTATTTTCCGCCATGTTGAGGGCTCAGGACATTAAGGGGGACGACAGTTGAAGTGACTCAAAAGCGGTCGGGGATGATGACAAGTAATCATCAGTCGCACCGCCACCAAAAAGTCGGACCCAGAGAGTATGACGAACCGGTATAGAATGAGACACCAACCAAATTCAATGTTTACTTGATGGGATGAATTTCTGTGTGTGTGTGAACGAGAGAGGGAGATATCTATACCAGCAATAAAAAAAGTTGATGTTAACGGCAGGTCACCGGGTCATCATTTGCCCTACTTACCAATTCTGATAGAGAACTATAGTTACAGATAGATTTCGAGGAATTCTTGATCTTTCGATGCCTATTTTCTTAAATGACTGCTACTGAATGACTAATTCTAAGGTGCTTGAATGATTGTTTTCCTAGATGACTGGTTCTCGATGACTGGTTTCTGAAATGACTGTTCGGCAAAGGTATAAAGGTGACTGCAAAGCCTCAGATACCCACCAATATTTTAAAACTTCCCCCTTCCCCAAAGACTACTAAACAGTCTACGCACTCGTCCTTTCACCATATTCAGACCATGAGCCAATCCGCTGACAGAAGAATGGTGGACCTGGCCAGTTACTACGAGGCTTTGGTCGCACCTGGAGAGGAACAGTACTTGGAAGAGAGAATTAAAAGGACAAAGCCACTTGATAAAACTTGTACCATCCCCTTTACAAGAAACCCACGATTCTTTGGCCGTGAAAATGAGCTGAAGATGCTGGGTCGTTTCCTAAACGGGCCATCCATGTCATCAGTAGCCATACATAGCGGTAGTGATTACGGAAAGACCGAAATCGCGCTGGAATATGCTTGGAGCAAGGCCCATAAGTTTGATGTCGTGCTTTGGGTTTCGGCAAGAAACGAGCTGCTTATCCAACAATCCCTAACTCATGCGGCTACAAACTCTCTCGGTTTGGAAGATGCAGATCCGAAAAAGCATCATAAGAATGCAATTCTCGTCATGCAATGGTTGAAATCTACTGGTAATCTTCGGCCTTGTCTTGCTTTGCTTGGAGAAAACTAATTGGCAAAAGAGTTCTTGCTAATGGGTGATGGCATGCCTCAGATTTAAAGTGGCTTCTAATCTACGACCATGTCGGCGATGAGGTTGTGTTCCGCCGATACTGGCCTGCTTCTAATAAAGGATCAGTAATTGTTACTACCAGAAAACGTGAATTCGCAACTTATGAGCCGAATCATCGCATTCATCTACGCGGATTTGGGTCCACGCACGCCATGAACTTTATCATCTATTGTCTTGATGATCCAGAAATCACCGGAAGTCGCTCGCTCTGTCACAGTGCCGCTGAAATATCATGTTCACTAGAAGGAAAACCTCTACTCATCGGTCTTGTGGCTTTCCTTATGCTACAAGCAAAAATCACACCAAAAGAGTTTCTTATTATGTGCAATGAACCACAAAAATCAGACCATCGAAAACTTAAGAAGTTTTGGAAGGGCCCTGATTCCGAGCATGACTTCGATGTTCTATGGGATATGTTTTTTGAGGCCTCGGGAAAGGATCCTAAGGCATTGCTCAATTATCTATCTTTTCTTGAGATAGACTCTATACCACAAGAGTTTGTTTACTGTCCGGAATCCCCTGGCGGAAATTATGATAAACATTTGTATGAAAAAATCTCACAAAATAACCTATATTCGTGGTGAGGGCTAATAATTTATCTCAAACAGCACGGATAATGACATAGAAACTCTGGCACAATCAGCTTTGATCAGAATAAATCATGAGAGCAAAACCATTTCTCTCCCCAGATATGTCCAGGAAGAGTGCAGTTGTCACATGACTCAGGATCAGCGTCAAAGGTATTTCGACAACGTTATTTGGCGTATCATCCATTGCTCAAAAATCCAAGAGTCAAGTGGATGTCCTTCCCAATACCAACATGAACGGGAAATATATCTACCACATGTGCTGGAAGTTTTGGAGCACCTGAGGAAATCTCATTTGGGAGAAAAGCACTTACACTCGTCTCCATGGTTGTTGCGGCTGATTCACAGTACAATATAGTAGGTCATCTCAATGGTTTTTATCGTCCTGCTTTTTCATATGAGAAGGATGCGACATGTTCTCCTTTTGTTACTGTTCTGTTCAATCCTTATCTGAACCAGTGTCTATCACACTCTTATATCTATTTAAAGTTGCTAATTCATGGCGAAGTTATCTCGAAGACAGAGATACGGCGAATAATCTCCCCTTGGTTTTACACGTCGGCTTCTTACTTTTGGAATGCGAGTACAGACAAAGAAGGAACCCTAAGATCTATATCCACCTTCTTTACTGCGAGGGTGAACGTTACATACATGATGAGGATTTCAAAGAGGGCCAAGAAAAATTCACCAAGGCGCTCGAATTCATCCAGACGGGAGAAGAACCGAAAGACCTATGTGAAATAAGTTTCGCGGCCCGCCGTGTGGGTGTTGCCTTGGGCAGTGCTTGTGATTATTCCAATGCTACCAAAATGTTTGATTACGCAGTGAGTTTATACAATGGAGAACCATACCGATATGGATCTCGGGGGTTCTTCGGTTGGCTGCACCTCCAAATCAACGCGGCACAAAACTCGTACTGCCAAGGTAATTTTGAAGATGCCACCGAAAGACTCGGTGTAGCACTAGCATTTTCTGACTCTTGGTACTGGATACTCCGGTATATTTTCCTTCTGATCACCACAGAGAGTAGAATGGCTAACCAAATTCAAGTGTTCATTTGGCCTATTGCTCTCTTTGGGTTCGTTCTATTCAGAGCATCTATCTAGCTGAGGAGAACCTGAAACTTGCAACCAGAGCTATTCATGGGATTGGCTGGAATTACGATCTTCAGCTTACTGGTCAGTATTGCTATATTGCTGGGCGCGTGAGATATCAACAAGGCCGATTTTCGGAAAGCATGTAAGCTTTTATTGCCTCGTCTTCTTGTTCCCTATCTTTAAAAAGATCGATATTCTAATTCAGCTTTGGATCAAAAAAAGTCAATTCTTGGAGAAGGCTTCCACCATTGAAAAAATCATAAAGGCACCAAAAATGGTACACGGGAGGACTGTATACGCTTTGTCTCGTGCATACCATGCGGAAAGCTTGAGTCCTGAAGCGAGAAGAGGTCAATCTATCGGAACGAATCCTGAAAGGGATGGAGATCGTTGGGAAGACTATGACAACCGGGTCAGCTTAGATTATCGCTGATCTTTGTCGAAAGAACAGGCTGTGGTTTCCTTCCTCTTTCTTTCCTCTCCACTCTATTTTCTTTTTCTCTTTCTCTTCTCTCTTTTTCCGGCTGGTTTATTGACTAAATTGAGCCCCCTTGAAAGTTTTAAGTCCGCCTTCCCCAACCCCAATTTTTCAACTTTTCATTTCTTCATTCCTTTTCTTTCTCTTGCAATAGTTTTAATAGAAGTTAGGCTAGAAGCTGTATAATTTAATAGACATTTGAAAACCCCCAACAGATACTAAGCGAGGAGTTAAAGACTGATATATACGTAATACAATGCTAGAAGTATAGTAGAATTGAAGTGACATCATAATCATTAGTATTCCGTCTATATCCAGGAGATGTATTTGGTATATGGAAACAGTAGATATATATACCATTTCTAGAAGGAAAAAAAAAGAATAAATCGCAAATCTCAACTGTCAGAATTACCACGTCTAGCAATCGTACAGAACTAGTCAAACACGCGTATAGTGGCCAGGCTAGTCTCGAACAGGCTTGGTGGTTGCGCTAGTTGGCGTAGACGTGGCCCTAGCGCCGGGAATGGATCTCTCCAAAAATACCTTTGAGCATCAGCCAACCATCCCGCCGCTGCCTATCCAGACACTGAGACTCACGGCGAATAATATAAGAGTCAAATGGATTTCCTCATGCCTCTTTGCTATCGTTTCTCTTGGTGAGCGTGTTCTTCTGGAGCGGGGATTGATCTCTCGTTTTATTTTTGTACAGTCTTTGTCTCGTCGCAGGGATGCAGATTCCCAAGCTCACCCCCCTACAATCCCGCTTCGCTGCCACCTTTGCTGCGACCGCCCTGCTGTTCGTGCTCTATTATGTCTTCTTCATGAATTCCGGCGGCTTCGCCTATGCGCTCGAAGTTCGCGAAAGATTCCCGCCTGCGAATGATGATTACCCTTTGCTCATCGAAGGGAGGAAGCCGGAGATTGTCGGCCGGGAAACCATAGCATTGACATCACTGGGGAATAACGGTGGTAAATTATCAAATATCCTGCTCGGCGAGACGCAGAACTGGGTGTTCCCCGAAAGTATCGTCAATGGCCCAAAGTCGTCACCACCAAAGGGACTTCCGGCCAACCTCACAGCACCGTCCTCTTCGACGACAACCGGCGTCGTTCCCAACCACGAGCTGAAGAAACGGGCGAATACCGTCTATATCTCGCTAAATACCTGTATTAAACCAACGTTCAATGGCACGAATCCTTCTTCTTCGAATGTTAGCCTGCCCCCTCTGACAGTTTATATTTCGACGTCCGAAAACAACCAGACGCCTGGTCCTGGGAAAAGCGGAGATGAACAGACGGAATATCCGGTAGAGCAAGGCTATATGGCAACAACCATACAGGCCAGCGGAGATGTTTATATTGGAGTATCGGCAGCGAACTCGACTGATTTTGTCGACATTTATAATTATGAAATAGGCGTCTCAGTGGACGGTTATTACCACTCTTATGAAGACAGCACCAATTTGTATTTCGTCGACTCCGACATTCACTCTGCACTGTTAATCACAGATAATGTGACCCAGTCAAACCCTGACTCGCCCAATTATCAGGAGTGGATGGATATCGAACCGCCATTTACCATCTTTGCGAATAACATCAACAACTCCGCCATATATGGAATGGAACGGTCATATTGCGCTCTGAACCAGTGGGCTCAGATTAGAAAGGGGAACAACGCAATCAACACGTCCATGACCAATCGAGGACTCGGCAACGAGCCCAAGGAGCAGTTCTATTTCACATACCTGAACAGCAGCTCTACCTACTACGGTATTCTTGGTATGAGTGGAAACTCGACAGCTTGGGGCCCAGGGGTGATTGGTGGCGGCGGAAAGGTTTGGAGAGCAATGAACTTTACAACAAAAGCCGGTATGTTGGAATATTTGTCTGTTGGTTGTTTCCTGAACTAATTATATGCAGATGACAACTGCGCTCTCCTGTACAACCTAGACTTTTGCTCCCAGGTAGCATACGCAGTCCCATCGAACCCCAACCTCGATTCCACAGCTCTGGCGCAAATTTACGATTCCAACGCAAAAAGCTATTACGAAAACTTCCAAAAGTCGCTCTCCCTGATCCCTTGCAACACATCCTCCATCTCCATGTACTCTCTCGCCGTGGGCTGCGCCGACTGCGAGGCCGCATACAAACAATGGCTCTGCGCCGTAACCATCCCACGCTGCTACGACTACTCTAGCAACTACTCATTCCTCCAACCGCGCAATACGGCGCAGCCATTCCTCAACGGCACCAAACTACCCGCCGACGATCCACTACTGCACTCCTTTGTCACAAACGCCTCGCGGAACCCGGTGATTGACGAGAAAATCAAGCCGGGCCCGTACAAGGAGATTCTTCCATGCCACGACCTCTGCAACGACCTTGTGCGCACGTGTCCCGCGGCCCTGGGCTTTCTGTGTCCCACGGGGAAAATGCTGAATGACTCGTACGGCTACCGTGCATCCAACGGTGATATCACTTGTAGCTATCTCGGTGCGGCGTACTATCTGAACGGCGGGTACAGAGTAGATGTGAATCTGCCTATCGGCATGTTCCTGGGGGGTTTCGGGCTGTGGCTGGCATCAGCATTGTTCTAAACATTGTTTTTTTTTTGGTCTGCATTTACTAGCGTTGACTTTTTTGGGAACTGTTTTTATGGTAACTACATGTATTTATGCTCGATACCCTAATGAACACTGGCTACCAGTTGACTCTTAATTCAATTCTTGATTCTCGTTTCTATAACTCTCGTTTTCTAAAACATTCACAAGGGGGTATCATAAAGCTAGTAGTAAATATAAACAAAAGTAATCACAATAAACAAACATCAAAGCATTCATTTATGCCTCCTCGGTGTCGGCGTCCACATATTCTTCAACCCAGAAGAACTATTACTGGCAGTCCGCCTCGGCGTACTCCCAACTCTCTGCAAAAGCTTCTGCGCCGCCGGCGTCAACGGCTTCCCAGCTGGTGTTTTATTTCCACGCGGAGTAGATGAGAACATCGGACTGCTCGGGAAACGCGGAGTTCCAGATGACGACAACAAAGGAGCTGCTTTCTCGGCGCGTTTCTTCTGCGCAACAGAGTCGACCATACGGTGATGCAGGTCTTCGCGCTTGCGGTTTTGTTTGATGCTGAAAGGGTTTGGCGACGAGTCGCCACCGGGGGTTGTCATGCCCTGGCTAGCCAGCTGTCGGAGATGTTCGTACATGGCCTCGTCTTCGTCGGACTCATCATCGACAAAAGCGTATCCGTTTACGCGCGGCGTTTCGCCGCCGGTGTAGCCTGGTTCAGACTCTGTTGGGCGGATGCGGCCGGCGATTGCGTCTTTGATTGCAGATAGAGACGGCGAAGGCGGGACAGCAGCGCGCTCGTCTTGTTTTAGGACTGGAAGGCGAGTGTTTTCGTGGACGACCTGCTTAGGGCCCGCTCGTGAAGACGCCTCTGCTTTTTGCGCGCGGGTTTCGTAAGTTTCCTCGTCGTCGGCCGGCCTGAACATGAGCGAATTCTGCACGCCAGATTTCCACGAATCTGGCGCGGCGGGGCGGGAGTCCAGGTCTGTAGACAGCGCGACAGTAATATCTTTACTTGTGGCGGCGGCATCGCCGCGGTCAGCAATGCGCTTCGCTTCTCGCTGACGATGGGCAATCTGGCGCGCAGATAGAATCTTGTTCCCGTTCCACATCCACGCATACTTTTCGCGGCGCTTGCTATTCTGGCTGTCCAGTACTTTGTTGAATGACTCGTTGTCTTCGCTTGTGTACTTTGCTTGAAACGCATTCAGACTGAGGGTCGAAACGTCGATTTCCTTGTTGTTTGTTGTTGCTGTCGTGCCCGCCACAGACACGGGTGTCCCGATCTTCGAACCCGTCGTCGACATGGGCGTATCCCCAGCATACATCGTCGTCGGCGTCTCCATCCCGTGTCGCCCTGCTGGAGTCATGCTCACACCCCTCCTTCCCCTCCCCCTCCCCGGGGTCATAACCTCCGTCAGCCGCTGGCCAGCGCGCGCAATCCATGCCTTGTCCTTTGAGTCCAGCGCATCCAGCACCTCCTGCCTACTCTGCGCCTCCAGCAGACCCGGGAAATAGTCGCGTGCGATGATGTGAGACAGGGCATCAGTGTAGCTGTCTTCGTCGAGGACGGTGGTTGGGCGTTTGATTTTCTTAGCTGGAGGGGGTGGCGGCATCAACTGCGTGTCCGCGGTGCGTTTTGTGACGAGGGTCTGCGAAGGTGCAGCCATTTTGCTCAGTCAAAATATCTGGCACCGAGTTTAGTCAAGAAGAGAAGAGAAGAACGATATAAAGTCAAATGTTCTGGTGAGTGACGCCACAGGATCAAACTAAACTATTTTGGGAAATTATGTTGACTCGCACGTCACCTGATCAGACAGCGCAGCCTTGCAGAAGATAGGTACGAATTCATAGACCAACAAAATAAACACAATTAGACAATTCATTGTACACTACCAAACATTTTTAACAGCCAATTCACCATCGAACCCAATGCTCAGCCGCGAGCATCCAACTTCCATCCATGCAGCTATGCAATGCAACAAACCAAACAAACGCCAGAAAATTGCAAGTCTATTAAAATGTGTATGCACCAGAACCAAAAAAAGTAAACGAACGACCAAGCCAAGGTTTCCGATAACCTCACTTTTGAAGAATCCAATATCGACTGAAATGAGTGCGACGATAACGCCTGATGCAGGTGATGAAGAGAATAGAAGAAAAGAGAAACAAGAGATAGACTCGAAAGGTCATAACTTCATATGCGATATAATTATCGAGACGCGAGATCCCGATTATCGCTGAGATGCTGCCATCCCAGTAGGAAAGAGAGAGTAACCGGCTCGGCTCTTCCTCTTCTGGGCCAAGGATATTGGCCGTGAGGCAGCAGGGGGTCCTTCTGGACGTTGATGCATTTTCATGTTCTTGTGGTGTTCAGCGGCAGAGGCTGACTTGGTTCGATCGTGGGCCGGCGAGACAGGTGACGCCAAAGGATAAGGCATGTCGACTATCACATCAATGCTGCCGTTACCACGCGCAGCCGCGATGCTGGAGAACAGGTTGATTTCAGGTGCCAGGCTCTTCACATGGCGGTGATACGAGAATGCAGGCCGAGGGGCCTCTGGTACTAGTGCAGACGTACCATGCTCAGTCGACTTGGCCGACTCGATGCTTTCTCTAGTGGTATTCTCGCGACTGCTGTTGGCGCTAGGCACCAAATCTGGCACGCTTGTCGTCGAGGTCGAAGAGCGGTGTTTTCGGACGATCGATGCAGCGCGCGACAGCATTACACTCTCTTGGGAGTTGCATTTGCTGATGGGCGAGTAGCTGCTGCGCGGAGAAACAGGAAGATCGACCGAGTATGATCTACGCTGGGGGTAGTAGTGAAACTGACCATCACTGTCGTCTTGGACGGCAAGGAATTCTTCATATCCGGGCTCGTCCTCGATCTCGTTGGCCTGGAGCTTGAGATATTCCTTATCGTGATCCTTGGCAGGGAAAAACCCGACAGGTACGGCTCCTTCACTCAGAGGAGTGATCGCCTCGTGAGACCGAGTCAGGATGGACTGAGCGGAGCCAGGGTCCAGCTCCGGGGTGTCCGGAATCGACAGAGAATTAATAACAGTCAACCTATTATTAATACCCGATGTGACATCTTTAACGGAAGACTTTGACATGTCCAGAGAAGAACGACTCCAGTCAAAATCGCAATCAGCCTCTGCAGCATGCTCGTAGCAAAAGTCAATATCCTCGTCCCACGAAGTTGAGAATTCCTCATAGCCTCCTTCCCGGTTAACATTCTTGGCATCACTTGCCTGAGACAATGGCGAACTGTGAACATTTGGCCGAAACTGGGGCAGAGTGGGGGACATCAAATCTTCCGAGAACGACAATTGTGGATCTTGCACCACAACCACAGACTCGCGACTGGTTGGAGTGAGCTTTGGAAGAGTAAGGGCTGCAGGCTTATTATCGACATCATCCCTGGGTAGAGGAGGCGGGCTCGGCTCGACGTGAGAATCGTCCTTGGTCTCCTGCTCTTTTTGAGCTTCCTCTTCCTCTTGGTCTTCCTCAGGAACGTCCTCCAAATCAGACAGGTAACTGTTGATGACGGCGGCTGCGAGCTGCGCATCATCATCATTCTGACGTGCTGATGTTTGATAAGCAGCATCCGAGTAAAACACCTCGGCACTGTTCATTCGAGGGAGCTGAACTTCTTCTGAACGAACATATGGATAGTCGGGCATTGATAGTTGAGAATTGAGGCCAAGATATTCATCCATGGCCTGAGATGTCGGCTCTGGAATCTCAACATAAGCTTGTCGCGAGGAACTTCGGGGAGGCGGCACCATAGATGGGGCGGGAGGAAGCGGCTTGTTCAGTCGCGATACTGGTCGCGAAAAGTTCTCAATTCTTCCGGGCGATATCGGCGATGTGGGAGGGCTCATGGTCGACGGGGAAACAGCCTTATCTCTCTCCTCTTCCGTAGCTATGCCGTGCAGGTTGTCGGAAGAGGCGGAATGGAGGTCCTGGGCGCGAATTCCCCTCAGGCCCGGCTCTGGGGTCTGGGAGGCTTGAATAGCAGAAAACTCGTCCACCAGCTCATGATTACTGGAATTGTCCAGCGCGTGGAATTGGTTTGAACTGGTATGGGTGACATGTTGGAAGTTGTATGGCTCTGAAATGATGCGCTTCAGTTGTTCGTCTGGAAACATGAGTCATTAAACACTACCCCAACAACCCAAGGCTTGCAACTTACGAGAATCCGAGCGCTTCATTTTCTGCGGGCGCTGGAAGATATTGGCGACTTCGAACTTGGAAGACAGCTTGGCGCCTTCATCTTCCTCGTCCAGAGTGGCAGCAACGTTCAGTTTGCTCCCTTGGCGACGAAGAATCCGGCTGCCCCGAAGAAGCAATGAGCGAGCAACGCTGTCCGATGGAGCGGGCTTTTCATCATGGAGGGGTGGGATGGAAGCCTCGCCCGAGGTGGAGGAGGCGGGCGACCTCGTGGTAGAGGTGGTAGTATTGCTCCTTGTGCGAGCGCCAAACATGGACAGGCGTTTGGGGCTGTTGAGGACATTTGCGCTTGACTTGGATCGGATGTGAAACGAGTGCTCCGAGTAATCACTGGTGGATGAGGTCGGTGGCCGTTGGCGGAACTCGAGCTCGTCTTGCCATGATGATGACGGTTCCTGCGGCTGACTGGCCATGTTGGCAAGTAACGAGTGTTACAGCAGCTGGGGAGCCTGCTCCGAAATACAGATGGTTGACTGGGTATGCAATATTTGAAAAAAAGATCCCATGGAAAAAGAAAGATCGCGAGGTTCGATTTTGTGGTGTGAGATGTTGTTGTTCACTGCATCTCGTACTTTTTTTTATAGAAGGCCCAAGTGTCCAATTGTCCAATGGCTTGAACGGGCTAACCAGTTAGCCGTAAGCGCAGGGCCAAGCAGTTCTGGATATATAAGAGAGAGTGTTGAAGAACTGGCAAAGAGTGGTGACACGGTGTGAGGTTCTCGAGAGAGCACGAGCGCGAGGAGTGAGAGACGCAGAGAAAGAACGGGCTGAGTGGAGCAAAGCGCAGGCGCGCCTGGTGGCAGCCACGGGCGGAAGAGGCTATCTCTATGCTCGCGGGACCGACCCCACAGGCTACCAGGGGGCGGAGAACTGCTCTATGTAATTATAGTATGGCGTAATCCCGCTTACTCTGTAATTACTGTGCGCATCGGATACGGCTGCTGCTCGCAAAGGGGTGGAATCAGAATTGGGAGGCAGCCCTATTAGTACTATTGCTAGTGGCGGGCTCGATGGTAATAATCTCCCATCCTTGGTATTATTATTGATATTATCCTGCTCCTATTGCCTGACCTGTGCAATATTCGCGCACTATCAGGCGGCCAATCCCCAGGTCAGGCAGACGGGCACCCCCCGGTAGAACAGGCATATTACAGTAATTATTCCTGTTGGGCTGTCAGGACGATTCCACTCCATGGGACTGATCTTCAACCGGTGTCCATAATCATCTTCCGGAGCAGAGAAAAAGGCAGAAAACGGTCCTTGCAAGGAAGCAATCTAGTCGCCTTTAGCCCCGTTAGCGTTCCCCTATAAGATTACTAGTCGCTGGATTAATTACACAAACGCGGCCCTGTACAATAATAATACTGCGTTTATTAAATCCATAGTATCTGTACATAGTCAGTAGTTATACATTCGCGCCCGCGGCTGGAATTCAAATTTTTTACTTGACAGTCAACCTAGGTCCTAGGCTGATTGCAACATGCAATTCTCCTACATTGTCACAACTTTAGTGTTGCACTCGGAGACGTCCCATGGAAGCGCGAACGGCAGAAAGAGGGGGCCATGCAGCCGCTAAACCGAGTTGCGTTATGGCAGGGACAAGGGTTGAAGCAGCAGCACTAGTTTTCGTGGTTTTTTTTTTTTTCTTTCTCTCTTTTCTTTTTTAAACTAGTTCGAACCTACTTTTGTCTGGCACCTTTTCACCAGGGTTTGTACGGCGAAACAACGGCCAAGGCGGCGTCGAACATAAATACCCTAACCCAAACAGGCTAGCACAGGCGCGACGCCAAGCTGTTCCGGCACGTTGGGTCTGCCCTAGTCGGGCAGGTATCGACAATCTCGCTGTGTGAGCGTACAAGAGGGGAAAACTCAATTCTGGTCTAGAAATTATTAGGAACGAAACAAGCAAATAGAATGCGACGGAGTACGTTTGCCGGTCTTTTTTCTTATTTGTTGTTTTTTTGGGGAGGGGCATTTTGAGTTTCGGCCGACGTAGTTGCAAAGGAAACAGGCCAACCCATGTTTCGGGCGTCCCAGGGATGAGGATGGGCGAGTATGGCACACAGGCTGGAGCAGTTCCGTTCTCCGGAGGTGGGGGAGTCGGGACTGAGATCGATTGCAGGGCAGATTGCCAGGAAATGGGCTCCGGGATACTCTGTAGTATTAATTACATAGCCAGAAACAACAATAACGGCGGTAATAAATATCATAACATGACGATAATATGGAAGCACAGCCAGGAACCGGTAGGAGCGCAGGCCGTGCAGGGCTAGCGCGGGCGGGGCCGCCAGGGGGACAAGGGGCCAACGTGGAAGCCGGAAATCTCTTTTTGACTTTGCCCGTGGCCAGGCACGCGCCAAAGCGGGCTGCCCTAGTGCGTATTAGGCTAAGCGCCAGGGCTAAGCGAGTCGTCGAGCCGCGGCTGCTGGCGGCCTGTGATTGCGCTCTGTGCAGAGAACTGTAACAATTATTACGTCCTGCCGGTATATCCTCGGTACGATACAAAAACCGCGTCGCGTCATCCATGGTTCAAGCAATTAATATATCATGCGTTTAGACTCTTGGAAATGATTCATACAAACCATCTGTGTTTTTCGCTTTGTGTCTGCGACGCCGTACAATGAACCAATACAAAATCCTTCCGATTAACTGTTCCCAAGGATCTCGGCTCGGCACAGACTAATTATACACAAGCTTACCTATTAATTACCTGCAGCAGCGCAGCTCCTGCGACGCACTGATATTTATTGTATTTACTACGTATTACTGTATTATTTTCTCCCTGGAGGAGCCCTAGTAGTCTGACCTGCAGCTTCATTTAATTGCATTCTAATCCATGCTACACAGCTGCACAGCTGCAGGATGTCCTATCCAACAAAGCCACAGCTGGAGCCTGTGATTTTTGTTATAATTTTTTATTTTCTTTATTTTTCGTCATTCTTTCGCCATCATTGGATACTGGGAAAGGCCGTACATGTGGAAATATCATTGGCTATGCCCTCCGAGTCATCCGCAACAATAATGACCGACAAGCCGGGCAGAACTACTTTGCCTCGACTCCCTCATCCTCCGTGCACTTGATAAAAAATCATACGTAGTTGTGAATAACCCAACAGAGGCAAAAATTATGAAACACAATCAAACTCAACAAGTCAATCAGAAAATCAACAATAATCGTCCATCTGCAGTCATCAGTGGAGTCCCTGGAGCTGAGCTGATCTCAGATCGGATCCGCATCGCAACACATATTACACACGCGAGTGGATACGAGAATCTGGTTTGCTTACACCGCGCAACTACGTACTACTACAAGCACTGACCGTCGGTGACATACTCTGAGCTTGCGTATGTTTTTGGTTTCAAGTGTTCAACATTCCAAAAAGGAAGGTCGAGCTCGGTTATCAATTATCAAACCCATGGGCCTGTGGCGCAGCTTATCACACAGAGCGCAACGGCGGTCTCCGGTTCATCAACCAGAGAGCCATCGGAGATTCGAAGTACGCATACGACATAATGATACGGCCAACGATGCCAACAAGCCAATTGTAGTATTTTAACGTTGGCACTTCTGACAACTGACAGCTAACGTTGTTAGTCATGCCGGTATGAGCTATGGCCCTACGGAGTATGGCCCGCCAACAACATTTGAATAAGTCAGCCACTTGAAGGTTATGAAACTTATGACACCACGTAATATAACACGCGTATCCCATAGTTACTAGTGTATTTACGCAGCACAACAGTCAACTGCCGATGCTAGATGGAAAAGAAGTTCACTTCAAATATTATTTACTAACTACCATCACCCTGGGAAAACATCTGACATGGGGAGACCTCATCAACCCGGGATGCGCCATATATGTCCTCGGAGCATCCCGTTTCCCCTCATCCGAACTTTTATGCTGAATCAAAAATACAAGCATATTTTTGACTTTTTTTCAAACAGGGACATTGCATGTTCCGTTCCTCCGTAATTCATCGTGTTTCGAGAATGCGCATCCCGCAACTTTACTTACCCGGCAAGATTGTGGCTGGCGCCCTCGGTGGAGATTCATGCGAAGAAGAATGTCTTTTCTTTCACTTTGAGTAACTACGTAAACGGCGTGCTCTCGAAGATTGATTTAATCTTTTTGAGGGGGCTTGAGCGTGGGTTTTGGCCACGGAGAGTTCAACCAGTCTAGTCCCGCAAGTCCCCGCAGCCCTGTGCGGTCTCGTGATATCCAATCATATAAACATCGTTGATGGAGTAGAAATCTGTATATTAGCTGCGTAAGGCGGTTTCTTGCCTAGAGAACAGAATCTGGCAAAAGGATAATTCATGATGGAAAGAGTTACTATGAATTATCCAGACCAGACGATCAATTGGGATCGTCCCTTGTAAAGAATCTAGACCGTCCATCGTATACAGTTCAACATGTTAATCAAAAATCTTGAGTCATTCCGACTCGTCAGTATTGAAAGTGATCAGCCAGCACCTGCACTGTTTTGGGCAGGACTAACAGACTCAAGTGTGTCAAGATGAGACTAAAGTTTGCTTTTGAAGGCTCGGTTAAAACATGAAATCTTGTCGATCACCGCCCGTGCCCCAGAAGCCTAGACTGAGACACTAGACAGTCGAGAACGATCGCGGTAAAAGCCCAAAAACCAGAAATTACCTTTTTTTTTGTTTGTTTGTTTTTTTAGCCGTCTCGAATTTGGAGCACTACATAATACGTACTTAGTTACGGAGGACGGAGCTTGGTCCTATGTATGACGTTGGCCTGACTAAAAATTAGTCAACAAAATTACACGTACCCAACGCACAATATACCCCAATGAGGGCATTTTTGTGATCCATTTAACAAGGTATTTTTCAATCGCCGGTGTGAGCAGGTCTCTTGAGTGGCCAATGCGCGTCGGATTTAAGGTCATTTTCCAGCCAATAAGAAAAAGGGAAAAATAAAAACAAACTATGACAAGCACAGCCTTAAAAAAAAGAGAACGACTGTTTGAAACGTCTACTGTCTCATGTTGACTGCTAGGTTCTACCTAACAGTTCGGGAGTGAACCACGGCTGCAAGGATCCTGCAGCAAGGTCATCATCGTATGGACGGTTGCCTACTTCCTTCGTCATCTTTTTTTTTCTTGGCCTCTGCACTTCGGACTGGCAATCCCCGCCTCTTCGATGCATGTCGGTGACCGGCGACCAGAGACTGCGTATGTTGATTCCGTATGTATTTCTGTCCAACTCCACGGCGTCGTGCCGAGGTGAGTTGGAGGATAAATCTGCGTGAACGTTGACCTCGGTGGCCGCGCTAGGATTCTCGGCTGTTTTGATTTGTCAACTGTCAGGCAGATGACCTGGATAGTTGGTTATTGTAGAGTTTAGATGCTCGTAGAAACATTGAGATGTCTAACGGGGATGTCGTTACTTCAAAGGTGACTTGGCTGCTGATCATTTGAATGTTAAATGACTGCCATGTGAACTTCCCCGGAACATAGTTCATCAACATTCAATGTTGAATTGATGAATCGGAGTCGTCTCATTTTTTTACTTGATGCTATATACGTGGATGGTACACTTGTTATATATATATAATGCGTGAGTCCACATCAAATATCGAATGATGGTAGTTGATATCACCAGAGTATGCAGCCCCATTAACCACCACACTGCCCCTAATAACATCATACGTTCTTATTCTCCGAGTCCGCCTCTATATGGACATAAACAGTATATAAACAAAATTTATATCTGGAACAGTAAATGCTATAGACGGTTCGCCAACGCTGATTGGCCAGAAGGCCCCACCTGGTTCCCCGGAGCTTGACGCCAACTATGTCAAGAGTCCAGAGTCAAGACAGGAACCCTCAGCACGCAACTCTCGTCCGTCGCCAGCATGGACGGTCTGCAGGCTTCTCTCCAGGATGCCTTTGAGGGCCAAATCGTGAGAATTCCCACCGTCCCCCCTAAAAAATAAAGCGCAAGCGAATACTAACCAGCGTAGGACTTTCACGGCCAGCGCCTTGCTGAGACCCTCTCCACCGTGCTTCTAATCATATCGGGTGTATGTACTCATTCTCTCCTCTAAAAACTCATGGATAAAAACTCATGGCAGACTACTGACAGATTTGCTTTAGGTCGTCGCATTCCTCGTTGGATACATCCAGCAAGACATCTACCTGACTCTATGGATCGGCCTCGCCGGCACCGCGTTTACCGCACTTGTCGTCATCCCACCCTGGCCCTTTTATAACCAGAATCCGCAGCCATGGCTGAATTCGGCTGCTGCTGGCGGCGGCGGGGCAGCTCGGAATGTGCCTGGGATTGTTGTCGATGGAGTCAAGGTGGGATGATAGTATACGTATAAGGCTACCATGGAGTACAAGATGGACACAAAGAAAGAGAAGAAAGCATGAAAAAGAGAAAAGAGAAAAGAGAAAATAGTCGAGCTCAAGGATTATGTCAATAGCTGGGGTTGGTACAGAATGATGGCTATTCTGTGGCTGACTCTTATTCGACCTGTTTTGATATAGGAACTTTTCTTTCTCACCATACGAAAAAGAAAACCAAATTACTATCTGGCGATACGTGAAGTCAATACTTTGGAATAATGCTGCCTTCTTCATTGTTCTTTGTAACTCGAGATTGATATCACCACACATATCTTTTAACTTGATTTAATTTGATATTTTTTGTCTTATTCCTTTACTCTACCGTGTAACTTGGCGAATCGTTATCATTTCGTTATTCAAGGTCATGACAAGTCTGCATCAAATAAAGACAAAACAAACTCCTAGCAACCTTTATTCGTATCACTCAAATCGAGGACATTCCTCAGACCTATCGTCCGTACTTTTGGAATTCCCAGTCTCTGTTATCCAACGGACAGACTTGTCGAGTCTTTAGCCATCTCGAAATGCAGTGAAAGTGAAACGCGTGCTGTAGGAAGACCGGTGGTTAGCTAGATATTAGAGAACAACATTCTATAGTGTAAACACTCACGTTGCAAATTCCCCACGCAACAGTGCACTCCTCCGTGGTCGACGAGCCCTGGTTGGCCTGGCATTCGATACCTAAGCATAATATGTCAGAGTTCCTCTCTTTCTGCAGAAAAAATATTTCTCGCAACCCACATAGATCCATAATGTGATTCCGGCAAATGGCGCAGTTGTCAACGACAATGTCCCAGGCCCATAGCGCGACGGCATTCCACTAGAAGAAAAAAGCAGGTTAGATAGTCCTAGCTGCAAGCAGAATTGACGCATCACTCACTTTTTTGACTTCGAAGCGCTTCTTCCCTTCCGAGGCCTCGCCGGCTCCAGACTTGGAGGTCTTGGCTACCTTGTCTTTCGCGGAACCAGCGTCTTGCATCTCAACATCAGCCATGGTGGATGACGGTCCAAAAGAGAATCCGGAAAATGATAAGAGGAATAGATCTGGCCAGGTGTTGCGCAGCGGCGGAGCTGTTTATGTATCGTATTTGCTGAGGCTGATAGCGGGCCGTGGCCGATTGATATTGGTCCGCAAGGACCTTGGGGCCTCGAAGAAACAAAGAAGCCCCTTGATTGCAAGGAGCAAGCTGTTTGTTCTTCCGACGCTCAAAGACTCGGGGTCAAAGGTGCAAAGAACGAGGGCGATGGGCGTTTGGCAAAGCTGTGGACATGGAGTCGTCTCAAAGGTCAATGACGAGAGCGTCGGCGGGCGGGTGGCAAACATTGCCAAACAGGCACCCCCACTTTCAACGTCCGTCCTCAGCCTCGCAGCCTGACTTCAACCTCCTCCACATCCTTCTCCAACATCATCCTCACTTCTCGCTCAAGTCGCCCTCATCTTCGATCTCGATTCCTCTACCACTCCCCTACTCTCTCACAATGCAGACATGAGCAGTCACAGGACGCGCACTTGTTTTTCATTTTCTGTTCTCCCCAGCACGCGCTTCCGTTATCTCTCTCTTCAGCCAGATAGTCACCGCCATTCTCCCCGGATTTCAAGTCGAGTCTCTGCCTGATCATCAACTGACTTGAACATCAACCGCTGGGCGGTTTCGTTGCACATATCTCCTTCTATTCGCTAATGCATTTCTGTGCCTTTTCTGCCAAGTTATAGCTAGCTTGTCTATTTTGATTTCTTATTTCCTATCTCTGTCTACAACCGGCTGCCTATTTTTTAAGCCACCCTCGTCGCAATTATGTCGACTCAACAACCAGCAACACCCAAAGCATCGCGCAATTCAAGGCGATCACAGAAGAAACACACCAACACCCCTTCTACTGAACCCAGGGGCGCCTTGCTGACGACTCCTCCTTCGTCTCCGCCTGTAAGCGGCGTCGCCTTTGCCGAAGGGGCCACGTTCAACGGAGACGTTAACGGTAATGCTTCTTCTCGAAAGAAGAATGGGACACGCTCGAACAAGAAATCCAAAGAAAATTCTCGACCAATCAACAACACGCAAAATTCGCACTCAAATCATCGACACACGTCATCCCAGCCCAGCATAGCTTCACCACCTCCGCTTAAAGATAGTCCGCACTATGCTGGTCCGACCTTCCATGCATCTCCTGCACCATCCGCGCTGCCTATGCCTTCATTTTTCTCCAAGTCGGTCCCGGATTCCGGTCTTTCGACCGCGCTAGAACTCGACAGTGAAGCAGATGCCGAGACCGAAACTGAGCCTGAACCTGATATGACACCCTCGAAGCCCAAGGCTGCCGCAGCTCATGCAAATCATGAGCCATCTCCGCTAGATTTTCTTTTCAAAGCTGCTATTGATGCTAGGAGTAAAGCTCAGCAGAGTCCCGAAGTGATATACAAGAGCAGAACTCCAAACACAGACTCCAAGGCCTACCAGCGGCCACAGAACTCTGCAAATGGCATATTTTCTTTCGAACTCGACGAACCGGAACGAAACGTGATGTCAATCGGACCGGCTTTTGCTACCCCATACAAAGACAGGATGAACGCACTTCGATCAAACGGTATTCACTCTCAATCCACGGGCGACCTCAACGATGCTCAGCGAAGGGTGAAGACGGAAGAGCTCAAGAATTTACTGCTGAACCCCAAGCCTCAGCGTCCTGCTTCCGCATCGCCTCAACCAACAGAAGCAAACCGTGGCGCTATTCACGGCGCCAATATGAACTACGGTTCTCCGCTGCAGACCTCTTCGGGACCTCCTACACCTTTGTCTGCCTACACTCAGCGGGATGCGCGATATGCAAATGTGGGAAAGCTAAATTATCACTCTGTGTATGCCAACGGCGCCTCTATTCAGCCTCGAAACACTTCGTCTGCATTGCGCCAGGAGTTCTCGCCTAATGGCAATCCAGAGAACACAGTCCGATTGCCACATGGCCCTTCTTTTCAGCCACCCTACCAAGGCTTTTCTATCCCGCAGAGACACAATCCACCAACTCATCAGAGCATGAACTTCCATCCCTCCCAGTCCCAGTCGGGAGGGATTGATACGAAGAAAATGGAAGATGACCTGAAGCGAGTCCTCAAGCTCGACCTGTCGAGCAACATTCAACCCAACGGAATGCAAAGTTCTCTGGCATGACCTCACAATTATCGTGTTGATCTGAAACTCTTTCGATTTATCTTTGGACTTTTATTTAGTTGCACTAATTCACGGCCTACTTTTGTCTCAATGGTAAAAGCTAGACTTGCACGTCGTCCGACTTTCTTGTTCTTTTTTATATATGCGTTTATTCCACTCTCTTGTCATGTTATGTTTCGTTTTATTTCTTCCTGCGCGGTCTGGTCACTACTATTTGCATGGTTTTGGGGCGGGTTCACTGGTTTGTGATATATTCTCACGAATTTGGGGGTTTCCCGGGTAGATATTAGGATCGTTGGCATCGTTTTCCTTCTTTTTTTTCGGTTGCATTCAGCATGGAGTCCGGATCGGTTGCGTCCTGTGGAGGATTTTCATACATGATGAATGTCGTGACGATATTCGATCTTGTTCTAGATCCTTTTGTCGGTCTAGTCGCATTTCAGCACTATATTTCTCTAGCGGATGATCCTCCCCAGTTATACGACGGCGTCGCAACTTGCAACTCAGGTTCTGACATTTGATTGATTGCCATTTTGATTGCAAGTTTCTTTTGTTTCTTTTCATCTTTCCTGTTCTTGTTGTCTTAACAAGGCAATTTCGTTTCCTGTGTCACTTACAGCTCCAACTACATACACTCGTTCTTGCAATTCCATAGTATTTTTTCTCTATTACGCACAAACATACGCTGGTCGGTACGTATACTGTCCGGGATCAGGATGATTAAAGTACTGCAGATCCAGCGATTACGCAATATGTCTAGGCCAAGAATGGAGGAGAGGCAGATCCGGATTCCTGTTATCGAGGACTATCGGGTGCGGCTGGTATGCAGCTCGTCGTCATCGCAGATAAGTTCTGGATGTCAACCGTGACCGTTCACCTTACCACACATCAAGAACAGAGAGTAAATTGTTAATAATACCTTCATACTAGTATGTAGTTAATAATAGTTACACCGAAGCCATCTTACATAAGCAGATGGAATGGTCTGGCCGGCGCCCGTGGTTGGCTCCTTCCCCGTCGCGACGCCGGCGAATAAAACGGGCAGGCGCCCCCTTCGCGCGGCTCCACACCCTCATTTCCCAAGCAGGAGTCAGGGCTCAACAGGCGTACCACCAACACCACCACCATCACGACGCTGCTCTCTATTCTCTTCCCTCTCTGCCCTCTGCCCCTGTCTGGTCTCAGGCCTGTTTGCTCTGTTGCCGGTGCATGCCCGCTCGCTACCCGGCTTTTCTATCGTCCTTGTTTTGACTTGTCCTCCTAATCCGCCGCGACTCGCCGTGATTTTCATACGACGGCGTCTCAGGTTTTTTTTTGTCACATTGACACCGGCCTCTTCTCGCGTATATCCTTAGCGTCGATACCTGGCGTGTCTTTTCTCGGTTCCTCGTGTCGTTGATCGAATTACTCTTCGGCCTTCTTTTCTCGAACGTGGTGTTTGCGGCAGTCCCATCACTCGCAGGCCCTTTCCGTAATAGCACCTCCCTCAAAAAGGCTGACTGCGCGTATCCGCCGTCTGGCCTATTCGGAGGAAGCCCAATGATTCATCTGTGAATTAAGATACCAATTTTTTCATTCTCTCCCACACGCTAGTCGCGATGCCCCCACAGACGGTATCTGGGTCGTGAGTATACCCTACATTCTCTCGCCGTGTGAGCTCTGCGTTTCTAATCTTGTTCTTGCAGAATCGGTTCGGCATGGCGCTCGTTCTGGCACACCATGACCTCCAATGACCGTCATGCCTCTCATGACTCTCCTTATCGCACCGGACGCCATGTTCCTCTGGACTCAAGTCGCCACGACACACTTACCTCGGTGACCACCGCGGCCGAATCCCGCCCGGATCTCTCGTCGCCATTCGAAGATGAAGACTCCAAGGCCAATGGATGGTCGGGCTCTCCTCGCGGTATTGGCTCGCCAACTCGCCCTTACTCGCCCGGTATCAGATCTCTGACTTCGCAGCGGAGAACATCCAATGACCAAGGCGCCGACGGCTCGAGCTCTGGTGAAATTCAAATGCAAAGTTTCCATGAAGGCGCTCCGCCCCCTCCCCCAGTTTCTCACTCGTGGCAAAAGATTGACCGCTGGGCGGAGAACAACTATGAAGAACTTTTCGATCAGTTATGCGAAGGTTGCACACAGAACGATGTCAATGAGCTAGAACATGACCTGGATTGCAGTTTACCTCTCGAAGTGCGCGAATCCCTGCAGATACATGACGGGCAAGAGCGAGGCGGTCTGCCGACCGGAGTGATCTTTGGATGTATGCTTCTTGACTGCGAGGAGATTGTCCACGAATGGAAGAATTGGCGGACTGTGTCGGAAGAGTTCTTTCAGAATTCAACCATTACTGCGCCACAGCCTCCCTTGAAGGCCTTTGGAGGCTCTTCCTCTGCCGGGCCTTCTCACCAGACCTCCAATCCATTGTGGCGGCAAGAACTGCTAGATCGCCAGGACTCTCAGCCTCCTCGTGCTATCCAAAAGGTGTATGCTCACCCTGGCTGGATCCCTCTTGCTCGCGACTGGGGTGGCAACTGTATTGCCGTTGATCTTGCTCCTGGCCCCGCTGGCAAATGGGGTCAGGTCATCATTTTCGGCCGTGATTATGATTGCAAATATGTGGTGGCTCGATCTTGGGCCGCATTCTTGGCTGCCGTTGCCGACGACTTCTCGAATCCCAATGTTGCTGTTGAGGAGGAAACCGGCGAACTGAAACTGAAACTGTTCAAGAAACAAAACGTTGAACCCCCTTATTTGGAGATTTTGCGGTGGAGGGTAGACCAGAGGTTTGGCCGACGGCCTCCACGACGAAAGCCCGCCAATGGCCTGGGCGTCAATACCAACGTTGACAAGTCTCGAGGCTCCCCATATGGTAGTCCAGCTCCAAGCGAGGATCGCGGACGATCTCCTCATCGCTTCAATAATCGTGGACCAACGCAAAGTCCGAAAACACAGTTTGGGGTTTCGAGCCCTCTGGCTCGCGTGACAGAGGAGGCTTCTAGTCCTATAACTTCTGGTAACGACAATGCCCCGGAGTCAAAGGCAAAACAGCCAGTGAGAGAGTCTGCTGGTGAAGATCTCATGGAATTGGCCACGCCAGTCATAGCGAGCAACCCCCAGGACGTTCCTTCGAAAGACTCCATCAAGGCTCTTGAGAAAGAATCTCTACAAGAGGTGCCCGTCTCTGAAAAGACAGGACAGGCAGGCTCTGACTCTACTGACGCAGTGGTTCTCGAGACAGAGAATCTTGATGAGATGAAGACGGTGGCAATCTAGATATGACGATGAACCTGAGATGACCCTGTCAAAGCCAATTATGCTTCTTTTGTTTGCGTTACTCGCCCTCGCAGTGTCCGGATTATTCCTCTCCATCTTCCATCAGCGATTTGTTGACTTTGCTATGTAGAGTTACTTGCTTTCCAGCTGTACCTCTCCATTCGCATTCTCATGACCATTGTAATTGGTCATTTGGCTAGGGCATTGTCTTTTGCGCTTTCCAAGACTTTTATTGTAGTTTCTTTACGTTCACATTTTCTTTTCTCTTTTCTTGTCCTTTTATTTCTGCCTGTATTACATTGTTATATTCTTTTTCCCTCTCTCTTTTCGGTCAGAGCGATCGTTGCCTGTAACTGTACGATTATGCAGAGTTGCACTGCATTTATTTCTATACCAGCGTTGTCTCACAGCTTATTTCTGGTGGTTGAGAGAAGTTCTACACTCGAGCAAAACATGACCAATAATTTGTATTGTTAAAAATCTTTTCCAGAAAAATAAAACTGGATGACTTTAGATGGCCATGTGTAGTTTTTGGTGTACATGGGCCGAGAAAATCGGCTTGATGTCCTCGGAATGTCCGTGTTACCTGAATAGATGGCATTTTCGGATGGACATGTAGAGTTGAAGCAGAATGCTCGCTTGACAGCCGCCTGTGCTGTTTTTCCGACAAAGCGAGAATCTGTCTAGTTCGAAGTGTGTAGATTTGACCATCTTGTGGCATGGGGTTCTTCAATCCCAGTCATCATCATCATCGTCCTCGTTGCTACGCCGACCAGCCGTTCCATCACGAATACCGCGTCGTCCATGCTGCTTCTTCTGCCTTATCTCCTCCTCATCACTCTCACTATCCTCATCGAAAGCCGCTCCTGCTTTCCCTCCCTCTGTCAACTTCCCTCGAACAAGCACATTGCTCATCAAAAACCTCTGCTCCAACTCCACCGTACTGAAATTATCCACCCCATTCCGCTTCCTCAAACTCGCCAGCCCTTCAAACCCAATAATCCTATCCTTGCCAATACCATCGATGAAGCATATCACGCACGGCAGAACACGCACGTTCAATTTCTCGACCAGAAACGGGCAATCGCGCACATCAACCCGCGCAAACCGCACCTCGTAGTGTCGCGAGGCGAGCGAGCGCAGGTGCTCGTCCATGATCGCGCAGCGCGCAAAGTCGGGGTGCGAGAAGTGCACGATGCATCGCTCGTTGTTGGTGGTTAGGTCGAGAACGACTTGGTCGTTGGGCAAGGTGGGATAGAATGCGTCGGCGGCGGAGGTTGTAGCAGTTGCGGATGCGGCGTTGCGGGCATGCGCTTCCTTGGCAGAGGCCAGTTCGCCGTGCAGTTGCTCGAGACGCTGTGCGCGGTATGCTGAGTCGTCTTCGTTTTCGAGGGCGTCGAAAAGCGCGTCTTCGTCGATGTCGTCCGGTTTTTGGTTCTTGGAGTGCGAGTGCTCCAGGACCGCGGAGACTTTGGCGTCGAGGGGGGCTGCCATTCTAGTCGCTGTATTCGAGCTGGAAGTATTTCCTGCAATGAAGTTGAAGAAGTTGCAGAAGTTCCAGTAATTGGTGATCAGTCGACTAGAAAGTAATTCGTGGTTGGGCAGAGGTGAAGCAGTGAGCAGTGCTTGACCCGGGAAAATCTAGTTGGGCCAATTGTATAGTGTTTAATTACACGCAGCGCAACACCTTATTTTCACCAGCCATGCTTGTAGTGCTATTTTGAATCCTCCCCCGTGCCAACACAGATCAGCAATCGTAGTTATCCAACTTCCTTTATTAGTTAATGTATTCTGCAGGGCATCCTGGCGCAGCCACGCAGTGTTGGGTAATGCCGTAATATTACACTGCGACCCCCCGCGCTGATTGGCGGCCGGCGAGTAAAACGGTCTCAGACGGTTTCACGTTTCACAGCCGCAATCCGATCCTCCTTCCCCCTTCTTCGTCTTCTTCTTCAACTCTCATCTGCCTAACCACGCTCTCAACAACACCTTGCTTTCTTTTCGAGTCTCCGGAACCGCTCGGACTCTCTTCCATATACGATCCGTCATTCGACGCAGTCCGAAGCAGCCCCTGATCCCATCGACCGATCTTCCATTACTAATTCCGGCGTTTCGACAAATTTGACATCGCAGGCAGAAACCTAAATTCACAGAATTCACCATGGCCGACGACAAGAAGCACGACGAGAAGATGGACCAGTCGTCCAGGTTCGAAGCCGCTCACACGCCTCCGTCGCGACCCAGCTCGTCCGGCTCGTCGCTGGCCAACAATGCCGCTTTGCCAGTGCTGGCCTACTGCGGATCCTCGATTATGATGACGGTGATGAATAAATATGTGTTGTCTGGCTTGGATTTCAATTTGAATTTTTTCTTGCTTTTGGTTCAGGTGTGTTTCTTCTTTTTTTTTAAAAAAAAAAACGAAATTTTCGGTGTTAATTGTTTTGTTACAGTCTCTAGTATGCATCGTTGCTATTCAGTCTTGCAAAACGGCCGGTGTCATTACATTCCGTGATTTCAGCTCGGACGAGGCAAAGAAATGTAGGTTTTCATATATCTGCTTGGTTTTTTGCTTCTGACTGACTTTCGGCAGGGTTCCCCATCACTCTGCTCCTGATCGGCATGATCTTCACCGGCTCGAAAGCGCTTCAGTTCCTGTCGATCCCCGTATACACTATTTTCAAGAATCTCACCATCATTCTCATTGCATACGGAGAGGTTCTTTGGTTCGGCGGTTCGGTGACAGGTCTCACCCTGTTCTCCTTTGGACTCATGGTGTTCAGCTCGATTATTGCCGCCTGGGCCGACATTCAGCATGCGCTCCAAACCGGCGCCAACGCAAACTCCCAGGTGTCGACTTTGAACGCAGGATACATCTGGATGTTGGTCAACTGCCTTTGCACCGCTTTCTATGTCTTGGGCATGCGTAAGCGCATCAAGTTGACCAACTTCAAAGACTTTGACAGTAAGACGATGTGCATTTCTCGTGTGTTGCAATTTTACTGATTTGCCTTTCTACCTAGCCATGTTCTATAACAACCTCCTCTCTATCCCCGTGCTCATCGTCGCTACCTTACTTCTTGAAGACTGGTCTTCCGAGAACATCACTCGCAACTTCCCAGTGGACAGCAGGTCAAACATTATGATTGCCATGATTCTCTCTGGCTTGTCGTCGGTGTTTATCTCGTATACATCTGCGTGGTGTGTGCGCGTCACGTCCTCGACGACATACTCCATGGTTGGCGCATTGAACAAGCTTCCCATTGCCTTGTCTGGTCTTGTTTTCTTCGACGCCCCGGTCACTATCGGAAGTGTTTCGGCCATTGCCATCGGCTTTGTCAGTGGTATTGTCTACACGATCGCCAAGTTCAAGCAAAACTCCAAGCCCAAGACTAGTATCTTGCCAACAACGAACACGCCTATCAGTGCCAGCAGCCAGAGCATGCGCGATTCGCTCCGATCATAAAAATGATCGAAACGGGCTTGGTTTGATGTCGTTTTGTTATTGAAAACAGCTTTCCCGGCGTCAACCCACTCCCACAAATCATGCCATCTATCATGTCAGCGACACGTTTGGACGTCTAATTTTTTTTTCCGACGAAGTAGTGGTGCTTTCAATTAAGTATATTTAATTACACAAAATCTCTGCCCCTTTTACTTTCTTTTCACGACAGCACATTTTGTGTCGTGTTGGGTTACTATCCTGGATTGGCGCTGTTTTTCGAGGGGCCTGCTTTTCCGGGTAGACAAATGTTTTTGTTTGGTCTTTCAGGTTGCTTGTATATATAGTTGATAATATAGTTTGAACTTGGGCTATATAGAATTTAATGTTATGTTTGTGCACGTGTCTGGAAGCTATCATTTATTCTAGAATGAGTTAAACATTAAAATGTTACTGTGCACTGTCTTACACACAGACTGGTGCAAATGATATCAACTGTCAAGTGTTGCTGCAATGTAGGTCTTGGCGCTGCGGAAACATTTGAACCCTTTTGCTTGAGCGGCAAAAATATATCATCCGATGTCTAGTTCCAATGTTAATTATCAGGCATCCTCATTGGAACAAACAAAGGATACCAAAAGAGAAATATAATCGAAAATGGCAAAAACAAAGAACAAAAAACCATTCACCAAACAGCATGGCTCCCAGTCGGACCCGAAAAAAAGAAAAATGCAGCATTTCGACCGAGTATCAAAGTCATCACCAGCAACAACAGCGTTAACGTCCAACCCAGCCAAAAGGACAAAATTCAGTCAAAGCAATGAACCCAATGCGGCTGCTGCTGGTAGCACAAGCACCAGCAGCAAAAAAAGAAAAGGACATCATCAACAGGAATTCCATCAGCGGCCGACGATTCCGTACCGACGAAAAGATCGGGTTTTGTTAGTTGGGGAGGGTATGTAATTCTTGCTCCAGCTTAGACTGCTTAAAAAAAGGAAAAGAAAAGAAAAGCTAACAACTCAACAGGAGACTTTTCATTTGCCCGCTCGCTAGCCGAGCACCACCGCTGCAAAAGAGTTTTTGCTTCTTGCTACGACTCCAAGGAAGTCCTGGTGGGCAAATATGCAGAGCAGGTCAAGCGTAATATCGAGGCATTCCTGCAGGCTGGGAGGAGGTCTGCTACAGACAAAAAAAAAGACGCTCCCGGTAGCCAAGATGATCAATTACAAGACGACGCGAGTCTGTCAGAGACGTCTAAAAGAGTGCTCTACTCAGTCGATGCTCGGAAATTGGGTACGCCAACCGGCGGGGGGAAAGAAATCCGTCAAGGTATTAAGCAGAGTAAGTCCGCCACCATTATTTTTCCTTTCCTTTCCTTTCCTTTCTTTTCTTTTTTCTTTTTTTTAAGGAAAGGGGCAAAAGTGTTGAAATATCACAGAAAAGCAAACAGGCGGCCCGTGGGACATCATATCATTCAATTTCCCACACATTGGCGGGAAATCCACAGACGTGAACCGACAAGTTCGCGCAAATCAAGAACTGCTGGTAGCATTTTTCAAGGCGTGTGTACCACTGCTCTCGACATCAGCAGCACCAGAGGGAACCGGTGACAGTGAGATTGGTTACAGCACGGATTCAGACGACTCTAGTCGCTATCACACCGACAGCGAAGAGGACGACGACGACGACGAAGAAGCCGACAAAGAAAAAGAACAGGTTAGAACAGTGCCCAGACAGTCTGGTCAAATCATCGTGACCATTTTCGAAGGCGAGCCTTATACCCTCTGGAACGTCAAAGATCTCGCGCGACATGCCGGGCTGGCGGTTGTTACGAGTTTCCGTTTCCCCTGGAAGTCGTATCCCGGTTACGCGCATGCCCGGACTCTCGGGATTGTCGAAAGTCGCAGTGGGAAAGCTGGGGGAGGCTGGAAGGGGGAAGACCGGGATGCTCGGACATATGTTTTTGAAGTCAAGGGGGAGAATAATGGACATCGCCAGCAGTCCGTAGTTGGCAAGAAAAAGAAGAGAGATGATAGTAGTGATGAAGATGACTAAATTTGATAGCATTTATAGTTAAAAATAATAAATACGTACATAAAAACTAGACGCCAACGGAAAGAGACTCGCTGAATGCTTCGAATGTTCGCTCATGACTAATGATACAACACAAGACGCCTGTACTACATGATATATACCTTCTTCATGTCCCTTTCGTCAAAGACCTCGCCCGTTGTCGGGTCCTTGACCATGCCTTCTGCCACGAAACCGACCTTTCTGCTCATTTCAAGAAGTCGTTCTCGTCCGTACATTCTACCATTGGGCAGTATGACCGGGTCGCTCTCTACAGCGCTCTTTGTATGATGCGCATACGGGACGTGACGAGCGAGCTCATTCAACTCCGTTGAGCAGATCGGACATACCGAGGTCGTTGTGGATAGAGGGTTTGAAGTCGACGAAGCATACGCTGAATGGCAGGACGGTGTTTTCAGAGCGGATAGCCCGGCTGAAAGAGCAATATGTAAAAGAGGGCGCGGAGGAAGCGAGAGGAGTTCGTGGTGTGTGCGTATAAAAAGATCAGATAGGAAATTCCAGCGATCGTGCGAATACATTGACTAGATATAATATTAGCCTGAAAATTATTGTTGATATGTTGGATGTGGAACATACTTTATATGGTTCTGCTTGGGTGTCTTTGGAGAAGGCTAGCAAGCCTGCAGCTCGATGAATCTCAGTTGACTGGCTGTCAATGTGAGATGATAGATATTTCTTCGCATGTTGCATGGCTTCCATGAGTTTCCCGGGCTGTCCGGTGCGAACCATCTCGATATACTGTTGAAGTCGCAGTTCAAACTCCAAGGTATACTAGGAATATCGATCAGTAAATGGGATCCAAAAAAAGACAGTGATAGTAACGTACTTGGCTCTTTTTCAACGCCACTTTGTTCTCTCCACACCACTGTAATGCTTCTTTTGCCTCTCCCCTACGCAGACTTTCTGCAATCCGCTGGCACTGCACAAAAGTATCTATATCGACCAGCTCTTCAATCTCCTTGTCTTTTGCCAACTGCTTTGCACTATCCGAAAAGCCCGATCTGAGCATATGATCCACAAGCAGCCTGTTCAGCCGAGTTCTCGACCACTCGTCGTACTTGACATCAGCTAGGTTCTGGATTCGGTACAGATCCTGCAAGTGTTGAATCCGTCTCTTCGACTGCATCTGAATACCTTTTTCTTCCTCGTGCAAAACCTCCATCTTTCGTTTCAGCCCCTGCATTCTGGCAATCATGGCGTCCAACGAAGCGAGCGTTTGATCCGGGGTTTGAGTGCCACCCAACGAGCCATTGGCAGTCTCTTTGAGCGCCGGAATAATATATTCTCTCTCTCGCTCGACAATTCGCTGCACTGATTTGAAATTTCGTCTCGCTAGTTCATGGGGAAGTCGAAGGAGAGGTTGGTCCTGTTGAAGAAACGTCTCGTTAGTCTTTCTCTTTTTTCCTCTTTTTCCGGATGAAAAGGCGACGAGGTTCATACCAAGAGTAAATGGCTCTCCGCATTCAGCTTCGTTGATGATAATTCGGCAGCCATTTTTGACAGCTTGTTCTCTTTTCCGGCTCAACAAACAGCACAGAGATAGGGGAAGGAGAACGATCAGGGACCTGAGACAGAGAATGACGAGGTGGTGATCTTCGGTGCGGAGAAGCCCCGCACACCGGCACGGCTGCATTTGGAGCACATGACCGGCGGCATCATTCTTACCTTTTTACTCTTTACTCCGTACTCTCAACTATAATTACTGGCTACAATTCAAGATAACTGAACAACAATAATTTTACGGTAGAATAACGCAGCATTTTGACGACTAGATAAGCGGACCACAATCCTAAACTCCGGCCAGAGATATATATGATACAAAGAAAAACCCAAGCCATTTCCAAGATGGAGACTGTGTGCGTCTCACATCGCTGATGTTTTTTTGTATTTTTTTTTAAACCAACAGCTTAATCGCTGTCATCATCGTCCTCCTTCTCCTGCTTGGACTTTCGTCGCTCCTTCTTTTCCTTCTTCTTGCGTTTTCTCTCGGCGCGCTCTTCGGGGGTCTCTCCCTCGTGTCGCTTACGTTTCTTCTCGTCTTTGGCATCCTCCTCAGCCTCAGCCTTGGCTGGGGGAGAGCTGGGGGTAGCATCTTCTTCCTTAGGGGCAGCGGCAGGCTGGGGAGCGGCGTTTTCGTCCAAAGGCGCGTTGTAGTCCTTGTATTCGTTCTGCCACTTGGCTGGTGTCGCTTCGTTGGTACGACCGTATTTCTGCATTGTATTAGTTAAAAAACACCCGGCACCGTTATATCAGAACATAAAACTTACGTCCAGCTTTCCATCAGACTTCAGCTTCTTCTTCTCCAAGGCAATGGGTCCGAGACCCCATCGGCGAGGGTAGAGATCACGCTCCATGATGCACCTCTTAACCTTGGCAACCACACCGTGGTCGCAAGTGGTGAGCTCGACAGTCGACATCTGGGCAATACCGAGAGCAATTGCCTCGCCCTTGGTTGTCATAAGCACAACTTCCTCGTTGACCTCGATTCCGGCCTCTGCAAAGATCTTAGTAAGAATACTCAAGTATTATGAAAATAGAACTTACCAAAGCGCAATAGACCCGGAATCATCAATTTGGCACCGTAGCATACAGCATTCACGGCGCTGTCCTTGACGACAATTCGCTTATAGGTGGTGAGCAGACTCTCCAGCGGCCGGATGACTTTTCTCAAGTAAGACTCATCGCGCTGGTTGTCCATCATCCATTGGGCGTCGAGAACATCGTGCAAGGTAACCATTCCATCCTGTTCGTCCATAGCACCACTGCGAACACGGCGCAGTTCTTGCATGTGTGCACCAACACCAAGCAACAAGCCAAGGTGGACACAAAGGGTTCGAATATAGGTTCCAGCCTCGCAGCTCACCCAAAAGACACCCAAGTGCCTCTCATTGTCAAACTCGTATAGCTTGCTTTCGTGGATAGTTCTGATACGAAGCTGACGCTTCACGGCGGAAATCAAAGGGGGACGTTGAAACAGAGCACCGGTCAATGTCTCAAGAGCGCGGGCGAACTGAGCCTCGCCGCCTGGGATTTTGTCGTGAAGACGAATCACGCAAACGTACTCCTTTCCAGCACCCTGCTGGGACTTGACCAGGCGAGTGGCGCGGTCAATGCAAACAATCAAACAACCAGTGACTTTGGGGTCCAGAGTTCCGCTGTGGCCGGTCTTTTCAACTCTGCATTTTCATGTTAGAATAGCAAGAAAATAAGAGCATGCTTGGTTGGGAAGGGATTAGCTTACCGAAGCATTCGCTTCATCCACGCGACAACCTCATGACTGGACGGGTTCGAGGGTTTATCGAGGTTGATGACTCCAGAGCTGATGTACGACTTCAAGTCTCGCTTAAGAGGGGTGCAGCCAGCGGGGATGGGTGTGAAATGACCTGTCCTGACCAGCACTATGGCACAATTAGCATCCCAGACCGCTGCGAAAAAAAGGCCTCGTGAAAAAACTCACGCTTGTCGTAATTCTTGAGCAACAAGGGCCATTCCGACGTGGGAATGGAAGGCGTAACAGCCTCAGGCTTGATGCTGAAATCAGCAATGTCTTTGGTGGCCATTTTGGAAGGTTGACACGACTGCTGGAGGAAAGTGTGCAGCCAACGGAGATCGCAAGTCTCTTCGCTCTGGGAAAGAAAAAAAAAGTGCGGCCCGAGCTTTTTCCGCCACAACGGGCTTAGCGCGTTCTCCGACTGAACTAGGCCGTGAAAAGACTGCTTGAGTGATCATTATCATTATCATTATTTTCACAAAAATACAAATCTATATGTAATAATTGTAGTTCCCGTAATTACTGTGGTAGAATACACTATCTAGTCATTGACAAACTGTCATCTTGTCAGATTACTCAGTTGCCACCCAGTCTTCGTCCAGCGCCTCGGGTGCTCCATGAAGAGCCGAAGTACGACGAGCTTGCGCCTGAACTTTGTCCAGCCTGTCCAGCCTGTGCTGGGCGGTAGGCAGCACCGTATCCACGAGAAGTGCTACGATTATCATCAAAGAGGTTGTGCACAAACGTTGGCGTGGTGATATAGTTCCTGCCACCACCAAAGGTAGGCCAAATGCGGGTGAGGAAGTCGTATAGGTGAGATGCGACGATGCCGGTGCCTTCTATCATGGCGGCAGTCGGGCCGGCCATCACGAAATTGACACCAAGAAGGGCCAGTGGTAGCCACTCTGCTCTGATTTGGACAACGTAGAAATGGACCTGCTTTCCGCGGTTGTCCTGTGACCATGTGTGGATAAAGGCCATGATCAAAGCTTTAGCGGATAGTCAGTATACAGACGAGGGATTACGGCGGCTGATTTGGATATAGCGCACCACTTGTGAAGATGACACTTCCAAAGAGAAAATTTGCTAGGAGCTTGATGCCAGTCAGTACGAGTGTACTTGGAAAGAAATAAATAATAAGGCATTGATCAAAATTTTAAAAGATTTGCAAAGTAATGTAGGGTACCATAACCACCATGCGCAGATATAAAAAGCCACGCATAGTTATCTCAATTGGCAATCCCACCATTCCCGCACCGCATACAGGCCGATTAATTGACATATGTTGGCACTGCACGAGATACGGGGGTAATCTCCCTCCAAACCAGGAACCGCTTCAGCTAGGGAAACTGGGCGGGCAGATATGGGAGGTGTGTGACTCGAGGTCATAGATGAAAAGAATGGAATGAGCAAGAAAATGTGTTTGTGATTGTAACGATTTATTGAATTGCCGAGTAGTAGATAACCAAAAGCCTCAAGACTTACCATGATCACAGCGCCTACGAATGCAACGTAGGTTAAAAAGTCACCGCTTCGCAAGAACCGCGGCGAGTTCCTTTCTAATCCACTCGAATACGTGTACACTGAACGCTGTATTAGTTTTATCCAAAAGGACAAAAGTGCAAAAAGGAGAAGGAACATACTGAAATAGAGATCAAAGAGAAAACTCAGCCCTGGTTTGGTGAGCAGAAACGGCGTTGCCAGCCTCCAAACTTCTGGAAGGAGCTTGAAGATTTGACCTGGCAAGAAGACAATATTGTATCCGCTCAACAGCCCGCCATAGACTAATGCAGACTCAAGACCAGTCAATGCAGTCAGCGTCCTACATAGAAGGAGTTGTTAGAGCTGTCTGTCATGTTCTGGGAGACAAACACCAGTACCTGGCGACTGGCGGAGCTGCCCAGAAGACATCCATGATGTCCAGACTTGTGATGCTGAGTGGGCAGACAAATCAAAATAAACGCGCTCAACAGGCAACTGGAGAGGATGTCAGAGGAAGAAGAAAAGAAAAGGCTGAGAAACACGCGAGCTCGAAGATTTTGAATACGTGGAAGCCGCTAGCTGTGCCTGGACCCGCTTTGTCGCCGGAAGCAGTTTTGCCGACTCGCCGGTAATTATGTTTCAATACGGTTTCAATTTTGTATTTTATATATAGAATTAGTATTAGCCAGATCGAGTCCACGCTGTGCCTCTGACTGCTAGACCTCTGAGAGGGCCTTCAATCCATACTTCCCAGCTACCAGTTTCTGTTTTCCTCTTTTTGGCGCAGATCCGCATTTCTTGGTCGACATACAGAGGAGCCAAGTTTCTGTATTCAAATCTTTGAATAGCCTGTCCGCTCTTTGCTAGCTGACTAGACAGGACGCTTAGCATCAGAGTCAAAGACAATGGCCCATGGACAAGAAGGTCGTTGTGTCCTTCAATGTTCTTTGTATAAGACTGGTCGAGATGAATCAGGTGGGCGTTGAAGGTGAGCGCGGAAAACCGGAATAGTAAAGCCTTGTTAGGCGTTAATCTATGACTGATGTCGGGCTCTGTTGGAGCTTTCCATCATGTTAGCAAGGTCCGTTTATATATTTCTATACCTGTGCATACATTTTATAAGCCTACTCGCTTTTCTGTCCGAAGCACGCCGAGATTCTAAATCCGGCTCTCGCAGGAATACCAAGTCCCGGGTCTCCGTGAGAACATCGGGGCTATTCACCACTCTGCTTCGTAGTTGTGATTCGTCTTCGCCTTCAGCTACAGTAGAGAACCGGCGTTCGATTGTGACAAAGATCTTCTCCTCGCCTTCTCTCCCCTTGAAATTCACATTGCTTATATTCTCGACGCAAACAGCCCGCTGGCCATTGAGTATCAGGGAACCGGAGCGAGGGAAAACGACATTCCCGCCAGCCCACAGCCGACGGTGGAATGGCTCGCCAGGAGCATGCAAGACATCTGTACCATCACGCAACAGTTCCGATAATGTAACCTGAGGAGGAAAGTAAACCAAATGGTGGCCGGGAGGTAAGTGTCGCTGCTCCTGGATAGATGGCAACCTCCTGGGATCCTTTTCGCTTGCGACTTTGTTCGCTTCACGAGGAAGGTGTTCGAGTAATGAGAGCTGTAAAAGATGCGAGGCCTGGGGAGTGAGGTAGTCGTAAGCTAGCGGTAGGCGACGCGCTGTGAGCTCTTTTTCAAGCGATCGCTCGGCTAGAGACGATATCGGACGGCTCAACGAAGGCAACGCCTTTCTGAGAAGTGAGCCATGGTAAAGGAGCATCGCAAGCTGCAATCGCCAGAGAATTGATGAACGAACAGAGAGACGTGAAATAGCTGACTACCGCGACGGGTTTAGTTTGATTATGAGCTTGTGTGCTTTTGGACTAGCGCCATAGTATGACGAGAGCAAGAGTCGCAGTGCAGGCAGAGTCAGCATTTTGACTCATTTACATACAGAGTCTGCCAGCAGAATCTCCTTTGGATTGCGGAAAAGGGGCCAGAAGATCCCCTCTTGCCAACAACCAACACGCCCTGTGACACCCATGATGCATGCTCCCAACCCAATGGCTGCGGAGAACTTGGTGGCGGGGCTCCCCACACGCTACAAAAACATAGCCCAAATCGATCGATGAATGTGCTTTGCTACTTGATACGCAACACTGAAGAAATACGGCTTCTTTATGAATATTTGTATGTGGTACGAATTGATTTTTATTGGTATTTCTTTACTGTCTCGACCGAAATGACGAATTCAACACGAGTGACGTTCCTGGGCCCTTCGGCGTCATTTTCACATCAGGTGCGCAACATGAATTATTTTTTTTTCTTTTGCAGAGCTTTACTTCCTTCTTTAAGGTACATGCTAATAAGAAACAGGCAGCTTTAAACAGCTTCGGAAAATCCGACAACCTATTCCCATCAGTGTCCTTTGCCGAAGCATTCTCCGCAGTCCAAAACGACAGTGCCGATTACGCCGTGATCCCCTTTGAGAACTCGACCAATGGATCAGTCGTGCAAACCCTAGACCTGCTAGCCGACCGCCAGGGATTATACAAAGACGTGACCGTGTGCGGAGAATACTTTTTGACTGTCCATCACTGCCTGATTAGCGGGAAACCGACCGCTAAGGAAGAGTATGGGTCAATCACCAAGCTCTACACACACCCACAGGCTTGGGGGCAATGCGATTCATTCCTCAGCAAACACTTTAGAGGCGTGGAGAGACAGGACGTATCGTCGACATCCAAGGCAACCGAGATAGTCTCCAAGGATACCTCTGGCCAAACCGCGGCTATTGCGAGCAGGCTTGCTGCCGAGTTCTACAATGCGGTTGTGTTGGAAGAAAATATCGAAGACAGCGCAGATAACACGACGCGCTTCCTCATCTTGAGGAATATCCAGTCTGCGCGCACTGCCAACGCCTCGGTCAACCTCGCTGACGATGCCACAAAAGGCGGTTCCAAAACACGAAAAACCTTAATATCCTTTATGATTGAGCATTCCTCTCCGGGTTCATTGGCAGATGCTTTATCTGTTTTCAAAACACATGGATTGAATCTGACGAGTATCAACTCCAGACCGAGTATGCTTAGGCCGTGGCAGTATATTTTCTTTATTGAATGCGAGCACGTGCCAAACAGCTCGATTCATGATACTCTGGAAGAACTAAAATCGATATGCAAGTCATATAGAGACCTTGGAACCTGGATTGATGGGCTGCCTTTTCCTAACTGAACTGTCTTGAAACGTAAAAAAAGCGAGTTTATTTAAATTTCGGTTATATCTTAGATAAAATAATGCAAACGTGTAACGACTTAAATAAAAGCAATTTTAAAAGATTGATTTGTTCTTTTTTTCAAGTGACCATCTATCTTATTAATATGAAGCCTTCCCGACCTGAAAGTTGTAGTCCTACATCAACGCCATCTTCCATCTCAAGAAACCTTCATCTTGTCTCGTATTTAAGAGTGCATGATCTAAGATAGATATGCCATTGCGAAGCATTTTCCATTGAGGAGTTTGGATGGGTCTTAGACACGGTTAGTTATGAAATGAAAGAAAGTAACAAGAAAAAGGGGACAAACCTCGGACTAACTTGGTGGAGCTCAGAGTTGTATAGCTAGCGACTTCAACTGAAGCAGCCATGAAGCTCTGGTTGGCAACGACTTGGCTTTTTGCACGGCAAGCCGTCAGAGAATCCACTGGGGAGACATCTGGGCGCCCATCCTCGCTCCCTGCGAGGCTGCAAAACCGTCAATCTGTCGATGATATTAGCATGGTCTCTTGCTATATATATATATATATATATGGAAGGAGGGAAATACCGTCGTAAAACTCGTCTTCGTCATCAAAATCGGCAAGCTGTTCAAAGTTCACCTTGTAGCGAAGTATCGCTCCGATACCACCAAAGCCCTTGACAAACTGGTTACCCTCGCTCGAACGATCCGAAACGAACTCTAGGGTGGCACCGAAATCCTTGTACTTCTCGGCGAGCCACTCCAGGAATGAGCCTTGGTCTGCGATTTCCATTTCCTGGCCGGTCTCCTTGTCCATGAAGAGCTCTCGGTTTGCCTCCTGAGCCTTGGTGGTGTGAATAACGACCTCTTCACCAGTGGACGCCTTGAGGGCCCAGCGAGTGATATCGAGATTTTCATAAACAATCAAGGTCTCTGCTGCACCGAGCTCCAGTGCCTTTAGGGTATCTTCGATACCATAGCAGACCTTGCCACTATCCTGGCTGATTTCTTCGAAATATTTGCCGATCAATTTCTTCTCCTGGATGAACTTGACATTACCCAGGGTTTCAGCGGCGAGTTCTATGGCCTGGTTGAAACCGTTCTCGCCACCATACGACACATCGACAACCTTGATCACTTTGGCCTGCAGCCGCTGGTCGAACAGATCGGACTGGTTGAGGTCGTTCTTGAAATCAGCGGAACCAGCAAGGACGATACCTGCTACGTTGACCTTGTCGTTTGTGATGAAGTTTTGTACAGCTACCTCGGCAACCTTGCGGACATAGTTGTGGCGTTTTTCGTCTCGAAGACGGGAGAAACGAAGGGCGGACTGACCACCACGGCCGTGCTTCTTGGGCAGATCAACGCTGAACTTTTGAATGACGTCCCGGGTATTTCCACTCAATGTTCCGAAAAGAGCGCCGTTTCCGTCCATCACGATGAACCCGAATCTCTGATCCGACTCGAGCAGTTCGCTCAGGGCCTCGGTGTGGAATTTGTTGTCACAAAGGTACAAAGACGTGTTGATTGGCTTGAAGGGTTCAAAGTCAATGTTAATCTTTCGTTCTTTGCCCTCGGAAGTGATGATTTCACCACAGTAGATGACGAGTCCATTTGGGGGAACTTTGGTATATAGCTTGAGACGTTGCTGGGTCGAGGTAATAGCCGACAAAACCGACAGACGATTGACTCGGGACTTGATGTTGGAAGCCGTGCCCTAGCAAACTGTTAGGATCCTTGTGAATAGCGAGAGCTCAATATAGTCCTTACGAATTCTTCAGCTAACATCTTTGCGGCGCGCGAAACCTGATCCTTGGGGGCTAATAGACTGGTTAGAACGTAGATCATTTTTTTGGGCTTCATGATACTCACGAATGATGAGAGAAATCATGGAAGTTCCATTTCCTCGGGCTTGCTCGAGCCGCTTGATGAGCTTCTTGACCTTCCATATCTCGATGTTCTTCTCGGCTTCATTCGCCTGAGGTTGTGCGCTCATGTTGGGCGGCGACAACTGTGTGCGACCGATGGGAAAGAGAATTGGGTGAGAAAAAGGAAAAGCCTTTTTTGCGTTCGATCCTGACGCGCGCTCTTTCCCTAGTGTATCCCTTTTTCTATGTGATGATCTATAAAAAAAAGGGGGGGGGAGGGGGGGATGCGAAAAGAAAGTGGTGATGACGCTGCGCCGAAATTGTTCTTTGCTCTGGCGGGGTGGATTTTTCTCAGGAACTGGCTGTATGTGGGGGGACGACCCTCGCTGTCCAAGGCAGCCAGCGCACTAAAATTTCTCCGACTTCAACGTCTTTACTTCATAGATTATGTTTACTATGGCTCTGATAATTTGTTTATAGGGACTATACTAGTACTACAGTGACGTGGTGTGCAAAAAGTAAGGTGGCGTGTTCCTGTACCAGTACTAACTTAGTATTAAGTGTACCAGGGCCGATCTATAGGCCTGTTGGTAATTGGTACCACAGTGCCAAATCCGCCAAAAAAATAGAATTTGAGGATCAAATATCACTGATCTGCATCGTAAGATTGGCTGAATTGGATTATCCTGACAGTCTTCTCGTAGCAGCCACTATGCCAGCCGTCTTGAACTCGAGTCCACGCACCAAGACTGTACTTGTTCCTCGGTCCCTGCAAGATATTGGGTCGTAACATGCAGGCAGCAACTACTCTTCCAGTAAACTGACGTTTTAAATTTGGAATCAAGAATATCATGGCGAGAAGATCAGGCGAGCGGATCAGCTGACCTGGTCCATTGGCTACTAGGTTACATACAAGAGGGGCAAAAGATAACACCCGAACCGTGCGATAACAGAACCGGCTTGTGCTCGCTCTTACTAGTAGCTTTTGCTAAATGATGCAAAAATGGACGCGCTGGAACCTTAAAACCTTGTCTCGTCACTGTCTGACTGCTGCTGCTGTTGTTGTTGCTCGAGACATCTGCACAGCTTCAGCCCGATGTCCAACGAAACCACTCATGGCCCTTCTGGTGACGAGCGATATGGCCGTTCAATGAGCCAAGGGTCTATTGGCTCCAACCTAGCTTCATGGCTCTCCGGACGAGCGTCTCCTTCGACCTCGTTCAGTCGTGGCGACAGTGAGACGACAGACAATGCTTTCCCCGACGACATTGACGATGATGAAGACTACGGCCTCCGCAGGTGAGTAGCTATCTCAGCTCCTTCTATTAGACAAAGCCCGGTTTAATTTTTGTGGATAGGAGCCCGTCGCTTTCCATGCGTTTCCGACAAGCCGGAGGAGTAAACAGCATCGACAATTTTGCTCGGTCGTGGCAGCGAGCGGCTGGTTTTTTGGAGATTGTGCCGCGTCGATCATCCTTTACCTTTGACGACGAGGGAGACGACTTTGAAGACGGGAATCGAGGCTCATATCAACGGCCGACACAGCCACTTCTGCATGGCCATTTCGACAGGTCAAGAGCCTCCTCGGACGTTATTGACGACGGCACCGGATGCGATAGCTTTGGCCATGAGGGAACAGCATCGTTGAGGCGAGATCCAGCATCCGCGTTGCTGAGCGCGTACGACACATCGTCCTTTGGTAGGAGTCTTGGAACATCCTATGGCACGATATCTTCTCGTGTCAGCGAAACGACTCGGCAACGTACCCTTGAGCTCCACCACGAACAACGGGCACTCAACGCAGAGCATGAACTTGGCACAGAACCGTTGCTGGTGAAGCAGGTGGAGCATGAAGACGGAACCAAAGAAAATATAATCGTGGGACAAAGTACCGTCTACCAGACCATTTTCAACTCGGTCAACGTGTTGATCGGAGTTGGATTGCTGAGCTTGCCCCTCGGAATCAAGCATGCCGGCTGGTTGATCGGGCTTTCGTTCTTGTGCTTCTCAGCCGCAGCTACAGCCTACACGGCCAGGATTTTGGCCAAGTGCTCGGATATCGACCATAGCATAGTCACTTACGGAGACTTGGCCTATGTAAGCTTTGGACGTCAGGCCCGTCTGATCACCAGTCTCTTGTTTTGTCTGGAGCTGTTGGGAGCCTGTGTTGCTCTTGTGGTATTGTTTGGAGATAGCCTGGATGTGCTTATACCTGGATTCGGGCTTGTCCAGTGGAAAATTATCTGTGGTATAATTTTAGTGCCATTAAGTTTCATTCCTCTCCGTTTTCTGAGTGTCACCAGCATCCTTGGTATTCTTTCGTGCACAGCCAGTGAGTTTGTCTTTATCCATCTAGCAAGGACTGTTACTAACTGAATATAGTTGTTGGTATTGTTTTCATCGACGGGCTGATCAAACCCGACACGCCGGGGTCTCTTATTCAACCTGCACAGACGTATCTGTTCCCAGAGCATTGGTCAACACTGCCTCTGAGCTTTGGGCTGTTGATGTCTCCTTGGGGTGGACATGGTGTTTTCCCGAATATTTACCGTGATATGCGACACCCTCGCAAGTATGACCAGAGTCTCTGGGTGACGTACACTTTTACAGTAAGTGGCAGTTCTCTATTATTGATACCACAAACTCTGACACTTGTATAGCTCTCACTCGACCTCTTCATGGCTGTTATTGGCTGGCTGATGTTTGGAGATGATGTGTCGGATGAAGTCACTGCAAACGTTCTTCTTACTACTGGCTACCCTCAAGCGCTGTCAATCTGCATTGTTATATTTATTGCAATTATTCCGATTACCAAAGTGCCTCTGAAGTATGTATCCCCACATGTTTTTGGTGAAGACTACTAACAGATAGTACCAGTGCCCGGCCCCTCGTCACTACAGTCGAAGTCCTCTGTGGCCTCTCTCCAGCGAATCGACGCCATGACAACCAAGTCTCCAAGTCAACCACAATCGCCAAAGCCCTTGTCCGCTTCGCCGTTATTGTTTTGATTGTTTTCATTGCCGTGGTTTTCCCATCCTTTGACCGCATCATGGCTCTCATGGGCTCGTGCCTGTGTTTTACCATCTGCATTATCTTGCCGATTGCCTTTTATCTGAAAATCTTTGGAAATGAGATTCCGGTTCGCGAAAGGATCTTTGACTGGGCGCTTTTGATCGTGTCGTCGATCATGGCGCTTGTCGGAACACTTTGGGTGTTTTTACCAAAGGAGAGCCTTAGCACGTAACACGCTGAGCCGAGGAGATGGATAGATGATATTTAAGTGTTGTGGGTGTGTGGATGATTATCAGTGTTTCAATTAAGAATTAAGAGATGAGTGTAATTGTAAAGTTGTTTCTGGTCTTCCCCGGGTTCAGCTCCTCCTTTCGAAATGTAAGCGTCTTGGACGAGTTCGGATGGTACTCCCAGAGTTGATAGATGAGTTTGTTTGTGGTTTTTTCCTCCAACCGCTTGTACCCCAGGCATTTCATGATTTCCTCCAGCCTCTGCGGGTTGAAATAGCGTGAATTCGACACGCATGCAGCGGGGAGTACGAGAAAAAGATAAGGTGCGAAATCTGGCATAGCAGGCAGGGCAGAGGTGAGGAATAAGCAGCACCGTCTCAACATTTCTCCTCTTTTATTTGCTGTTGGCACAAAATTCAACACAAGAGACAAACTGATAGCGTGGAACCGGTCCTCATCTGTATCAGGAAGCGGTCTTTCCATAAAATCCTGCTGCAGAATCCCGGGCTCCTGCGAATTGAGGTCAATCCGGGTCACATCGATGCAGGGATGCTTGGAGCATGCGTTCTTTGTGCTGAGCGCGCCGACTTCTAGCAGCTTTAGCTTTTGCTTCGAGTTTCCCCTTTCCAATCTTTTGAGGACTGGTTGAATCCACTCAAGAAACACGATGCTGGAATCACCGCCGCGCTCGAGAGACTGGCCGGTCTTGCTTGCCAGCTGATAGCTCTCGAGTCCGCCATTGGCCGCAATCTTACTGTCGAGGCTTTCCACCAGAGCAAAATCTTGCGTGGCTATGGCCCTCTCACGAGCTTTGAGCAGTTGGTGGTGAGACCGAATAATGTTTCGCGTTGCTTTGGAGGAGAGCGAAGCAAACTTGGTTTGGGCCGTTACTGTAGGGCGGCTGTGGGAAAGCAGCGCAGGCCTCTTACTGCGGCGCTTTTTTGTGGTCATCTTGATAGATGCATGATGAATATTCTGTATTTAGTTTCTATCATTGTAGTATAGAAACGAGAGTTGGAAGTCTTCTACATCCGGAAGGAAAACGCATGATAGTCCAAAAAAGCCTAGCGCGTGGTTGCGCCCCACATGCGCGCCCCCCATTGGCGGCGGCGCAAGCACACCAGGCGCACCCGCACAAATCTCGCTCGCTTAGAAAATATCGGGCTGGACTGGATCTTGACTTTCGAGATTCGACAAGCATAACACGACCACACGCCAAACGAAACAACAATGGCCGGGGAAAAGAAAGGTAAATAACAATTCCTTTTTATTTTGTGTTGTCTACACGGGCCTTTATCCACGAGGGGGATATTTTTCGTCGCTTGCTGTGTTTTTACGATTTCGACGTGAACGATGAGGATTAATTCGGACTGTGGCTCGGTGAAAAAAAACTGTGCCTCGTGCGTTTGTCTTGGGGTTGCAGACTAGACCGTGGAAGAGAAGGAGACTCTGGATTATTCGACATTCGCACAATTTTCGACGCCGAAATTTTCATTTTGCGTTTTATATCAACACCAAGCTAACGAATATTTTGTGCAGGTACTAAGCCCAGCAACAAGGCTGGCGCCGCCGCCAAAGCTGTGGTCAAGGGAGCTGGTGTATGATATTCCATTTTTTCCCCCGTCAGAAAAGAAGAAACAATAGCTGAGAATGTTGAACAGTCCACCAAGGCCCGCAAGATCCGCACCTCGACCACATTCCACCTCCCCAAGACTCTCCAACTGTCGCGGTCTCCCAAGTACCCGCGCAAGTCGATCCCTCATGAGCCTCGCCTCGACCACCACAAGGTCATCATCCACCCGCTGAACACGGAGAGCGCCATGAAGAAGATTGAAGAGAACAACACCCTTGTCTTCATTGTCGATGTTAAGGCCAACAAGCGCCAGATCAAGGCTGCGCTGAAGAAGCTCTACGACGTTGACACCATCAAGGTCAACACTCTTATCAGGTAGGTTTTCTTTTCCTGGAGGGACTTTTTTTTTGTTTGGATCACCCGGCTAATTAAAATGTTTCAGACCCGATGGCTCGAAGAAGGCCTTTGCCCGACTCACCCCTGATGTTGATGCGCTCGACATTGCGGCCACCAAGCTCGCAATTGTCTAAGGAAAATGTTGTCTTTTGGTTGCATGGTTAATTAGGTGGTTCGAGTTTACACAAAAAAAAACACAATTTCAAATGATTTGGCTGTAAATGGCCAGGTTCCACAATGAAAGCAAATGAGCTTGCATATTCTATAGATTCTTGCTCAATGATGATGATAATACCAGTAACCGTGTTCTAGCAAACGTATGTAAAACGTATGTAGTTTTATTTGGTGGTGGTGATGACAGTTAATAATACATGTGAGGTCAATTCATTCCTGATTCCTCATAGTCACAAACGAAAAAGAAAACCCTCGCTCGAAAAATTTAATTACGCAGATTCTCCAGGTGTTTCAAAATAGACAGGTTCGCGTCCATCCATCGGTCCACGCAGTTTTGCGAGCATGCTTCTTCCTTTGAGCTGAGTTGGTTGCCCGAGATGCTGCCAGTGATGCACTTTTTAAAGCAGATTTCGGAGAGATGGTGGACAGCTGGAAAAACAAATAATTGTTAGCATACGTTGATCAATAGTCCCCACCAGACGTATGTTTTCAAAAACAAAAAATGTATTGCGTCTTACTTTGTTGTATGGTGGATTTCTGAGTCTCGTTTTGCAGAAACTGGTTCAATTCTTGCCTATCCGCCAGCGAAAGCTTGTCGAGGTCGATTTGCGGTTGGCCGTCCATGATTGATATAGAGGAAAGCTTGGTTTTCGTTTGAAAAGCGTGCACTGTAAAAATATTCGTGTTTGTTGGAAGAATCAAGAGCTTGGTGCTGTAATAGCTTGCAAGCCGAAGTTCCCATCAAATTCAAAAAAGGCGGAGCTAGGCGGCAGTACTTTTTACCCTGCCTGTGGCGGGCAACTGGCTGTGCAGCCCTTGGACAAAACAACTTGCCTTGTTTCGCACAACCTCGACAAAGCGTACTCTCATTTAAAGAAACCAAGAATATTGGGAAAGAGAGCAATATGCCACCCGTACGAACAACGCGCAACAAGAAACCGCCCCCAGCGGGCTTCGACGATATCGAGGATACCCTACTCGAATTCAGCAATAAAATGAAAGACGCCGAGAACGCGTCGCACGAGGGCAAGAAGAGGCACGAAGTGCTCTGGCCGATTTTCCAGATAAGTCATCAGAGTATGTCTTTCGAATCAAAAAAAGAAAAAAAAAAGGAAGTTGAGGCAAGATTCTGACGGGGTGTATAGGGTCGAAATATATCTACGATTTGTACTACGAAAAAGAAGCCATATCAAAACAGCTCTACGACTGGCTATTAAAGAACAAATACGCAGACGCGAATCTGATTGCAAAATGGAAGAAACAGGGCTATGAAAAGGTGTTACCCCCTCCCTCCAACCTTTCTCTCTTTCCTTCTGCCAATAGTTAACCTGAAGCTAACACCTACTTGTAAAGCTCTGCTGCCTCCGCTGCATCCAAACCAAAGAAACAAACTTCAACTCGACCTGCATCTGCCGCGTCCCCAAAGCACAACTCAAGGAAGATCAAGCCATTCAGTGTGTGAGCTGTGGATGCCGGGGTTGCTCGAGTAGCGACTAAATCTCGAAAACAAAAAGTGTATTGATCTCTTATGAGGGGATAGGGTTTTGCATGGGCGTTTTTTGCTGTCTGTTCTGTTTTGTCTTTTATCGAGGACTTTTTTTTTTTCGTCATATTCATTATTTCCTGGTTTTGTCGGTTTGCAGACGGCTGTTCCACTGCGTCAATAAGTCCACATATTCATGTCTTTTTTTCTTCCTGACCTGTTCCTGTTTGCATGATTTATGATCGACTAATGATACCCTATATAAGAGTAAAGATCGACTTTTACGTCCGAGTTATTTCTACATCCTACTTACGTACTACATTCAATGAGCCTGAATGGAAAATAATAGATCAATGATATCAGTGCTAGCTAACTATAAAACATCCAAAGCAATTTCACACCTACAAAGTTCATCAAGTATCGCTCAGTTCATGTACATGTTCGTCAAGTCGTGGCATTCCCGATTGTTGTCCCAGCCATTAGTCCAAAAAGAAATGCCCCAACTCCCAGCACACCAAGCTGAATGCCAAAACCCAGTACCAAAGTGCAAAAGCAAAAAAGGACCAAACACAAAAACAGGACAAATTGCTCACCAAACCGATTTCGCAGTGCACAAATTCAAAAGTTCGAGGCAAAAATCATTTCAATATCATATCATCATCGAGAACTTGCAATAAGCAGAAGCGCACTTTTCATGTTTTAAAAAAACGATGTGTGGTTTCGATGATTGAAAGCTGGTCTCACACCAGACTCTTTGTTATTTCCACCGATTTTTTTGAACCCTTGGAGAAGGTCGATTCCATCTACTTCCTCCGAGCTGCCTTCAAAAAGACTGAAGGAAAAAAAGTCGTCATTTGACGCGTCAGAGAGACGTGCTGACGGAGGCATTTTGGAAGGCGAATCTTGAAAGCTCAGCCCCTTTCCATTGCTGTCGAATGCACGGCCCAGTCGTTTGTTTGCACTGGTGGATGTGATATCTGCAAGGGGAGACCCCACAAAAGCATTTGCATCTTCCAAGCTTGACTTGAGTACACGCTTCTCAGGAGATCGGAAGATGGGAGTAGAAGTGATATCGGCAGCGGAGTCGGCGAAAATATCGAAATGGAGTTGAAGGCTGTTACTAGGAGTAGCCGTGTCATCGTGTATGTTAAAGTTCGGGCTCAATGGGAAATCAACATCACTCAGGTCCAGATGCTTAATCGGAGAGTTCACCATCTGCTGAATCTTGCGACGGTGGTTTCGGAGGTTGGTGTTCGGAGATAGGGATGGAGGTGGTTTGAGAGGCTTTTTGAATTTAATCGCTGGAGTCAAAGGCGGAGCCAAAAGATTGACATAGTCGCCACGGAAAGGGGAAGAGCCAGTCATTGACCCAGAATCCTTTTTGAGAATCTTCGTATGGCTTGGACTGATGTCATGAGAGGAGCTGCGGATCCGAGCAATTTCCTCTTCAGCACGGCCACGCTTGATGCGTGGTGGCTCAATGTCCAAATCAGACGTTAAAATGTGGCCCGCTTTGTTGGATCTCATTGCTGATGACTCAATAGATGAGTAATAACCACTGTCATTTACAGCGGCGGTAGAGGCTCGTTTGCGCGAGCGGGGGACGGCGGCAGTTAAGTTGGAATGAGAAGGGGTTGGAGGTGTTCCTTGTCGTAGGAAACGGGTTGGAGCAAGGGGAGGAGATGAATGAATGACTTGTGGGGGTGAAGAACGAGGTGCGTTCGAATGAGATGCCAAAGCACGCGTTTCGTCGTCGTTCGGGTCCTCTTGGAGGGCGGGGTCCGAGGCTGGTATCGTTGCATCTGAAGACAGATCGTCGGCCTTGGATACTTCTGGCACCTGGACAGACGAAGAAGGGTTTGGAGGAACACGCCATGTTGTTGTACCGACGGCAGGACCAAATGCGGGCGCGTCCCTTTGAAGAATTGGGGGCAGAGGAATACTAGCTAGGGTTGCTCGACGAACAGGTCTGTCTTTCAAAAATTGACCTTCCATGCCTGGTTCAATGGCCCAGTAGTTTCCTTTGCCGGGGTCGTCCTTGGGCCGTTCTTGTTTGATAAAGGCCTTGTTGAGACTCAGATTATGACGAATACTGTTCTGCCAACCAGAGTCTCCAGAACGATAAAACGCGAATGTGTCAGAAATCCACTTGTATATTTGGGCTAGAGTCAATTTGCGGCCGGGGGCGCGTAAGATTGCCATGCCGATCAATGTCGCATAGCTACATGGCGGCTTCGAGCCATCGTCTTCGACAGGTGGCATGTCTTCAGGTTCCGGAAGCGTGCAGACAACGGACTCTTCCCGTTTCTGTTTCTTGGATGAGCGGTCTTTTCCAGGGACTGTCTCCATAAAGGTTCTTTTAAGCGACTTGACTTGGCACGTTGGATCGGGAAAGTCAGCGAAACTATCGTTGTTCATGATCGTGTTATATCGTGGTTGAAACGATGATGGAGCACTGGGGAATGTTGAAAAAGCAGCCTGCAAGGGTAACGAAGGGCTTCTTTGGTGCGAGTGTCCATAGGTCGGTCTCTTGATAGGTGAATCTGTGGGAAACATGGGCGGCGTGGGTGCGGTGAGCGACACGGCACTAAGTCTTGCCTGGGCAGCGCCCGAGGATCTGGGTCGATGAGTGCCCTTGGTAGGCGATGCTCCATGGGCGGCCCCCGAGGATGGATTCAGAATATAGTCCCCAGCGCCGGCGTGCAGGTTTGGGACGGGGTCTAATGGGATGGGTGACGGTTGTAGCGAGGCAGGTGGCTTGGGCTTGGTCTCGCGATCAGAGAGCGGTGGTGGATGGTTATCCGAGGCAGGCTGGTGGCGTGTCGAAGCCATCTCGAGGACAGCTCGACGGCGTAATCGTCAAAATTGGCTGTATAAAACCGGGTCCAACAGTAGTGTTTGTTCAAGAGCGGTCAGAAGTTGGACGGCATGGAATCCGTCAGCGCGCCGGGTGTTGTAGTCAGGATTGAATTTTTCTTTGCTTGAGTTTTCTTCGGGCGTTCGCTCGGTAGCTCAGCTCGAGAAGGCGGTCACTTTGGGGATCGGTGTGGGTGTCGACAGCGAAATCAGGCGGATGATGAGAAGATGAGATGGGTTTCGAGGAGCGAGGAAGAGTGAAGGAGGCGGCGAGGCCCAACGCAGCAGATCCGGGCGAGGCTAGGCAGATGGGGGGAGCGCACTACTGCAGCAGTAGTACCGAGGGCAGCCCACATTTAGGGAAGTTCCAGGCCTGGCTGAGTATGGGAGGGATGATCGGGGCGAAAGGGCATGCAGGACGCACAGGCTAGCGACGACTGAATAATGAACACGACAGCAGTAGCAGGATAGGTACGTCGTAGGATTAGAATGAGCGAAGCGGAGCACTGGATGCCAATCAATAATCGGTCAAGGCACACGAGGCACACAAGCCCATCGATGGCGCGGGCAGATAACTTGATAAGACGGGGGGGGGGGAAGGTTGAGGTTGAGCAGCGAAGACGCGTTTTGTTGTTGAGCGTGTCGCGTCCGCCGGCGATGCGCTGGCAGCGCTAGTCCTGGTGCAGTCTAGCGCGCATGCCGCGCGCAGCCAGCCAGGCAGCGCGGCGTGACTGGATCTGCGGCCGGGTGAAACTGGCTGCTGCAAGGTCCGCTCTTGGCTCATCCCTACTTACTATCTGACCACTTCTCTCCAACAGTTAATATTGATCAATGATCAATCCCTGGCAGTACCGGGCCCACTACGGAGTAATTACTTACTGCACAGGATGACTGGCTGCCAAGCAAGGACCAGAGTCCCAGACGTCATCGGATTCCGACGGCTCAGCTCGTTCTCTAACAAAGCCCCGAGGTCCCGGAAGGAGTTGACCACCCTTCTCCTTGATACAAGAACTTTATACGTAGTTTTTGATTGCATATCAGGGGGCGAGTGAAGATAGTTGCAAAGATATCAAATTCTGATGCCCACCGACATCGACCACTGCTTTTCCACAGAATGGACTCCGTACATGTAGTTGCAGTCAGTTACATACCATGCACGTCTGAAAAGATAAAATTTGATGATAACATATCAACAATGTATATACAGAATCATCATCATCAGAAATAAAACACAAGGAAAAAAAGAAAAGAAAAGAAAACGCCAACTTTCGCTACACAGCGGAGAAACAACAGCATGCAATTCTATCAATGCTCTCTAGCAAAACACCAAGATCATCTAGACTGTTCATGTTCAAACATGAGGAGGTGGCAGGTATATGTGCAAAAACGTATAAGAGTCGTCGTGATTGCGAAAACTTTTTGTTCTTTTTGCAAAATGCTTTTGGTGACTTTTGTTGAATAACAAATCCGGCATTAATCATGTTGAATTCGGCCTTTTAATCCAAAAAGGTGAAAAGGCTTGTATGGAGTATGTTTATCGCACGGTCTGCATCTCGTTCTTCGATAACACACGAGATGTTGATTTCACTCGCGCCTGTGATAGTCAGTTGTCCGATCTTACAAGAAACTCCCTACAATGGGTAACCCACCTTGTGAAATCATCTCAATATTGACATTGTTCTCTCCCAGCGTCGAGAACATACGTCCAGCAACACCGACCATATTCTTCATCTGTTTGCCCACCAGACTGAGGATCGCCATTTCGGGAATAATATCGACCGTGCCGTATTTTCGCAGATCCTCAATGGCCCCACGCAGGTCTTCATCAATAATCTGGTACTCATCCTGCCCGACCCCATTGAGGAGTGGCATTTCCGAGTGGAGAGCCATGGAAACGTGCACCTCACTCGTAGAGATCAAGTCGATAGACAACCGCCATCGATCCAACACGGAAAAGATACCAGCGAAAAACCCATGTGAGAGGGAGCGCTTGTTTGAATGCACGTTGATCACCAAGATCTTGTGTTTTATAGTGACAGCAGTGGGCCGCTTGGGGCCCTGGAGCTGCGCCGATAAGACGCTTGCGCTTCTTGTGCGAAATAGCTTGGTGTCCTGACCTCCGACAATTCTCTCGAGGTCGCCGAGCGAATCCGGGAAAATGATGGTGCCTTTTCCTTTCGGGTTCATCACATTCTTAATACGAATCGGTATTTTCGCGCGAATCACTTGTTCCATAGTAAAAGGGTGAATGACTTCGGATCCATAAAACGTCAACTCGGCCGCCTCGGCAGGCGTGATGGCCGATAGAAGACGGGCAGTCGGGACTTTTCGAGGATCAGCCGTGAATATGCCATCCACTTCCTTCCAGACTTGAAGTTCGTTTGCTTTGACGCCTACCGCAACGAGAGCGGCGCAAAGATCTGTGTAGCCACGGCCAACCTTGTCGAGGAGTCCACCGGGGACAGGTCCAAAATACCCTGTAATGACGGGCACTTTGGGCGCACACGCCTGGATCCTGGAACCCAAGGCAGTGGCCAAATTGTTGTAAAATTCTTGGTCCAAGCCATTGCTGCTGACGGGGAAATCAATAATGTCAGAGAGATCAACGTATTCCGAGTCCACGCCGCGATCCTGCAGCATAGCAGCCAAAAAGTGGCAGCTAAGCTTCTCGCCCGCGCTAATCACTTTGTCAACACATCGCGCACTAGTCTCACCCAGGGTCTTGGCCGCTTCGAGGATTTTCAGGACATAGGCGCATTCGTTGTTGATCTCCTCAACCAGACGGGTCTTTAATTCAAGAGACTTTATTTGCTGCTCGGCAACTTCAACGTGTTCCTGGCGCACGGCTTCGACCAGGATGTCATATGATCTCGATTTAGGGCTCTCGGCATCTCGTGCTGCACGTAGTAGTCTACCGGAAGAATTAGGACCAGTCGGAAAAAATCCCAAATCAATCCACGTCGCAGATGATGGCTCACCTATTTGTGGTTCCTTCGGCCTTTGTGGAACTGCTTCGAGCTGAGCAGACGACGGCGATTCTTTGCTCGGCACAGCTGGGCCTGGCAGTAGGTAGTCGGTCAGCGTACAATTAATTATTTAATTTATAGAGGGCAATTGCTCGAGATGAAGAGCACGCGAGGGAACAAGGACCCCAGAAACAGGGAACGACTTGTGCGACACAAAGAAAAAACACATACAAGACAATCTGCTCGACAATATTGGCCGCAAACTTGCCCACGCTGGTCCCGCCAAATTTCTGCACGACCCAAGCGGGATCGGACGTGATGTCGCCATTGAGAGCCGGCGGGGTCGCGCCTGAGGCGGCCATCGTGGGAGGAGCGTGGAGGCTTTGGGGGGGCGTGTTTCAGTGCGGAGTGGGAGACGAAGATATACGAAGAACAAAAAAGGGTTGTAGTTGTTTGACTTCTATTATTTTTTTCTCTCTCAATCTTTTGTCCTGGTCCTTTGGGCCTGGTTGAGTCATCGGAGGGTGGGCCGGCCTCGGCCAAGTGGAGCAGCTGCAATTACTACTAGAATGCTGCGAAAACGGCGCGATACGGATTCGGCGGGCGAAATACATTCGTCACGTCATTATTAATACGCTGGCCGTGCGTGCAACAGCGGCCGTTCGCGCTAGTAACTGTTAATTACTAGCGAGGTACGTGTTTGGCGGATGGCAAATCGCAAAGCAGTGGCTTGATTAATTAGACTTTTTTTAATTCGACTTTATTTGCTGTGTACATTGCCACAGCACAGCACAGTACGTAGTACTTTTTGTATGTACTAATATGTACTCTGTAGTACTAATAGTTACTACGTACTATTAAGCCTACTCACAGCCCCTGACTCATCGTGCCGATGGCCCATGGAATGGCCCTTCGAGGTTAGTAAGAGGCTAAGAGCGAATTCATTGTCATCTTCAGTAATGAATATCAGTCGAGGCTACGAATTACCATTGCCGTGCCGGTAACAGCTTTACCCGCCCTTATGCTTGACAGTGCAGAAAGGACACCGCCATTATTATTATATTAGTATTATTGCATTATTGTATGTATCGGGGATTTCTTGGTAATGAATCGCACAGCCGTGATTGGCCAGACTGTGGATAAAATAGCAGGCCCCACTCTGCAGCCACTCTAAAAATACGCGCGTGTGTCATTGGCCAATCACCCTGTTATTATACAAGTCTGACAAGCCATCATCTCTCAACACTACAGACTGCATGTGAATATTTTCCCAGTCGACTACCCACCCATGGCGGACGACGAGGCACATGTCGTCAAGTGTCCCTTCTGCGAGTTTGACGATCACGATTCAAACATTCTTGTTCAGCACATCGATTTGTGCCACCCTGAAGACCGAGCCGCGGCAGATTGGGCAGCCACGCAACATGATACACCTGCTCATCAACAAGAGCTAGACACCATCATCCCAGATGAATACGTGCCTTGTCCTCATGGCTGTGGCGAAATTGTCGCCAACGCTGAACTGCCACTTCATCTAGACCTACATCTTGCAGAGTCTCTGGCACTCGATGACTCTGGGAACTACCACACAGGCAACCCTCACGGGTACACAGAGGACCCTGTTTACAATATATCGACAGGTCTCCATAATGATCCCTCAGACTTGCCCTCAAGCGAAGAAGGGCAAGTTGATGCCGTTTCCTCGAAAGGGAAACACATAATGAAATTCATTCGCAAGAGGAAACATACCAAATCCACAGAATCTAGTGACAGAGAAACAAAACGACTAGGAGTATGCAAAACTGATCTGATTGAAATAGTCCGGTTTCTAACCCATTGAACAGCGCGCAGAATTAGGTCCTTACGCTCATGAGAAACAGATGCCCTCATGGCTGCGAAAACTGCTCCAAAATGGAGCGAATGCCACCCATTTGAATGAGATTAGCACGAGCGGTACAATCATGAAAAAGACCACCGCTGAAAATGAATCCTTGCATGTCATTCCGGTACTGATGAAACTTTGTCGGCACGACAATGATGTTGAACGAGCTTTCTTCTGCAGTTCGAGCGTTCGTCACGTTTTCAAAATGCGCAGGGAAGGTGGCTTTTGTGGCTACAGGAATATACAGATGCTCGTCTCACACATCAAAGACGCCCAGCGACCGGGGCATGACCGCTTTCCAGGCAGCGGCCTCCCCTCGATTCTGGCGCTCCAGGACATGATTGAGCATGCCTGGGATATGGGGTACAACAGCACAGGTAGAATTGAGACGGGTGGAATCAAAGGGACAAGAAAGTATATCGGGACACCCGAGGTGAGTTAAAAAATAAAAAAGAAATAGACCACCTCACTTTCTAAGACTTCCAAAGGCGCAGGCGCTCTTTCTAAGTCTGGGAATCCCATGCGACACTGGTGCCTTTAGCGCACGTGAAGGCTTTCGCGCCCATAATCTCTTGCTACAAAATGTAGCAAACTACTTCCGGTCTGGATGCGATCTTGACAGCCGGGAGAAGATTCTACAGGCCGACCTCGCGCCCATATACTTTCAACACCGAGGGCACTCCATGACCATCATTGGCTTTGAAATCACCAAGAAGGGCAGCGCCAATCTTTTAGTCTTTGATCCACTGTTCAAAACGTCGCCCGCAATCCGATGCCTGATTGACCACTATGCGACGCCTTCTGACCCTGGGCGCATATTAAAAGCCCATCGCAGGGGGAATTCCTACCTGCAAAAATACAAAGATTTCGAGGTCTTGAAACTGTATCCATAGCTCTATATAGTAATATATAGCTTGGGGAATCGCATTACCGCTTTTATCTGTCAACCGTCATTGGTTTGAGTAAATCGTGGCCCCACTTTAATTGTATAGTCTCCGCGGGACAAGAAACATTTTATTTCCATAAAATAATTGACCCTGCTTCCTCTTCTTTTTGACGACGCGACGCCCTTCATTTTTCAATAAAACAACACAAAAGGGCTGAAATTCCTGTTATTCCAACTGCTTTGCACAGCTGCAGCCTCAACCACCATACCTATTCGGCGAACACCTCCCCTCTACCACAGCCACAACCCCCACGATGCGAACGTCTCCAAACATCATAATCACCGGCACTCCGGGCGTGGGCAAGACGGTTCACAGCGAACAGGTCGCACAAGACACAGGGCTGAGGAATTTCCCGATTAATAAGATTGCTAAAGAGCGAGACTGCCACGACGGCTACGACGACGAGCGACAGAGCTGGATCATTGACGAAGACAAGGTAGGAGGAACCTTGTCACATATACCCAGCAAATTCGATTTTAGGCCAGTCGCTCACTGGGTGTGTTTTCAGTTGTTAGATGCTATTGAGGACGATGTGCTCAAGGGTGGATGTATTATTGACTGGCACGCATGCGATTTGTTCCCCAAGTCATGGATCGATCTAGTGGTGGTTTTGCGCTGCCCTTCTACGTCTGTGTTTTACGATCGTTTATCATCGCGGTACGAACAATCTCTCTATTTTTTTTTTTTTTATTTCTTATTAAACACGCCTTCTACTTCCATACGAAACAAGCTGATTGAGAAAACGCCCGTCAAATACAGAGGATACCCTGAACAAAAACTCGGAGAAAACCTGGACGCGGAAATATTCGGCCTCCTACTTGAAGAGGCCAAAGAAGCCTACGACGAAGAGATTGTCATTGAGCTGACGAGCGAGAATGCCGATGAAATAGACAGCAATTGTGCCCGAATCGCAGCCTGGGTCGAAGCCTGGAAGAAATCCCATGCGGAATCTACGGCTTCGTAAATTCTTTCACGCGTTGCTTTCAGCCAGCCATTCCTTTAGCTTCATTAATGCCTTGAAACGATGAGAGATCTTGTTCTATAAGGTTGAAATCGGATTCCATGTTAGCTTGTGGAACTTGAGTTGGAAAAAAATAAAGAGGTCCGACCTTTTCCGATTTATCCATCTCGGCATATGTCTGGCCTTCATATTCAAAAATGGGATCCCAGCCTATACAGTCAACTGCTGTCAGCTGAAGAATTCAAATACAATGAAAAAAAAAAAGACAACGGGAGAGAGAAAGTGACGCACCGAACTTTGTTGGGCCACGCGCAGCTACGATTTTACCCTAGACGAGAAAAGAAAAAAGAGTTAGCTCTCATTCAATATTCTTTTTGTATATATTATGTTTGGTTATTTGGTACTTACCAAAATTCTCCCCTGGAAAAGGATAGGCTGTTCGCCAGGCCCGTGGGAAAAGGCAAATGTACAGACGGCTTCAGCAGACCGGTCTTCATAAGGATCGAGCATCTTGTTCAGCCCGTCCAGGCCGAGTGCTTGCAGAAACCATTTACTTTGAAAGGAGTTAATTCCCTTGCACTTTGAAGGGGCACGTGTATGTTACATACATATAAGGACCAGGAAGACCTTTTAATGCATGGAATTCCAGAGCTGTATCCTCGATCAAAACGGGGCCTCCAACCTGACATGAACCTAGTAAGCATGTACAACCCTAGAAAATACATCATTGATGTATCAAACACGATACATCAAACTGATATCAATTTGTATAAGTTCTCACCTCATCAGCCGCACGTCGGCATTTCTCTATAGCGATTTCCTCGGACGTCCCCTGGATCTCAGGAACATCGACGGCCCTGCTATTGACCGTAACCGTATCGCCCAGGATCGCGCGCACTTCGATTAGTTTGTTTTCGTTTCCGGTGATGAAGTTTATAGCTTGCATCTTCAAATGTTGCCTTGGCGGGGTTGAGTGCAATCTTTTTCTTCTTCTCCTTCTGACTCACAAGCGGATTGAGAGAGAGTTTGTCTGGAGATTTGGTGGGTTGGAGAATTGAGAAAAGAGAAAAAAAAAAAAAGGTCGTCAATTCTATGGGTGTTATTTTCGGTGGTTTTGATTTACATAGAGAGTTCGATGGTTCTTCAATCATTCGTGACTCGGCAAAGGAAAGCGAAAGGCTTGGCATCAATACTTTGATTGGCCCGAGTCCTCAATAAATACTTAGAAAGTTGTGTCAGGACAAAACAATCATGTTTCAAACATGGCGCAGGGCCTCGTATTCTAGCTAATAATTTACATTGTTTGAACCAAAGACATAGACACTGAGTCATATGCAATACGACTCAGTTCCAGTACGTACAAATCAGAAGAAAAAACAGAATCCTTAAATTTTAACCGCTATTTGGGAACAAAAAAAGCACACACAAAATTTCACTCACATACAGATCAAATTCGTATTGATGCAGGGACGTGGGATCGTAAAACTGTCATGAGAGTGATATCGGGACAGATGTATAGGGTTGTTTTTGGTTGGTGTTATCACTCAGCATCAGTTACACCGTTCTCGGACATGTCGATCTTCTCCTGTTGTGCCATTGCTTGAGCAGAGACTATCTCAGCAAGGCGTTTAAGCCGTGGGGTTTGAAGCCCTGGTACCATGTTAGCGACGTCAACGAAAGTTAATATATATATATATAAAACGTACAGGAAGGAGTGTAGGTCTCCAAAGCGGTGATGAGACGGGGCTCGGCAATTTCATATGGCCCGCTGTCTTCCATATCCACAGCAGTCAAGAGAAGGACATCGCTCTTCTCTGTCACACGAGACGCAACAGCCTTCATGATTTCACCATTGATGGGCTGCTCGTAGTCTGCAACCAGGTATTGATTCAGAAGCTTCTGGATCTGGTTGGGAGAGAGCCTGGACAACATTAGCAAAAAGTTTTTCCTGGCAGTATAAACATCTAAACTTACATCCAGCAGATATCTTGAATGATCTCGATATCATTCAAGGTTGCCTTCTTCAGCTGAAGAAGCTTTGTTGCTTGCTATTGAGGAGTTAGTGATACTTCTTATACGGATAAAAAGGTAGACAAACCATAAGATGCTCAAGCTGCAGGGTTCCCTCGGGCATGTCATGACTCTTGCACCACTCCTCAATGCGCGTAATGTTGTAGTTGATTTGGAGTCCACGCTTCCAGGAGAGGAAATTCCTTCGCATCAACAAATCATTGAACGCAGTAACTCCAACAAGACGTAGGAGTTCCGTAATGGTTTGGTTGATGATCGAGTCCTCGAGGTAGTACGCCTTCATTGCCTTGAAAACGTTGTTGAGCAGACTGAGGAGGTTGTCCATGCTGTAGGCAGGGGTGTTGTTCGATGGCAAAAGCTTTCCTAGGAAACGGTTCGTCTCACTTGTGACAAATCCAGGAAGCGATTGGGATTCGATAATGGCAGGAACAATCATCTTGTAAAGCTTCTTTTTCAGCACCTTCATCCAAGTATGGTAGATGTTAAACTCTAGACTTTCAAGATCGTGCTTCACAATCTCCAACAAGCGATCATACTCGTAATTGTCAGTCTTTTGAGCCTCGTACCAATCCTCGGCCAAGAAGACGAACGAGAGCATCTCGTGAACGTTGGAAAGCCAGAACGAGCCGGGGTTAATGGCTTCGTCACCGTCATGCTGCATAACTTCCTGCTGAATAGATTGCATGACATTTGCAAGGAACCGCTCAGATTCCTTAACAAAACCATTGTTCCACATCTCCGACGTGACAAGGTTGATGAGATACGAAGGAAACAACACTTCCTTTTCGGTAGGCGGGGGATTCGCCCCAGGCAATGGAATCTTCAAGTTGCGGATAAGACCCACGGTCACTTCTTCGTTCAAGTCATCCTCTTCGGATAGCAGGTTTTCAAGCTCAGTCTCAATTGTGTCGTCACCAGGAGTATAAGTTGGTCCAGACGCAAGTTGACGCAAGTTGGTGTTGGTAACGGCCATGGAAACTGGTCGAGGGTTGTATGCACCGCTGAAACGGTCCGAGTCGATCCTCTCTGCCCCAGCACTCCTTCGCTTTGGCTTTGGCTTCTTGGAGGATACCAAATTGATAAGACCGCTTGCAGGAGCGGGAACAGTAGTTCCATTTTGCAGATCTCCGTTAGTGCCATTCACAATGCCTGATCGTTTTGCAGCTTCAAGCTGCTCTTGGAGTTCCGTAAGCTGGAGACGTAGTGAAGACCTCTCACTCTCGTGGGTGGAGTTGATTTCTTTCAACTTCACCAGCTCCAGATCAGCGGCACGAATAGACTCTCGCGCGATCTTTTCTTCTTCCTGGAGCCGTTTGATAGTTGCGAGAGACTCGTTATGAGCCTCCTGAAGCTTGGCCATCTCCTCTTCCATCGCTGAGAGACGTGCCGCCGTGATACCCGCCTGATTAGCCTCGGCCTGCAGTTCCTTTGAACGTGTTTCCAAAGCATTGTGGCGACTACGCCACGACTTCAGTTGACTTTCGTAGTTCTCCAGCTGGCCCAAGAGCGACTTGTTCTCCCTCTTCAGGGAGCCCACGTTTTGAGTAAGCTCGACCACCTTGTTTTCGAGCTTGTACGAGATTTGCTTCAGATCACGAGCTTCCTCACGCAGCTTCTTGTATTGTCGTCTAGCTTGCTTGCCTCTCCATAGGTTCTGAACAATGATGACCTTCCGGCGGTATTGACGCCAGTCACGCAGTTGTCGCCAAGAGCGGAACGCACGTTGGATTGTCTTCGCAGCATCGCCCATAATGGTGTCCATGATGTTTCGTCGACGAAGGAATCCCTTGGCAAGAGACTCGAAGAGCACAATGTTGTTTCGGATTTCATTGTACTGCTTGCGCTGCCTCGAACCTTTCCAGACTCTTTGAATGGTGGTTGCGGCCTTGATCTGTCGCATTTCTTCTGCCTGTTGTCTCGCCAAGAAACCACGGATCACTGCTTGTGTTGTCAAGATTGACTCACGAGCTTCTAGGTATCGGCGCCGATAGTACTTGCATTTCAGGTTCTTCTGAATCATGATGGCACACTCGTTCAGCCTTGAGGTTCTCAGGTTCTCCAGAAAAGCAAGCATGCCAGCACGGAAGAAAATCTTTGTCAGACCAAGCTGATACTTGTCCTGCTTCTGGTGACTAATGTCACCAAGTGCCTTTCGCAGAATGGCATGGCACATTGTTTTGATTTCCGACGTCCACTGTGAAGAGTGACAGAGCATGTAGTACCGAAGGGCGAACTCTTCGTATGTCCATCTGGTAGGATAACCAGCTGTACTAATCCTCACAGTTTCGAGCACACCACAAGCCCTAAGCTGGCTGAGGACCATGGGACCTTCGAATTTCCACGCTTCTTTGGCCTCGTTTGGCTTTATGCAACGGATATAGTGCACGTCCGTCGAGTTTATCGTATGCATGAGTTCAATGAGTGATGATTTGAAGATACCTCCTAGGGTTGGCTTTCGATTAACCGCAACACCAATTCGTCGACCCGGCGCAGCCACAGGTTTTGAGGTCATTGCGGCCGAATCCTTCTCCCGGACCATAGAAGCAGCTTCCAAAACCTCCTTGACAAACGAGTTCGATGAATTCTTGAGAACTTCCATGTGTTCGTCGGGAACGGTGTCTCGGTTCTTTTCAATGAAACCCTCAGATTCGTATGTCACATCCACAGCATAATGGCAAACAGTGAAAGCAGATTTACCGAACCGGGGCTTCTTGTAAAATTTTTGCTTATCTGCTGCAAAGTTGTGATGGAGTTTTGTGACAAACTGGTCATCGGAACCCATAGGCAGGCGAGACTCCTCATCAAGTAAGGCCAAGACACCAAGTTTGCCTTCGATGAGGTCTATGCACGGCTGATTGTCGGAAAAGTCGATGAATGTCCAATCGATTTCTTCACGCACATATTCTTCCTGTTCTAACTTGAAAACGTGCTGGTTGAACTCTTGCTGCAACTTTTCGTTTGCGTAGTTGATGCAAAATTGTTCAAAGGAGTTCTTGGCGAAATGTTCAAAACCGTAGATATCCAAAACACCAATAAACGACTTCACCTGGCTCATAACTTCCTCGGTAGCGAGTGCACGATTGATCTTGTCTACCAGCCAATCAAACAAGCTTGAATAGATGAATTTGGCGACGGAGTCCCGAACAACGATAGCTTGTTGCTGGGTTAGGTTTGACGTAATTTTCTCTCCTCGGGTAATCAGCTGTTTTTTCACAATCCACTTGGCAAACTCATTAACATCGATACCCAACATCTCGCAAGCTCGCACGAGGGACGGCTCGGTTGGCGAAAGTGACGAATCCGTGCGCGTGGCAGTTATCTTCATATTTCCCAGGTGAAGCAAAGCGGCCAAAACTCCGAAAATAGAGGATTGGGTATCGTCAGGAACTCCGATGGTGGTTAGAGATTGGCGAGTAGCTTCAAATTCGGCTTTATCGTCCACTCCGTCGATGACGGGCGTTGCTCCTTGGTTCAAGTATTCAAACTCCTCTACTGACGGAAGTCCCAGTTCCTCACGTTCGGCTTCTGTGGCTCCGGCAACAAGCTGGTAGAAAATATGATAATTACGCTCCTTGAGCGGCTGAAAGACTAGCCTTGATCGCTCCAGGAGATATGTTCTGATCTTCGCTCCGATGATATTGGTTTTCGAATCAAACATAATCTCGATATACTTTCCGAAACGAGACGAATTGTCATTTCGCGTGGTTTTGGCATTTCCAAAAGCTTCCATCACCGGATTCGTAGCCAAGATTTGCTCCTCGGTCTTGCTGATAGTCTCGGATCTGCCTGTTGTAAATCGACCGGGCTGATCTGAAAAGTCTCGTGTGGCAAAGTACCGCATGATGTACTTTGCACTGACAGTCTTTCCAGCTCCCGATTCACCGGATACCACGATTGTCTGGTTCTTGCCGTCTCGCAACATATCCCTGTTATTTGATATATGTTATTGGGTTGTCACAAATGGAGGGGGGCCAAACTTCATACGCAAAAGCTTCCTCCGCAATGGCGAAAAGATGGGGTGCTTGCGACGCACGCTGCTTTCCGGCATAAACCTGCACCATCTGTGGAACATAGAGAGAATCGACACGAGCGAACGGATTGGTTGCGATAAGGACAATACCACTGTATGTATATATCTCCTTCTGGGAATACCTCAACTTGATAGCCTGTAGGACTGGAGAGACATGAGCTTCAAAGAAAAACACAATTCAAACGGATTTTAAGCGCCGTACCAGCAGGTTCATTCAAATGTGATAGATTCGTAAGATCTTCGCTCGCCTCCAACATCGCCGGGTTCATCAAGGGTGGTAACGATGGATTGTTTGACACCTGCAGCTCGGCAAGGGTTGTTTCGATGGTTTTTGTCTAGAAAGACATTTTCGATCAGCGCATAGTTCTTCATGTCATCAAATGCGATATTGCCAGGTTCGTTTCTCACCTCTCCATTTTCCAGCGTGAATACGAGCGTCACCTTGTCCCCGTCAACATTCTTCTCCGTGACCTCCGAAGACACCCAGCCCTCTGTCGGGTCTGGCTGCCATGCAGCAGTCCCGACCTCATAACTATGGGCCATGGTTTCGGTGGACAAGTGGTCCTGACGCAGTCAGGCAGAATAGAATAGACGGATGGGAAGGAAGGCAAAAAAAAGAAGAAGAAGAAGAAGACAAAAATATCACAAGTCAACAGTGTCTTCTGTCTAAGCGGCGGGCATCAAGCAGCGACCGCGGAAGAAAACGAATGCGTCGCCGGTAATAACAGCAACAGCTAAAATATATGGCACCAAAAGCCCTGAGCAACCCACGAGCCCTTCGTAAGCAACATGCAGGGATATTGTGAGGATTAAAAGAGGTGTCGGAGTGGGAGTATCTCTCTAAGGTTCAAGCTGGCCACTAGCGAGCCGCAGCCCCTGAGGCAGCTCAAAGGCGGCCGGGGCGGCCAAAGCCGTTCCCAAGCCACCGCTAGTTGGACATGACAACTATACGGAAACCGTCCCTGCCACCGATTTTGTCATGTTATTCCTACAGGCTGTGAATACTAGGACATGATTACTGATTTGAAATTATTACTAGGAAGCCTTTAAATTGTCGTGGCTGGTGGTGTATGTGTCATTACGTGCTGCAAGGAGAAGAACTTTTCAGGCCAGAGTGATCTTTTAAAAAAAACTTCATTGCACCATATAAGACTAGCGCGACACAAGAATTATATTAGAAACAGCAACAGGAAATATTGCAAGTGCCCACCCTATTCCACCAAGTTTCTCGCCATCCGTAGTGATGATGATGATGATGATGATAAGAAAGAAGAAAAGACTGGGACGTTCTCATCGGGACAAATGAATTGCCGATGCAGTTGTTCTGGTGCTATCTATTGGCAGCGGTGTCGGAATCAGTGGCGAACACAAATTAATCGTATTATGCTTGGAGCGTAAAAAAGCGGGAAAAAACTAGGAGCGACCATGAAAAGCCCGGTATCTGGGAGACTGCGTTGCGGCCAGGTTTTTATGACATCAAATGCATTGGCGAGATCAGCTCGTCTTGCATTCTGCGGCCTCCTTTTTCGGCTTCGAGGTACCGTCCTAGTACGAGTTAGAATCCCCTTGTAAATGGTTCTTTTGTATTAGTCCACATACATCATCTTCATCAGATTCCTCGTCGCCATCGTCTGACCTCCTATCATCCTCATCATCGTCGTCGTCGTCGTCGTCATCTTCGTCGTCTTCTTCGCCGTCAAAGTCACCTTCGTCAAGTTCTTCTCCTAGTTCTTCGAACTGGAGAGCTTCACCGGTGAACCAGTCAATGGCACGAGGAATCAACTTCTCTTTGATGTCCTCGCCAAGCTGGTAGTCAAGTTCCAACCGCTCTTCAATGTCGCTGGCAACAGTGTCATCATCTTCCGCAGGGGGCTTTGGAGGAGAAAAGAAGTTGAAAAATGATTCGGTTGGTACGGTGACTTTGACCACACGAGTTTGCTTAGTGCCTGCGTTCAATCGGTTAGTATTCCATGTGATTCTATTGATGCTTGACTTGGGAGACTTACTCCTATTCCGTTGCTTCTTGCTCTCAACGCGAACTGTGAGATCCTTGTCGGCCTTCCAATCAATCTTGTCTCCCTCGGCGTGATCATAGATAAAGTCGCCACCGTAACCGCTTTCATCCTGGTAGAAATATGTCTTGGAAATGGTCTTGTTTGTGAAGAACTCATTCTCGGCAAATTCAAAAATCAGGCGGAATCCAGGGCGGTCCAGATACTCCATGCGAATATCGGTCAGGTGCCGGAGAGCCTCCTCATCCCGGTCTGTTATCATTTCGGCCAAAGAAATCTGGTTTTTCATGGCAGACAGCCAGAACTCTGGAACACCAGTCATTTCCGTCTCCTCAGCAGTGGCTTCGGTTTCTGGTTTGTTCTCCTCCTCCTTCTCTTCCTGTTCCTCACCACTCTTTCCAGCCTCAATTTCAGCCTCGGTGGGTTCAGAGGCTCCATTGACGATAGTTGAACGTCTCTCGTATAAAGGTGTGAATTTCTGGAAGTATTTCTTTTCCAATTGCAGGACCTCCTCTTGGAACTCGGCTTCGAGTTTGGCATGCTCCTTCTGAATACCCTTGAGCCCAGCAACACGACGGCGAACTGGGAGGGGAAGAGATTCGATGTAACCCGATGAACGTCCGACAAGAGAACCAAGTCTGCCCTGGATCATAGAAATGAGGGCCGGGTTCTTAGCAAACAGGCTAGCGGCGGCAGCAGCAGGGTCAAGGTTTTCTGGGGGCAGACGGGTTAGTGTTCTACAACAGTGTTGTGTTTTCAAATCAAAGATCTTACCCTCAGTGATGCTGGAAACGCCAGGCTGTTGGGCATGAGAGGAGATCGGGGCATTAGTAGCCGGTGTGTTTTGGGGAGTCCTGCTCGATGAAGTCTTGTCAGCTTGCTATCCCTGCGGACATTATTTTTTTGAGTCAACGAGTGAGGGGCAGGTTGATGCGAAGTTACTCACGGAGCGACCGGGAAGTCGGCCTTCTTGTTCCTAATAGGTTCCGACATGATGGGCGATGTGAAGATGCAGACAGATCGATGACTCGTCGGAGAGCAAGCGAGAGGGAGTCGAGTCAACGGGAGAAGAAAGTTTCATGGCTTACGAGTTTTGGAGGTCGCCAGCACTGACTTGGTGGGAAACTTAGCGCCGTTTTGGCCACCGGCTTGGCATTTGCCTATGACTGTTGAGAACGTGGAACACCAGCGACCCAACAACCGCGCTTTTTTTTTTTCTCTTCTTTTTTTTCCTGCACCGCCATGCAGTCAATGCTGTGGCGAACAATTACTGTATTTATTTGTCGGAGCTATATTATTCTTTCCTGGCCTCGATGTTGCTTGATAGTCTTGTTGCTGGCGTTCCTTCAGATACCAATTACCCCTCTGCTTATGCGCTTTTTCCTGTTGGGTCTCCCTTTTTTTTCCCCCTTTAAATCAGCAAATTCCATGAACTTATACGGTTTATTTCATCACCGAGAGACTCTATAACATTCGTGTCATATAAATTTTGCTCTCATGGCGGTGTAATTATATTATTACAATGGTATTTACCGTGTTTCCATTGGGACTGGGCTGGGACCAAGACAAGACCACGAACAAATTCAGTAGAAAAAAGCCACTATTTAGTATTTACTAAGTAGCCAATACACAGTGAAAAAGTGGAGGTAGTAACGAAAATATTATTATTTACATGTATGTATATATTTTTAGCAACATATTTGCACACGCTCCGCAAATAAACTACGTACCTGGGTCGTGTAAATTACGGCGTAATACGATTTCCGATAAGAGCGATGGGACCGGTTATCTCTTGCCTGCGACGTCCAGCCACTTTTGATCCCACCGCCGCTGGTTCTATATCTTCGGAGCTCTCGACTACATCCTCCCCCGGCTATGTCCGCTTCTCCAAGCTTCGACCTTGCTGCACATGCTTGTATCGTGTGACGCCACCAGGTACATGCTAACGACCCATCGATCACGGCGCGTCCAGGCAGCAAGTGCCAAGGCAACGCGACACAATGCCTTCTAGCCAAGAGCCGCACGCCGGTGGTGTCTGGATCTCTCCAGGCGGAGGCCGGAGAGATTCCATGAGGAGCAGGTAAGTTGAGCAGCAAGGTACGGCTGATTCTTCAGCTCACTAACAAGAAGCGCCACCAGTATGAGTGTTGCGTCGGAGGTAGAGATGGCACATGATGAGGTATATCGCACCGCAATTTCAGATGACCGGGGTCTTAATCCGTCGATAGGTATTCTCTGGGCCCATGTCCGAGAGCATCCCGTCCAGTACAGTATCCTTTGCGCATCGTCGACCTCGGAACGATTCGACCATTAGCTTTACCTACCTTGAAGACGACGACTTGGGCTGGGAGAGTGAAGAAGCCGTGGAGCAGGATGGTGTGCCTGGAGAGAGGAATATAGACGAAGAGTACGAGGAAACTGCGTCATTGCCTGGGCGATCCAGAAGCCGATCCTATTCACACATATCCGTCGAAGACCCTCTTCTTTCTCGTTACGAATCGTTACATTCAGTAGCCGAATGGAAGAGAACTGGTGGCCGTGTTAGCCAGAAGATTTACATCGTGACAGAGGACTTAACAGCTGTGATCACGGGGTTTCGCACCAGTCCCGGCGGGTTCACTATATATATGGCTGTATGCGTATTGACTCTAGGATTGGCGTATCTTATTCTCCGTTGGCTCCCCAAATGGCGCATACGCTTGGTAGGAAGCCCAACACCACTTGGCGACTGTCATTGGGTTGCAATTGAAGTCAGTCACTCTGTTATTCTTGGAAAAGTGCCTAATGCCAGTACTAAATGCACAACAGGACCAATATGGCCAATTTTTGATCCACCAAATATCCAAAGAAGGCTACGGATACCCCCTTTCTACGGTGTTTGGTATTACTCCGCTCGAGGCCGTCAACCATGAAAACGAGGAGGACAGCGATCCCAACTTGAAATCCCTCAGGTATATAGATTATCGGTATTTAAGATTTGTTTACCATCCCCTCAAGGATAAGTTTCAGTCTGTCAATGGCTGGAAGGACCCGAGTTGGACGAGTGCCAAGCTTATGCAGCTGGGACTGGATGCGGACGAAAGAGATAGAAGGGAGCAGGTTTTTGGGCAAAATCTCATTGACGTAGACCAGAAACCTTTGGCCCAGCTTCTCATTGACGAGGTTTGTCTTCCTGTTTACTTTGGGTAAAAAAATCGCTAACTCTTCACAATCTAGGTCCTACATCCTTTTTATATCTTCCAGGTTGCAAGTTTGGTTTTATGGTCCTTGGATGACTATTATTACTATGCGGCATGTATCCTCTTTATATCTATTTTCAGTATTAGCGCTACCATCATAGAGACAAGATCGGTGAGTTCTTTAAGCATCTGTATTGTTTCTTTTCACTTCTAATTGGTTATATTTAGACAATGGCGCGCTTGAGGGAAGTTTCTCACTTTGAATGCAATGTCAGAGTGCTCCGAAATGGATTTTGTATGGGCTATATTTCCTGATCTATTGTTCAGCGCTAATAAATTTTCACAGGGAGAAGCGTTTCGTCCACCAATATGGTTCCGGGAGACGTCTTTGAAGTCTCTGATCCATCACTGACCCAAGTGCCTTGTGATTGCTTGTTGTTGTCCGGCGATTGCATAATAAACGAGAGCATGTTGACCGGTACGTATACATCGTCGCTGTAGGAAGAACGAAAACTGATCGGGGCTTTCAGGTGAATCTGTTCCCGTTTCCAAACTGCCTCTTACGGAGGACGTCCTTGAAAACCTCGACCTGAAAGCTCCCTCAATCAATCCGCTTGTTGCCAAGCATTTTCTGTTCTATGGCACAAAAGTGATTCGTGCGAGGAAGCCTCGCGACACTGACGGCGAGGCGGTTGCTCTTGGTATTGCTCTTCGCACAGGTTTCTCAACGACAAAGGGCTCCTTAGTTCGCTCAATGCTTTTCCCCAAACCCTCGGGGTTTAAATTTTACCGAGATTCTTTCCGCTATATTTCCGTAATGGGAGTGATTGCGTTTTTTGGGTTCACGGCTTCGTTTGTGAACTTTATAAGGCTTGGGGTAAGCGCAAGTGTCATGTTCTTCTATGTCTTTTAATGTTACTAATTAACGACCGCTCCGTGGTAGCTATCTTGGCGCACTGTCATAGTGAGGGCTCTCGATCTCATCACTATTGTTGTCCCACCAGCATTGCCCGCGACTTTGACTATAGGGACCAACTTTGCACTATCCCGACTGAAAAACCAGCAGATATTCTGTATAAGTCCGCAGAGGTATGCCAATATTCACTTAACATATGACTATATCTGACAGTTCTAGGGTCAACGTTGGAGGCAAACTAGACGTTGTCTGTTTCGATAAAACTGGAACCCTGACCGAGGATGGCCTAGACGTTCTCGGAATTCAAACTGTTGACACAAATCGAAGGTAGTTATCTAGGTCTACATTTATCAAAATCAGACTGCAACAGGGCTAATTGTGGTATAGATTCGGTGACATGTTTTCCAGCCCAGCAGATATGGCTTCAAGTGTTAATTCACGGCGCAATACCTCAATTGACTATGATAAATGCAAAGGAGTCATATATACTATGGCCACGTGCCATTCACTACGGGTTGTTGACGGCGAGCTACTGGGTGACCCTCTCGATATCAAAATGTTTGAGTTTACCGGATGGACTTTTGAGGAGGGAGGCAACGCACAGGTTGATCACCAAACAAGTATGAAAGGCGATACGATCATACCTTCAGTAGCGCGGCCACCTACTACAGGTCATGACTTTCAAAACGAACAGGTCCGTAGTGATTTTGCTAACTTACCTATAAATATCTGACAAGGTTAAACAGAGTCGTTTGGAATTGGGTATTTTGCGGGCCTTTGAATTCGTGTCTGAACTCCGCCGTACGAGTGTCATTGTCCGACAGTTTGGTGACAACGGGGCCAGTGTATTTGTCAAAGGTGCCCCCGAATGTATGAAGGAAATTTGTCATCCCAACAGTTGTGAGTAACTTACAGCCGTCCGCTAGACGACTACCATGCTGATAGTCACATAACCCAGTGCCGCATGATTATGATGAGCTGTTGAATTACTACACGCATAAGGGATATCGAGTCATTGCTTTTGCTACAAAATATGAAAGCAAGCTTAGCTGGATGAAAATCCAGAAGATGTCGAGAGAACAAGCAGAGTCCAATCTTACCTTCCTCGGTTTTATCATATTTGAGAACAAACTGAAGGACACGACTCCACCGGTCATTCACGAGTTGAGAAGAGCCGGCATTCGCAATGTCATGTGTACAGGCGATAATATCCTCACCGCAATAAGTGTCGCTCGTGATTGCGGTCTCATAGACCAAGACTCTCCTTGTTTTGTTCCTCGCTTTGTCGATAGTAAGTTTGAAGTCATTCATGAAGATGTTTCCTAACAGTTTTAGGTAACCACCATTTCGATGCAAATGCTTCACTTATCTGGGAGAATGTGGACAATCCAACAGTACATCTTGATGAATTTACACTCAAGGTAGGCGAAATACTGCGATACATTTCATCTTGACTAACAAAAATCAGCCCAGATTTGATTCTATAGAAAACGATATTTCTGTGCCCTATGATAATTTCAACATGCGCACATATTCGTTAGCAGTCAGTGGAGATGTGTTTCGGTGGCTCATCAATTATGGTGACGAACAAGTGCTAAAAAAGGTGGGAGCTCAATTGATACAAATAACCTTGCAATATCTAACAACGTACAGGTTCTCATCAAAGGGCAAGTCTTTGCTCGAATGTCTCCGGATGAGAAACACGAGCTGGTCGAAAAACTGCAGTCTCTAGACTACTGTTGTGGATTCTGTGGTGACGGAGCCAACGACTGCGGCGCTCTTAAAGCTGCAGATGTTGGAATTTCCTTGTCCGATGCAGAGGCATCAGTTGCTGCACCGTTCACGAGCCGGGTTTTCGATATATCGTGTGTTCCAAAGTTAATCAAGTACGTTTCTTGAGCTTTCTTTTCCTAGGATGCTTTCTAACTTGCGGCAGAGAGGGTCGGGCTGCACTGGTGACAAGCTTTTGTTGCTTCAAGTATATGAGTCTGTACTCCGCTATACAGTTCACTAGTGTGAGCTTTTTGTACACATCGGCTTCAAATTTGGGAGATTTTCAGGTCAGATCTCAAAATCTGTTGCTTAAACTTCGACTAACGATACTCTAGTACCTTTACATTGACTTGGCCGTGATCCTGCCAATAGCGATTTTCAGTAAGAATTACATGACACCTTTTTATCACTATAACTGACAGCTTTCTTAGTGGGCTGGAATGGTCCCTTCCCAATATTGACACGTAAACGGCCAACGGCAGATCTTGTTTCTCGCAAAGTCCTTGTTCCATTAATTGGACAAATGGCAATAGCTGCTTTAACACAACTTATAGTATTCGAGACTGTCCAGAAAAGACCTTGGTGAGTGCCTAGCTTTTGTGAAGACAGAAAATTGACTTGATAGGTTCAAACCTCCCAAAATTGATTTGAACGACACCAATATCGAAAACTCTGAAAACACGTCATTGTTTCTCACCTCTTGTTATCAGTATATATTGACCAGCGTTGTCTTGAGCGTTGGACCACCATTTCGACAATCTATATTCAAAAATGGTTCGTATTTAGATCGTCTATATACTTTCAGCTTGTGGGAGCTAATTGGTGTCTAGTTCCTTTCCTCGTCACAATTGGCCTCGACCTAGCCCTCTCTATTTTCATGATGACAGGCTCATCAAAACTATTTACGCGAGTCATGCAGTTGACTCGAATGTCTACACAGTACAAAATATTTCTCCTGTTCTTGGCCCTGTGCAGTTTTACCATTTCTTGGGTAGGCGAAAAGCGACTTTTCCCTTACCTGGCTCGTGTCTTGGGACATGGGTATCTTCGACTTCGCCCTAATCGCCAGAAAAAGAGACGCCAGTACAAGGTTGTTCAGGAAGAAATGAGAATATGATTTGCACTGTTGGAAAAAAGAAGTATTCCATGTACTTCAAATCCTGTGAATTAAGCACCGACATGTAGAACGTTTCTAGAATTTAGCACAGCATTTATTGGACAAATAGAACATTCCTTTCAGTGTCAAAAAATCTCGCGTTCAGTAATTTTAAGTACAAGTTCTAAATAATAGTCGCACAATAATATCGGACCTCAAGGGAATCGCAGATTCACGCTCCATATCCATAATATATGTAGTTCAATGAAACCCCAGCATGCTGTTCTCAAGTCCGATATAGAATTCGCCGGAGAGCACCGGTAATGCTAATCGTCATCAGCTCCTCCAGGTCGGTGTTGTATAATAATAGACGCTCAGGAAATTTAGTGGTCCCAAGGGTGTTTCAAGCCGAGGAGCGCTGGGCCGTCTTTCTTCGCTCGGTACATCAGCTGAAACAAAGGGAAAAAACAGAAAGTTAGTCGCCGTTTATCGCCAATCGTCTGTAATAAGGAGAGCCTTACGAAGAACCACATGCTGGCACCTAATGCGGTTGCAGCAAATCTGTAGAACGGCCGAGCCGGGTGGACGTGGATTGGGTGTTTGCCAGACATGACTGTACTGATTAGAACCTTAAAAAGGAAAGCGCATAGCTAGGGAGCTCACCTGCGGTCCAGATATGTCCGTCGAAGCGAATTGTCGCTGGTTCAGCAAAGAGGTTCAAAGGGAAGATGGCAACGTCGCGCCGTCGGCAGCGGGTCACATGACATCTCCGGCGGAGGGCAGCCCCGTTTGTCGGCAAGGCAGGCGCGCGGCGAAGTGATCGGCGCCGCCTTCATTGATCGATTGATCTTCGTTTATTGATGGACACCAGCGTCGACATTTGACCAAAACCCAAGCTCAACCTTGGGGCGCTTTTCATGCCAACTCAAATGCGCCACACGGGGCTTACGATTGCTGTCCTGCAATCTCCTTGTCGACAATATAATTACCGAGACGTCGCGCATTGTTAAACATTACATCTATGAGATACAGCCGCTTGCATCACGCCGTGGCCCATGCCGCATTGCACTTCGAATGCGCCAGCGGCCTACACACATCCTTCATTATTCGTGCATATAATATTCGCTTGACCTCCTTTTGTCGCCCTGATACAACGATCCAGACGCGGGGATTCGGCGACCTGATAACCTATCCTATTGATTCATACAAAGATAGCAACCTCAACAAATGATGGCTCCTTCGTCAAGGCAGTCCCTCGAACGGGACGACAACGGCGAACCTCGCTTTCGAGGATGTTCCAGTATTCGCGACTATAAATCCTTGGGGAAACTGGGAGAAGGCACTTTCGGGTGAGTGGGTTTCTGGGCTTTTTGTCTGTCAACCCCGGTGGCTGATACAATTCAAACCTTCGCTAGAGAGGTATACAAGGCTGAATGCAGAAAAACGAAGCACCTGTTCGCCATGAAAAAAATCCTTATGTACGGTGATAAAGACGGGGTGAGTTACCAAAGCAACCCCAACAGAGGGTGCTTGGCCTTGACTGATGCTCTCAGTTTCCCATTACTGCATTGCGGGAAATCAAATTACTCAAGATGCTGTCGCATCCGAACATTTTGCAGTTAAAAGAAATGGCAATAGAGAAACGTAGGAGAACCCTGTCGGTGCTGCGTTATACTTGGATCTTACTAACGAGGAATACAGCCGAAAGACAGAAGAAACCAGTCATGTACATGGTGATGCCTTACATGGAACACGATCTATCAGGATTACTTGAGAACCCGGATGTCACATTCACAGAGCCGCAAATAAAGTGCTACTTGTTGCAATTGCTGAAGGGTGTCCAATATCTGCATGAGGTACTTTTTTCATCACCTCCTTTAAATGTTCAGTTTGCTGACTCCATGTCAGAGCGGGGTTCTTCATCGAGACATGAAAGGTTGGCCTAAGCTATGCTAGAAATCTTTAGAAGAAGGATTCTAATTGATGATCAATGACAAGCCGCGAATCTTCTTATCAGCAACAAAGGGATCCTTCAGATAGCAGACTTCGGACTCGCACGTCCATATGACGAACCGCCTCCACAGCCTGGCAAGGGCGCGGGCGAAGCGAGGAGAGACTATACCCCACTGGTGGTTACGAGGTGGTACAGGCCGCCTGAACTGCTTCTCCAGCTGCGGCGATATACGACAGCTATTGACATGTGGGGCGTTGGGTAAGCCTGAGCTTGGAGCAATGAGGGTGTATTGACAATAAGCTAACTCATGAAGTTGTGTCTTTGGTGAGATGTTTAAGGGAAAGCCAATCCTTCCCGGTACTAGCGATCTCAATCAAGCAAATCTTATATTTGGACTTGTTGGGTCTCCAACAGAAGAGAATATGCCGGGATGGAGCGCGCTACCTGGATGTGAAGGTGTCAAGGAATTTCCATATAAACCCGGAAACTTGGCCACATATTTCAAAGAGTAAGATGACAAGAATTTCTCAATCTACCCTTTGCAATGACTCGGATTTGAGCTGACCAGTGTGTATGCTGTATAGTCAAAGCACCCTAGCAATATCTCTTCTCGGAGAGTTTCTAAAACTTGACTGGCGCAAAAGAATAACCGCCGTTGATGCTTTGAAGCACCCTTACTTCCACAGCCCCCCTTATCCAGCTGAACCTGGTGAACTACCTACCTATGAGGACTCGCACGAACTTGATCGCCGAAGTCGCCCCAAACCGCAGCCTGTTCCAGCAAGAGCAGCAAACAACTCCGGCCCTCGTTCCGGGACAGACCAAGGAAGCCGTGTCCCTAGTATGCCACGGGGAGCCTATGCCTCCAGAAACAACACGGGCGGATTTCGACATAATGCTGATGTATGCTTTTTTCTATTTGCAAATGGCCGAAAATGGCCCTCCATAATTATTACTATACTGCGATTTGCTGACCTATTCCAAGGACTCGCTACCCCCAAGACCTCACGCATCACAACAACCATGGCCACCAAATCGCAGAAATGACAATCGCGGTGAACGCTGGAGAGATGGCCATCATCCTTTCCGGCCCGGGAATCGCGGCGGTGACGGCAGAAATGACTCATATGGTCCGAGATACGATGGGCACGACAGGCCACGACCGTCTCCAAACGATGGAGGACTAGAAGATGCTCGTTATGGCAACCGGAGAGACGCCCACAATTCCATGAACCGACGGCGCAGTCGCAGCCCGGTGCCCAGAGACAGAGGGCGTGAAGACTCGAACTACAATTTATATCGTAGATGAAGATGATATTACAAAAGGTTCTTTTCTATGCACAGTTTTATACCTTTGATTCCCCCCCCCGGGTAGATCTTGTTGCACGGTCTTGGTACACCTTTTTTTTACACATGTATCAGCAGCTTAGGTATTTCTACCATTCTATTACCACAATATGACACTTCTTTGGAAAACATCACAATATCCATGAAGTTTAAAAAAGTAAAATAGAATGTTCATTTTATTGGAATATCAGTAAGATACGTTGGCGCCGTTGAAGGCCATGATGAAATAAAAACCCTTCTATCTATCGCTTTTGATGCCGTTGAATGGCAACTCCTACCCCCGTTTATCAATCCGTATAACGCCAAGTTTCACATTGCACACATGTATAATTCTTTTAGTATTTGGGAGTTTTGTTTGCAAATCGGTTAATATAAGATGCGGGTCATGATTCGAGCTGGGAAAAGGTTAGTATATGTCTTTGTGGTTAGTAATAGCTTTGAAACGTACATGAAAGGCTTTCTAGTCTCTCGTAAAGGTCTTTGAGCATCGCAGTGTCCACATCGCTGATATCGGCCATGAGGTATGCAACCTGCCAGTACTTGTCAATATTGTAAATTTATTGGCCTTGGACAATACTCACATCATCTCTGCTATCGGTCATTTGCTTGTCGACGTTATGGTCGCCGAGAATTTCGTTCACTGAGAGATAAGTTTAGCGATCCTGCTGAAACTGAAAATAATATATTTTTTTGTGGGAGGTATACCTCTTCGGAGCACACCAGGAATGTTTTGGTGGATATAAATAACCTGTAAACCAGATGATTAGTTTCAAGGTTGTCAAGAGACTTTTGGGTATAATGATTCCAAACATACTCTGGCACAGTTTGGTTGGTCCATGGTCAATGAACGAAGGCCAACCTCGGGCAAATTCACTGCTCCTTGAGTGGTACCCTCGTTGACATACTTGACCAAGGCCTGGCTGACTTCAACTCCAATCGCACTCTGGGCCTCTTCTGTACTGCCACCGATGTGGGGGGTCAAGATAATGTTCTTCAAACCACGAAGATCCGTAGCCCAAGAGTTGAGGTCGTTTGTGAAGTAGTCTCCATTGCCAGCCGGCTCGTTGGGGTACACATCCAGGGCAGCGCCAGCAATCTTGCCCGAGCGCATTGCTTGCACGAGCGCCGGAATATCGACGACGCTGCCGCGACTGGCATTGATCAAGTAGCTTCCCGTTTTCATAAGTTCAAACTGTTTCTGGCCAATCAAGTTTTCGGTTTCCGGTAGCTCTGGAACATGGCAGGTGACGAAATCGGCTTCGCCAAGGAGCTCGTCGAGCGTAGCGACCTGGCGACTTGTACCCATGGCCATCAGGTTCACGACATCGTAGTATATGACGTTCATACCCATTGCCTCGGCCAGAACCGACAGTTGAGATCCAATATGGCCGTATCCGATGATTCCTATCTTGCCATGAGCTTCTTTTTTTGTCGTTCTCGTTGTTATTCAAGTAACGCACCTAGAGTTTTCCCACGAATTTCCCAGCACTTGTTGCTTACTTTATTCCAAGTCCCGTTGTGCATCTCATTGGAACGATCGCCCAGTTGTCGAGCCAAAGCGACAATCTCGGCAATGACCAATTCTGCCACACTGCGCGAATTGCTAAACGGCGAGTTGAACACGGCTATTCCGTGGTCTGCCGCATACTTGAGGTCTACCTGGTTGGTGCCAATGCAAAAACAGCCTATAACGATGAGGTTGCGCGCTTCTTTCAGGACTCGCGCCGTGAGCTTGGTTTTCGACCGGATGCCAATGACGTGCACATCCCTAGAATACAAGACAAAAAACCATTAGTCCCATATGAATTTGTTTGGGCGTGGGAGGTCAATTATGTACCTAATCTTTTGAATGAGCTCATCCTCTGGCAGCGAAGTCTTGAGAAATTCCACTTGATATCCTTGTCCCGCCAAAATATCTCGGCCGGTTTGGTTGACGTTCTCCAAGAGCAAGATCTTCACATCTTCGGTGGCAAAGGGCTTAAGTTGTTTTGCAGCCGCCGAGGCAGCAGAAGCATGAGCATGAGGAATCGACGCGCTCCAGCTGGACTGGGGAGAATGCAGCACCGCTGAAGGAGATGTCGAGAGACCAAGACTGCGGGACACTTGGTGGGCCAGCGCATCCGCAGGCATCTTGATGTCCTTGGCAGACGCCATTGTTGCAATGCAATGGATTTTGAATTGGACGAAGATGAAATATGGACAGAGAGGGGGAGAAAGAGAAAGAAGAAAGGCCAACAGCGACAGAAAAGAAACAATTAATGAGTCACTCTGCGCGCCTGAGGCCATCTTAACTAATCGGGCTTCACCCACACCGAGAGGCAAAACGCTTTCCCCCCACTCTGCTCCGTTTTCGGGCTCCGTATTCGCGCTTGCAAAGAAAGCGATCCTTGGTTACATACACGGTAACAATTATTTTACGTGCAGTAGATATCACTGTTGTTTTGTATTTTGTGTATTTCACACTTTCTATTCTTGGGAATTTGCTGCAACCAGATTCTAGAGTAGAGGTTTCAAGACCGTATCAGCTGGACTGCCTACTATCGTAACAAAGCCATCTGTCGGTGGCGGATTTATACCCTTCAAGACGATGTGTATATAGAACCAGAACAGTTTAGTCACGGCGTTTAAAACATGGTTGCTGCATCTAGCGTTGACAAGCTGGCAATTCCTCAAACCTTGAGGTCTTTGACTTTTTCTGTCACCTCGGCTGCTTTAGACGCTCCCTTGCCCCTCTTCGCTGAAGTCGTATCCTTGGGAAGCTCCTTTGTGTACTCGAGGAATTCGGGTGCTCCAGGTATGTATTTCCGCAGAACCTCAGGTACAATCAAACCCTAAGGATGCTGTTTAGTGGGGTGGTTCAAAATGAAATATATAAAAAAAACAAAAAAAAACAAAAAAAACTTACAGTTTCGGTTTGGTAGTTCTCCAGAATGCAGCAAAGGGCTCGTTCGGTTGCGCATAGAGTGGCATTCAAAGCATGGACATAAGTCTTTTTGGCATCGGCCTTCTTGGCACCAAACCGGATTTCCAGTTCTCGTGACTGGTAGTCAGTGCAGTTTGAGCAGGACACGAGCTCTTTGTATTCGCCTTGGAAAGGGAACCACGCCTCGAGGTCGTATTTCTTGGACGCTGCGTTGTTCAGTGCGCCCGATACTATCGAGACAACCTGGTAAGGCAGGCCAAGAGACTTATAAAACTCCTCTGATGTGGCGATCATATCATCAAACATTTGCCATGAGTCTTCTGGCTTGGACAAAATGAATTGTTCAATCTTCATAAGTGTAAGCGACTAGTTCAAGCACAAATGACAGGGAGTAGTCACCTTTTCGAATTGATGCACGCGGAAAATACCCCAGGCGTCTTTTCCGTGGGAACCTGCTTCTTTACGATAGCAAGTACTGTATCCCGCATATCTAAGGAAGAGTTAGAGAGTGCCGCACGAAAGAAACCCGATGATGTCAGCTTACTTAACAGGCAGCTCCTTCTCCAGAAACCACTCGCTCCCATGCAATGCCGAAAGAGGTTGCTCTGATGTTGCGATAAGATACTTGTCGGTTGACTTGTCATTTTCGCTTTCAACAACCTTGTACAGTTCTTCGTCAAATTGTTCGAGTTGTGCGGTTTTCGCCATGGTTTCTTTTAGCATGAAATGAGGAGGTGCGTTAGGTTTATATCCTTTCTCAAACAAAAATGCCAGGCCATAGTTCACGAGAGCGAGATTGAGGAAGAGGCCGTAGCCAGTGAGACAATATCCACGGTGGCCGACGACCTTGACACCACGCTCTGGGTCGTAACCATCCAATCGAGTCAAAACCTCATGATGAGAAAGACAGTCGCGCTTCTCCACTACAACGTTTTCGGGTGCCCATTTTCTCTCGATGACATTGTTATCCTGAAAAGAGAGAAACATATTAGTAAAATGGCCCACCACTCCGCACTTTTACCTGCAGATAACAATAAAAAAGAGTAACAAACCTCGTTATCGCTGATAGGAACTGAATCATGAACGTAATTTCCAATGGATTTAATCTTTCTGTCGCGCTCGGCTTCTTTGGCCACGGCGATTGCCTCAGCGTCCTTCTTCTGCTGTTCTAGTTCTGCCTTTTGTTTCAGTAGGTCCGAGGCATCCTCCTTGTTCTAGTCGCACGATCAGCGTTGGTTAGTGGAGGATTAATCACCTCACTAACCTTCTTCTTCAGGCCGATTTCTTTCTGGATGGCATTGGCCTTGGAGCCGATTTGCGAAACCTCAAATCTCGCTTTGATGGGTTAGCTTATGCTCCTTTGAAAAAAAAATCCTTTCAATTTACCTCCTCGGGCCTCTGCGTAAAGTTCCAGCACCTCGTCAACAGCACTCTCCGGCGCAAATCGGCGGCGCTGGCTCTCTTTGATCTTCGCGGGATCACCACCGCGGTCAACCACAAAGTCGTTAAAGTCCAGCATCTTGAATTAAAGACAGTACACTGGAACGCGAAAAAAGTGGCTTTGGTGTTGTGGAGGGAAGTTTTGAGAGAGAGGGGCAGGCGGGATGCGGGGCACAGTCTGGTGGTTGTAATATTACGGTTCTATCGTACAGGTATGGTATTGTTTCCCAATGGCGCATGGTCGGGCGACACAACGATTCGATATCAAAATAAATCACTGGCCATTAACTCGCGACTGTAGATGTTACTGGATATTATTGTACCTTACATCGAGAATTCACAAAGACAACGCATCCCTCCCCCCTTTCCCCAAGAGCAAAGCGCCGACACCTAGAAATATCACTCACTCAAAACACAAGATGTATCTCTCTCTCCTTGCTATCACATCAGAACACATTTGCTGTCCCCCGTTGGCTGGGACGGGTTTTGAGACTTTTCAATCTCGCCGATCATGAGGTCAAAAGCCTTTGCAACATTATAATCCAGCCGGGCACTGGCCTCGGTGAAGGCACAATCGAACTGTTGACTTAGTTGGCGACCTTCCTCTAACGTAACTTGGCGCTGATCGGCTTTTAGATCACTTTTATTTCCAACAATCACCAATGGTACCCAATCCGCGCCCTTTTTTCACCATTTAGTTCAACTGCCAAAAAAAAAAAAGACGGCGGCGGATGGTTGGACTTACGAGGTGGTTCAGAATCTTATCCCTGATCACAGCAACCATCTCAAAAGACTGGAGAGACGCAACCGAATACACAATCATATATCCGTGGATGCCAATGAAATGCTTCGAGTTGAGGATACTATATTCATCCTGCCCAACGACACGCGTAAGCAACGCCTCAACGAGGAGATGGGGTCTCGTCATACCTGGCCGGCAGTGTCCACGATCTCGGTCGCAAAGTCTTGACCCTTATGCTTTATAATTCGACTGAACGTATTCTCGATTGTCGGGTAATAACTCTCGACGAAATGATGATCGACAAATCGTACGGTAAGCGAGGATTTCCCTGAAGACGACAAAAAGGAATCAGCGACGGAAACAAATGACATTTAAGTGGACAAGATTGCTTCGTACCAACAGATCGGCTCCCAACGATAGCGATTTTTCGCTGTTTCGCCGGTGTAGGCATTGCAATATATTGTCAATGTTCTTCTCTAGTTGATATTCGCAACCAATCGTGCCCCAAAAACAATGCAGGAAAGTCGTTATAAGGCCGCCGAGATTTCGCACGTCCAACGTCGATATATAAAGGGTTTGCTAGAGTATATAAGGGCGATGCTGTCGAGACAACATGCGCATTTGACAAGTCTTCTGGTATATATAGCACGAACAAAGCGGCCGAGATCGAGGGAGGCGACCGATCTTTTGGCAAAGGAATAAGGACTGGGCATTCCAGGCAAGTCATATACACGGCCACCGATGACGGCACGCGTGCCGAGTCGGGTCTAGCGCGACCCAGTCTGCTTATTTGTTCGGCTCGTCAGTAATTCCAAATAGTAGAGAGAAATACAACACGAATGTGAGAATAACAAATTACATGGTTTTGTTGATTCTGTTCTCATACATAACTAGTAAGTAGATCTCTTGGAGAAACCAAAGATCCTGTTAGATACACCATAGTTTCCTACAACTAAATCCTACTCGCATGAATTTGATCCAAAATCCTTTGCAGCCTGAGCGTAAATTCTCCCAGAGATTGTGAATGGGAGAGCTCCTCGTCAACCTTGCGATGGTAGTGAAGAAACTCCTCGACCGTGGCCAAAAGTTTATTCAGCCCTGCCCCATTGACTGAAGCCTTGATCAAGCCACGTACTTGGTGATTCAAACACAGCGTGCAGAGAAGTATCGACAGATATCCAAAAGCGACGTTATAATGGGTTTGGCCCACCGAATCAGCCTATTTTCAGTTAGAAGTTGGCAGTTGGAGGGAATATATCAGTAAAGTCATACCTCAGATACCGTATCGAGTCCCTCTATGAAGAGAGCAAGGAGATGTTCAAGAAGGGTTTTCGAGCTCTCTTTCTGCTCCTCTTTTTGATTCAAGATATTTTCTCTGGCGGTTTCATTCTCTTCGGTTAGATTAATCAAGGCACCCAATGCTAGAATAACGTTGTCAAGCGAATCCTTTTTCTCGTTGATAGAGTCCCCTGTAGCGCTCGGATAGCCGGATAGCACAATCATAACCAAACTGTGTATGAGGTCAGGCGTTGCAAAACCCTCACAAATGTGGGAATTTGCATTGGTGACGTTTAAGATAAGCTTCAAATGCAGCGTCAAAAGCTGAAGGCTCTGCATATCGTTCTCCTTGCTCAGTGACGACAAGAAATGGCTGGAACCAGCGAGTAGAGTGAGGGCGTCTTGCTGAGAGCCTCCGATGGATTTCGATGAGGTTGTGTATGTTTCAAGAATTGAGATTATGCTTTCAAGAATGACATAACTATTCGAGGTAGCGTGCTCGCCAATCGCATGCTCGCTTGACAGTTTCAGTAGTATGCTTACCAGCTCGGAGACAACATTGGCGGGTAAGATTTCCGGAACTTCGCTTTCTCGCAATTTTCGTATAGACAGCTGCATACAGTGCAGTATCAGTCGCCGTGGGGAAAGGATGAAATCATCGTCTAGGCCAGCGACTTGGCCTGATCGAGTCGACACGTCTTTGATGGCTGATTGGTTGACCCGAGAAAGCCCAAAGCGACGCTGTAAAAGCAGCTTAGAGATGCCTTCCTGTAAAGGTAGCAGCGCAGGGGCCATAGCAACAAGTTTGGGCCAAAATTCCGTGTGCATACTTTGGGGTAGATGGTTCAGTCGAAGCATCAATGCATAGGCCTCGGTGGAGAGAAGAGACGCAATCACGTCAAACTTGGCAGACATACTCTTTGCCAGGCGCACGAAAGATCCGCTTTCAATGAATCGCTGTGCAAATGAGTCTTCCATCAGCTTTTCACAAAGTTGGATAAGACCATTACGTCGAACAGAAACAGAACTGCCAGCATCCTCGATATCCTCAAGGATAGAATCAACCATGCCTTGGAAACGAGCATTTATTCCGGCCCGTCTAAGTTCGTGAATACTTCGCACAGTTCTGGCATCTTCTGCCGGTTCACTTTCTATATTCGCAGTCGTGGTGGGCTGCGTTGGCAAACCATGTAGATTACCTTCGACGTCAATCCCACTGCCAGTGCTCAAACCACTTTGAAAATCAAGGTTTCTGAGAAACGATCGTTGGCGGGCATAGGTTACCTTCGGGCTGGTCGACTGGGAAGGAGTGGCATTTTCGACATTTTCACTGGCAAATGATCGGAGCATATTCTCCTCCCGACCATGGCTATTTTGACTGTCATTTGGCGTTTTAGGAGCTGGGGTCGATATCTCCGGACTGGGTGGGCGTTCTATGGATTCGGGTTCACTTGTTGGGTCATCTTCATGAGCACTATGCGCACCAAGTGAATCTATCAGGCGTCTTCGTACCCGAGGGACTTCTGTGATAACGGTAGTGTCTGGCTCAGGACTCGATAAAGCACGGGGTTGAGCTCGCTCTCGATTGAATAAACGGCGTGATTTGCTTGAGACTGGTTGGCTGTGGTAGCTATCGGAATCTTCATTTTTCAATGGTGATGCTAACAACGAAGGTGCATCTGGCTCGGCAGCCTCTCTGTTGCGATTTTGATTTCTGCGGGTAGGTCCGGGTGACTCAGTGGCAGGTTTGTCGCTGCTCGTGAAGCCATTCGTACTCTGGCCTTTTGATCGACGGGGTTGCGGGCTGGCTGTAAAACAACTTATAAGCACAGATCTGGTTAATTTCTCAGAGAATGTCACCTTACAGGCTCTATCGGTACTGTCTGTCGCAGCCTTGGACGAAGAAGGGCTGCCAGGATTTTGTAGCATTTGCTTGCCATGATCTTCCGAGACCTTGCGTCTCTTCGGAGACCGCAGATGCCGCTGACTGTCGTGAGTGGAAGTATCAGGCTCGTGAGGTGCATTTTCGGCGGACACCTTGGCTGTCAGCTTTGGGCGATGCAAGTAGGTTTTCGGAGGCGTCTGAAGCCGTGTTTGAAGCTCAGGTCGCAATGGCGCATTCACAGCATCGTCTGGTGCAGGGAAGGGTAGAGGCCGCCGGCTGTGTACGGTTGAGTTGCGCGCTGATTTGCCATACGTGACAACTTTGCGGCGACGTTCGGGGTCGTTCCAACTCATCGTGAGATAGATAGAGTAGGTCCTTCAAAGCATATCATGGTCTTCTGCACTTGCTTGTTGTTGTTGCGCCCGTCTCTGTTGTCGCTTGGCCACTTATGATGGTGGTTGGTGTTTCAGACAAGAAGATTCGCCGTGGGTGGATCTCTCAGGGTGCATGCATTGTGATCGTCTTCGAAGGAGAGGTGGTTGGTAGCGTTGATGAGAAATAACTTTACTCGGAGGGATCCGTCACGAAGTTACATTGGCTGCTCGGGCGGCGATTGTGAGCGACTGTATGCCTGTACCTGACGACCGTAGCTTACCGAGCACAAACCACAAGAATCAAGAGGCTTTTGCGAAACAAACGATTGGCGCGATGAAATAACGCAGTCGTCGCGAGATGATTGTTGTCGGGGGCATTGGAGACGGACTGGCTGAGCGACCGACCTAGTGCGGCGAGGCGGGGGAGGAGCGGAAACTCTCCACTCGCAGATGACGTTCTCAGCAACTCTCGAGAAAATAGCCATTGTGTGTGCTTTACTATATCAAGACTCTAGTTATTGAGCAAACACTATTTTCTGTTGATGCATAGTATAGTTGGTATCATTCAGCAATCAGTCACACGTGTTCTTGGCTTGGCACAGCTGCGTCTCAAAGAGCAGATTCGCCAGTAATTAGTCCGAGCCCGAATAATCAAAGCAGGCGCTGGCGCTCGATATCTTTGTATAGCTAAGAATTTTCTCTGGGGTTTTCAGTTCTGATTTGCGAGTTTCCTGGGCTGATGCCACAAAGCATATCTGAAATGAGGCCGGTGGTAGGCAAGTGATAAGTCTTCATCTGTGCCCGCGTGATCAGTCCGTCCCGCCAAAAAGGATTCTCAGCAACTCCTCGACCCTCTACTCTCCTGCACGCTCTCGGGAGAAGCCATGGCCGCCAAACAAGTTGAACATATTCCCTCGCCTGCCCAGGGAGTAGGCCCATTCTATCGCCCAGACAGGGAAAAGCCCACGGCGACTGTTTCGAAGGAGGTCAGCTTTGAGAATGTCCACGTTCTCCCGCAGACGCCACAATTGATTGCGCTCCTCACGTTAGAACCCAGGCGCCCCAGCCAGGCCCTAATACTCTGCTAACAAAATGAAACAGGATGATTCGAGACCAGCGAACTGCCCGCGCCGATTTCATATTCTACTCCAACCGTATCATCCGTCTCCTCGTCGAAGAAGGCTTGAACCACCTTCCTGTGGTGGAGCAGTCGGTCACCACCCCCGTCGGTCGGTCATATCTGGGCGTCAAGTTCGAGGGGAAAATATGCGGTGTGTCGATCATGCGAGCAGGCGAAGCTATGGAACAAGGCCTCCGAGACTGCTGCCGGTCTGTCCGCATCGGCAAAATTCTGATCCAGCGGGACGAAGAGACCTGCCAGCCAAAACTGTTTTACGACAAGCTTCCCGCCGATATCTCACAGCGATGGGTTCTTCTTCTGGACCCTATGTTTGCCACCGGTAGCTAGACGAAGCACATTGAATGAAGATTTTGGTCACTAACATTGAGACTCCAGGTGGTTCGGCGACAATGGCTGTTGAAGTTCTGAAATCACGAGGCGTTCCGGAAGAACGCATTCTATTTCTCAACCTGATCGCGAGCCCTTCTGGGGTTGCAGACTTTGCTGAGCGATTCCCAAAACTTCGAGTTGTGACGGCGTTTATCGATCAGGGATTGGATGAAAAAAAGTAAGATGTGTTGAACAAACCATTTCTCATACCTGCTAACAACTCTGAATAGGTACATTATCCCCGGGCTCGGAGATTTCGGCGACAGATATTATACCCTTTAGATTTAGCTCCGGTTCCATTGTCAATGTCGAATGCCCATTGTTAACTTCTGCTTCCAATATCCTACATGTTCAGTTTCTCTCTTAAGAGTTTGACGTAATCCCATACATAGCAATACATGTAGCTAGCAGCACATTAAAAAAATATAAAAACATAGTTCATTCCAGACGACTAAATCCCCAAAACGCCATGAAAGACCAACCATACTAGTCAAGTTGCGATGGGTTCTCGATATCTACGTCGAGTCCGTCCTGGGGGTCACGGTCATAATCGTTGGCTTTTGTCTTCGCAACTGCATCGCAAGCATCGACCCAGTCTGAGTATACATCAACGGCGGCCGAAAGATCTAGGTTTATTTCATCAGTATCGTGCAGAGGCGTATCCAAGTGCGAGAAATGCTCACAGTTTATTCCAGTCTGGAATCGCTGGCCACAAACTTTGCAGGACAGATTTCCCTGGCCCAGTTTCCTATCCAGCTTCACAATAACGGAGTTTTCGTGGTTGCAGAAGAGGCAGGCGAACGTGGTCGCAAGAGGTTCTCTCTGTAAAGATTATCTTGTCAGTCTTTGAAGTGATGGATGGAGGATGACCGGTGCGCCGTACCTTCTTGGGTCCTTGCGGGCCGCGACTGGACTTCTTTCGTTTTCCCTAGTCGCAAATATCAGTGAGATGTAGCTTTTGTATGCATAGAATGGAACTTACCATATCTGCTGTGTTTGGGTTATGATGTGTCCAGGGTCGCGGGACGTTGACTGATATAACGAGCAGTTGCGCCCAGTGACGTTAGCAATTGGCCGGGCCGTACAAAGCGGGACTACCGCACCGCCACATGGCCATCCGCACCAGCCACATCAGCCACACGCTCTCGAAAGAACACACGTGACCCATCGGCTTAGTAAGGTAGGGCGGAGCCCCCTTGGCGGAACCCTCGCTTAGTGCCGACTGTGGGATTTTTTACACGACAATCTGTGGTTAATTGATCGAACTCGTCCGCGACAGCAAGCGATCAATCCAAGTCCATATCATCGCAATCATGGCTGTCGGAAAGTACGATGCACTCCAATCCCTTTTTCAATCATCGAGCATGTGTCTAACATACTTTCTTGTTATTCAGGAACAAGCGCTTGTCGAAGGGCAAGAAGGGCTTGAAGAAGCGGACCGTCGACCCTTTCACTCGCAAGGATGAGTACTCGGTCAAGGTAAGAAGAAACACTGATCCAGCATGCCTTTTATTTCTGTTTGGCTAATTCATCTTGCAGGCTCCCTCTACCTTCCAGATTCGCGAGTATGGCAATCCGTTCGACGAGAGAAAATTCGATGCAGAACACTAACACTTTACCAAACAGCGTTGGAAAGACCCTTGTCAACAGAACCACCGGTCTGAAGAACGCCAACGACGCTCTCAAAGGCCGAATCTTCGAGGTTTCCCTCGCCGATCTCCAGAACGACGAGGACCACGCTTTCCGCAAGGTCAAGCTCCGTGTCGATGAAGTCCAGGGCAAGAACTGCCTCACCAACTTCCACGGATTGGATTTCACATCGGACAAGCTGCGATCCCTGGTCCGCAAGTGGCAGTCTTTGATCGAGGCCAACGTCACCGTCAAGACCACCGACGACTACCTCATCCGCCTGTTCGCCATTGCTTTCACCAAGAGACGCCCCAACCAGATCAAGAAGACCACATACGCCCGCTCCTCTCAAATCCGCGCTATCCGCAAGAAGATGACTGAGATCATCCAACGCGAGGCTGCCAGCTGCACTTTGTCGCAACTTACCACCAAGCTGATCCCCGAGGTCATTGGCCGTGAGATCGAGAAATCGACCCAGGGCATCTACCCTCTGCAAAACGTAAGTTTTCTACATCTACAACGCACAATCAGCAATACTCTTAACACGTTGGTTTCAGGTCCACATCCGCAAGGTCAAGCTTCTCAAGGCGCCGAAATTCGACCTCGGTGCTCTTCTCAACCTTCACGGCGAGTCGACGACCGACGACAAGGGCCAAAAGGTCGAGCGGGAGTTCAAGGAGCAGGTTCTGGAGAACGTCTAGGGTGATCGCCTTAACAGTTTAGTACCGAAAATTCATATTCCCTTGGGTGGTAGCGGAACCTCGAGCCTTTAAAAAAAAGAGTACAGGTCATGAAGTGTACTTAGATGTACGCAAATGAGAATCTGACAATTTTCCTATGTGGACTGGTTTAGGTAGAAAACTATGTTGCATGATTTGAAAGTCTGCTTGTTATGGATGAATGATAATTTTGTTCGACACTTACGACAATCCAAGTAACAGGTAGCTGAGCTGTGTAGGAGGGATCATCTAAGAAGCTGTCCAGTAAACCGGTATACTTCCTAGTCGTTCCTGAGATGAATTAATCCCATAATCTCAGCGACTGTCGAGTTTCGTGTGGTTCTTTAGATCAACAATATACCGACTACCATCGTATAGTACGACATATCTACTTACGATATTGCTTGGATGCCAACTATCGCCTGCAATATTTTGGGGTTCAACTAGTTTTGTGCACTACCAATCTTAGGCATGACCCATTCGGAAAATGAGGCTAATCCTTCGTAGATCCTTAGCTGAAGGAACTACGCATCCTATTTTAGGTTTCGTTAGTTGGAAGCTTCGGTGTTTTTGGAAATTATTCTCACAATAAATTAAATTATTTGCCGGCCTTGAAGTTGCAGATAATGGGAGATTACGGATGAATGACAGGTTTCAACCGGTGTATCTCCATATAAACATATTGGGTTTCCTTCATGAACTGGCGTTATTATTCATTTTTATTCAATTTTATGCTACTGGTTCAGGGCCATGGAGTCCTTTTCCTGGATGCTATCATATCATTAGAGCACTATCCAGTCTTTTGTAGTTAGCCCTAGCCCTAGCCCTAACCAGGAAAACGATACATGACAAGTCTACCAGCGCGTCGCTATTCTTTCAGCAAGAGTATTTATTACACCCAGCAGGTCTATTTGGTGATACTATCAGGCTTCTTCTCTTGCCTTGGCATTCTTCAAGTCGTCTTCTATCAATACACGCTGTGCCCTACAGGTCAGAAAATATATCAATATTTCCAGTATTTCACATCATCAACTTTCCATGCAAGTAGGATACGTGTATCATCTAAAACAAACTCGAAAAATCAACTGTGTCAAATAGTCCACGGCCAATTTGAGGTGAGATATCGAAGATTGACTCATCAAACGTCGATGGAGCGTTTTCTGTTTCAGGCAGAAAAGAGTAACTATTTAGATCTTGAAAAGAACTTTCCGTCTGCACTTCAAACAGGCTACTTAGAAAGTCCAAGTTTGTGGCGGAAGATGATGGTGAATCTGGTTTTTGCAAGTCACTCCGCTCACATTCTTTTTCGTTTTCAAGGTCGCTGTCATCCAAGTCGAGATCCAAGCTGGTCTTTCCGCCACAGTCTTGTTTCCATCCTTTGTAGCCAAAGACCTTGTTATAGCCAAGAATCGAGGCTCTTGCTCTCAACCGCATTCCTTTGTTTCTATTCAAATCGGCCCCATCTAGAGCCTTCGGTTCGTCGGCAAGGGAATACGCCATGCCTGTATGGTACTTGTGGAGCTCAGGCACAAAGTCTGCCTATTAATTTTGTGAAGATAATCAGAGACCAGTTAATCTCATGCCAGAGGGAAAAAGAATAAACCTACCAAAACTTTTACTAATTTCCAGTGTTTACCAACAGCATGTAATGCCTCCAGATTAGCCTCAATGTTAAAATATGCGTTTCGTCTGATATGACTTTTCTGACACCACAGGAAAGGCATTTGAACTGCCGATGAGCAATAGGCCGCGTAGCCCAGAAATCCAACGGTTGGCGATCGGATTAATGACCCCATCTGAATAAATATTGAGGAAACTTGCTGTGCGTGGAAAAAGGCTTCTTGTGCCGATGTCGTTTGAAAAACCCCGCATTCTCCTTTCAGGGGGTTCAGTGAGAAAAGCGGAACTATTGATGAGTGCAAAGCACACATAATTTGATGATATATGATGTGCAACGACGAAATCTGACAGGTTTCTTCCCATGATCCAAGACATGCGCGGCTTAGAGCAAACACCTCTGGCAGATCTTTCAGCCAGACTCTTAATTTAGTGTCTAGCGTTTGAAGAGACCGCAGTCTTTTGTCAATTTGTAACTCGTCATCATGGGCAAGCCTACAAACCAAAGGCCTTTCAAATTATCAGTAACCAAATAGAAAGGTAATTTCAAATGTTCGTACCAAATACTGCATAGTCGGATCATCTCCGCATAAAAGCTGTCGGTGCGTTTGCGATCACGCATGGAAACGGGTGAACTTTTCCCGGCGCCCGAATCGAATTCCTTTTCATTGCAAGGAAGTGGAATGTTTTCAAAGTTCTCAATGCCCATTGCAGAACAGTCCGTCCAGTTTATGAACTGACTGGCCAGAAACCACGCCCAAAACCGCCGCAGACTCAATTCGGTTTCGAAGTGCGTTTCATGTGTGATGGACTCGGGGATGAAGCCAAGCGCTCTGACCGTGCCATTTGCATTTCCGAAATATATCATCGTCCGTTGCCATTCTCCTTGACTGCACCAAAACATGCCCAGGTTGATGAAGGTAACAAGGTTATCCTCTGTGGGAGATTCAACCTCGGAGAAGACAAGCTTCCTCGCTTCGGCGGCCCATTGACGGGGACACCCTGCGTCCATAATGCCATTTCCCTGGTTCATCCTGTCGTAGAAGCTGCTTCAAGGTTAATAAACAGAAAATAGAAGAGAAATTGCTTCATACCACGAAGCAAGCGCACAGACGCCCAGAACAACATGTTTGCTAGCTGACCCATCCACTATGCTCTGTTTGAAAGATTTCCGGTGGAAAAGCAAACTCGCGTTGTAGACATGAGAAAAATAGACATCTACAAGCGCCTGAATAAGGCTGGGCGATATCCCGAAGTTCCCGCATGCAATTTCAGCAGGTACTGTGCTAATGAGCTGCTCATTTGAAGGGGCCGTCTGCTTAAGCAATTGTTTCTCTGTGTCTTTCGGCCAAGTGCACGGGCGACAGAGTCGGGTGCACCTGAGGCAAGATGGTTTTCCACTGGCACAGCGTATCTAGTCCATCTGTTAGACATTGCCCCGTACTTGAAGTGACAGGGAATTCAGAGGATGTACCTTTAAGGAGCTGCATTGATGGCAGGCTGTCTTAGGGCGGCCGGCAAGTTTCACTCGTCCCCGGGATCTGTGAAGGCTTTGTGGCGTGTCCATATCTTCAACTGCAAAATATACCTTGATGGTTTTAAATGTTGGTTCAATGATTTAACTTTTATGGAGGTCGTTCATGCGGGGAGGACTATACTGTGTCTGGACAAGTGGGTACATCACCTCTTTTATTTCCAATAATAATTATTTGCAAGAGCGATTATTTAAAGTTATATTAATTAAGTTATTTAAAATCATTTACGAAATATTTAACACTTATTTATAGTTATCTTGTGTTCTATTAAGCAGCCTGTATTTTTGGCGCCGAGGCATAATTTATAAACAACGCATCGGTGGTCCGAGCTTCATGCAACTGTGATACGACCTCCCACCACACGTTGCTCAATTCATCTATTATTCCATCCGGGAACTTCGAGGAAAGAATGTGCGTGGTTTGCTTGATTTTAATATCTAGTCCCCTGTTTTTGACAGCTTGAAAAGCCAGGCCGGCCATCTTTGCCGTTTGTTTGTACTGATGACGTCGGCTTCCGGAAACAGCCAGCCAGCCACCTTCGTTCACAGCTTGGATTCATTCTTGTCAACGAACCACCGGCAGAAAATGCTATAAACTCAACTCACACAGAGCCAAAATTCCATACAGTGTACAAAGTCAATTGACCCTGGTCTCTTGACTTCTCGGAACTTGCCAGACGAAATGGCGCTCCGCTCTTCCAATCGGCCTGTCCGCGCGCTCAAATCGGCGACCGACAGGATGTTCCATTCCAGAATCAGTCTGTCTGAACTGTTTCGAGTCTTGTTTTATTTCTCTGTGTCGCTTCTTTTGCTCCCAGTCAATACCTCGGTCCTTGTTGCCGCCGCTCTGCTGGACAGCACTCACCTTTATCCCAGTCGAGATCGACGTCGGCGCCGGCATCTCCTACAGAATCCGCAATTTTACCCAAAGACGGTCCTTATTACTGGTATTGGGACAACTCGGGGCCTAGCACTTGCACGTCAGTTTCATTATGGTGGCCACCGAGTAGTCGGAGTTGACGCCGGCTTACTGCCTGTTCGTTCGGGCGGGAGCATGTCTAATGCAGTTGATTGCTATTACCCCGTTTCCAGAAAGCAGTACATCTGCAGCATGCTTGATATTATCAACCGAGAAAAAGTAGATATCTGGATTCCATGCTCGGATCGAGTCGCGCCACTAGAGGATGGCATGGCAAAGAGCATAATCGAAAGTCGCACATCCTGTAAATGCATACATTTCAACGCCGACTACACTTCTCTCTTCAGCCAAGATGATAATTTCCTGCAACATGTTTCCGAAAGGGGTTTACCTATTTTTGAGACACACCATGTTCTGTCTCGTGATTCGGTCCATCGAATTCTCAACCGTTCGCCAAACAAGACTTACGTTATTCACACGCCTACCACGGGACCCTCACGTAATTCTGTCATGTTACCCAGACGGACTTCGAGTCAGACATACTCTGATGTCAGTGAATTGCAGATTTCAAAGGACCATCCTTGGGTCCTCAAACAACGCGCACGACTGGGCAAGTACTGGGCAGATGTCCTGTTTGTTCACGGACGTGTAGAAGTCTTGAAAATTCGGCCATCTGGCTACAAAGCGGACTGGCACAACTCCAGCTTGAACAAAGGTGTTCACGAAGTGACAAGACATATCATGGATAAATTTGCCGAGAAAGGAGCCTCTCGTATGAGTGGGCATTTATCGGTAAAATTGATGGTCGACGAAGAAATCAGGAACAACTCGGTCTGTTACACAGTTTATATTGCAGGCTGCCGGCAAGGAACCGCCGCATCTGCGCTATTAGTCGATCCTCCTCCGGATCTTTACAGTCGCTACCTGGAAATTCTTCCAGTCGTTGCAAACGGAGGAAACGGAGACAGCAATAATTTATCCTCCTCCAAACAAGAATTCTCTGGTTATTTGTTTGGCCAGAGACGAAAGCAATCCACGTGGATTTCTGCGATAACAGCAAAAGCTAACAGGGAAATCGAAAGACTGAAGAATCCAGCTGCTGCTATAATCAGCCTTTTGAGTCAGCAATCTGATTTATTCGAGCTGTGGAAGCAGTCTTTGTTTTCCATGATTGACCCGTTGCCGTGGTGGTGGAATATACATATCAGTCGACCAGTTAATGGGTTGATACAGATGCTTGGCGGTGCAACGGAGGCCCATGTAAAGAATTAACGATGATTGATCTCATACTCGCCACCATGTCTCAAAAACGACAATATTTTCGGGTCGGTACAAATACAACATAACCCACCACAACCAGCTGTTACGAGAACTTGAATGAATTATTAACGACTTAACATATCTATTATATATATCACTCCCGGGATTTTGTCATTTTTTTTCCCTTTCGGTGACTCATTCTTTGCAGGCCTTGAACTGTTATTTCTGGCCAATCGCCTGACTTTATTCATAGGCTCAAAATTTAATACTACATAGAACCAAAATTCAAATAAATCATATCACAATTGATAATTTACCCAGTTTCGTGTTCTCACTATTTGGCGGGGCCACGTAGTCCGAAAGAGGAAACAGAGCCAAAAGAGGAAATAATTTGATAGTCGCCGAGCTTACCAGATTATTCCCTCCAACTACTCGGCAGGATTTTACATTCAATAGATAGTAAATATGGAGTTAATTGGTTTAGATTGGGCATCTATATACGAAATAGGAAACAGAGATCTGAGGTAGGAAGGCTGTTGTTTCTAAACAGCCCAATTATCAAAATACAAGGTTCTTAAAGACAACCCAAATCCTGATAAAGGTGTTCACTCGAAGTTTTTATTATTATCAAATTCCAAGTTACTATCTATACTCATCAATGTCACTTCCAAACCCTATGGTCGAATCAAACCCAAGCCTCAATGACTTTGACCATAAACCCGTCAAGTCATCCAAATCGCCACCACCCGAGGTAAAAGAGTTCGACAGCGCTTTGGCAACTGTGGACAATATTGTCAATGCCCTCAAAGTTTCAGGCGGAGTTATTGTGCACAATTTCTTGGGCTTGCAAGAGATAGACCGTATACTGGAAGATGTTAATCCGTATTTGGACGCGGATAAGCCTTGGGATGGTAAACAAACGAACAAATAGAGCCATACAGTGTGTACTTGACGTTCGATTCCTAACGAAAGAATTTTACAGGAGACTTCTTCCCCCCAGAAACACGGCGAGCTTTTGGCTTGATGGGCAAATCTTACACATTCGCCACATCGATTGTAGGCAATCCACTTTGGATGGGTGTCACCGATGCCCTGCTCACCAGCCACATCAAGCATAATTGGGCAAGTCATTCATTCCCAAATCCAAAAACAGTTGTTCATTTTCAACGATTTTTAGGTTGGAGATAAAAATGAAGAGAGTATCAGTCTTCCTCAACTCCACAACACTATCGCCTTCCGTATTGGACCTGGAGCACGAGCTCAGGCTCTTCACCGAGACGATCCTCCTCATCATCCCAACCGTGAAGCTGTTGCTGAGCATGTGATGGGAAGGGATTGCGGAATTGGCTTGTTTGTTGCTGCTACTCGAGCCACAAGGGCTAATGGTGTGTTTATCTCTATATTATCATCTAACCCTTTTTTTTAGGAGTTCGTTTACTGAATGCCATAACTCAAGGTGCAACTCGCTTCATTCCAGGATCTCATCTGTGGGACTACCGAGACGGCCCACCACGAGAGGAGCAAACAGTCTATGCCGAGCTTAATCCCGGCGATGCCTTTATGATGCTCTCGGGTTGCTTCCATGGGGGGTCTGCAAACTCTACAAGAGACGAAAACCGTGTTCTCTTGTCGACATTCAACACTCGGGGCTGGCTGAGGCAGGAGGAAAACCAATACCTTGCAAACGGTCTTGATTCCGTCAAAAAGCTTCCTCGAGTTCTGCAAGAGCGCATGGGGTACGAGCTGAGTAGGCCGTTTCTGGGCTGGGTGGATCTCCAAAGTCCAATGGCAATGTTGTATCCAGAAGATTTCAAGAGCCAAAAGGATCTTCTATGAAGGTGAAGTCAGAGTTGGCGATATATTGTTGCATGTCCATACATCCGGACGACATTCTTTATTGTCAATTATCTAGCAATACTCCATAGTCCAAGCTCATGCCTATCCAAAGCAAAACTGTATCGGAGCTCCATGCGACCGGTGGGCTTGTTGTTTCCTATCAATGACAGTCCCCCACCAAACTGTATTCCCAAGAGACCCAGCTTGCTCCGTCCATATCTCTTCAAGCAGCGCAGACGCAGTACTAAACAGATTATACCCACTAAACCTGTCCCAATACTGACAGTATTCTAGAATACTCTGTCGCGAATGTTGGTCTGTCGTTTCACAGCCCGCGAGAAAAAGTGGGAGGAACGCCTGTTTTTGGACTATGCTAGTCCGACGGCAAGAATTGACGTGATCAAGAATCAGTCTGCCGTATATGGCAAGTCTCGAAGGAGGGTTTGTCTTTCGATTCCACAGAAACACTCTTGTTATGTAGATTAAAAGGCCATATCTCCACGCTTCGGTGCAATTCCACCGATCGCGTTGTTGGTGCATTTCCTCCTCGGATAAGCCGTCTTCAATTTCGAGACTTGAATTTTTCCAGTTGAGAATTGAAGTTTGAATCTCGTCGATGATTGGCGAGTCAAAACTGGCCCACCGCATTGACAAGACCTTTTCATTTTCTTCGGCAAGACTTGCTAGCTGCATCAGAGGAACGACAAGTTCTCTGGGGCAGCCGATGAGATCGTAGAAGCTCCAATATCTGTCGTCCTCCAGAGCCAAGAGAGCTTCAAAATAGGAATAAGGGATCAAACATCCTTGTCGTGAAAGCAAAGCTATAGTTACATCCCACCTGGAAGTAACATAAGTGTATATTTTATCCTCGGGGTTTAGAAATCACGTACCAAAGAAGCAGGACAACTTGTGCTTGGATTTTCCGGTTATGTGCCCAAAATTCCGGCCCTCCTGCCAATTTAAGAAGGTGCAAGGCATTGGAAATAGAGGCCGACCAATTACTAAAGGCAGATTGCGTTGCCTACTCCTGTTGGTACATGGGTAGATAAAAACAGGCTGATAAAATTACCTTGAACATGAACAGCAACATTGTTGTATCGAGGAGCTGCGGGCCTTTCGACACCGTAAAATTAAGAATCTCATCATCGTAAAGTTTCACGGCGGCATTATGGTGATCGACAACATTAACTAGTGAGTAGTCGTCCCTTCTTACTTGCCTACCAGCATGGTAAGAGGATACTGCCAAGACAGCATGCATCAAAGCACTGGGTTGGTGAGAGACTTCCAAACGACATCGAAAAGGGTTGCTCGGGATATCTCCACTCAGCGGAACGATACAGAAATTTTGATCATCTACAAGGTAAGGTTAGTGATGGGGAAATACAAATTGTGAGGATATGGTCTTTACACAAATTAAGCAAGGCATCGAATTTACCAAACAGGCTTTCATGTCGAATAGGGCTGCCTAAGACCGTTGAATTCTGTATTTGGTCTTGGCACATAGAAACAGGTGAGTTGCGTGTCACAGCCGCATTCTCCACGGTAAACGGCATATCTACCGTGCTACAGTGGTTTTCCAGTTGGTCCAATGTGCAAGTGCCTTCAATGTCTCTAGTATTTGCAGATGGCCAGTTTAGTCTATCAAGTGGATGAAAGAGAAATCCCATTTGAGAGACAAATTCAAAAGGATCCGGAGTTTTGTTTCTCTCATTAACGGGTCTTGGGGTTGCAGCTGCATCATGTTAGAATGTATTAAAATGATTGCATAAGCATGGATAATGTTATCCCACTTTCAATGTCATCTAAAATTCCAGGTAAAAAACCAACTCCATATTGGTCAACAGGATTTTCCTGTGGTAAACTGACTTGTTGAAAGAAACCTCCTCGTTGGCATCTATCAGGCTCAGAACGCGGATTAACTCGAATTTGATGTGATTTTGCCGAGGGTTGCTCCCGATGTAACAATTTCTCAGCCATGAACTTGTATGTCCGAGGCTTTTGAGGTTTAGACAGTCTGTTCTTGTCTCTAGCATGAAGAGAAGCTCGGAATGACAAAGGCTCGAGATGGAATAGATCATCTCTTTGGTCCAGGGCCACAGTTGTCTTTGGCAGTGTTGGTTTCCTCTGAGACCATATCAGCTGCATGGGATAACCACCGCAGACAACATTCTTTCCCAAACAAGGTGAACATCTTGGCCGCTTCCTGTCGCACCGACGCTTGTTCGCGGTGCATGTATGGCAATCGGTTTTGGCAAATGCGAGAGAGTTTGTGCGGGACTTTGATGAAGGCATAGCAGAGAGTACACTATAAGAAGCACATTAATTCAAATGTAGAGCCTTCTCATGAATTGAAAGAAGGATATCGGGGAGGAGTCTGGAAGAGGAAAGAACGATGAATCGTGGTAAGAGTGGGCCCTATAGGTGGGGATTTCCATTTTCGTCTCTCCTACTATATTAGGTTAAGCTTCCCTGGAATGGCCAATGATGTGGTAGAAATTGGGAATTCTCATGTATGGTTTTTGAATCAAGATGATATCTCGTTGGAATTTATCTGCTCACCTGTTTATTTTTGGGTGATAAAAGCCACTATATCTAGATATACGAACAAAATGAGAAAATACCTACGACATGTGTTTCTCTTCGGTTGAAGTGTTGTCAATATGGATTGCCTAAATGGTCTCTCCTACTGTATGTGGTTAGGATAGTCCCAAAATAACCAGCCAATGGAAGATCAGGAACCAAGGATTTTTTACTACATTCTGAGATCTTCCTCAGTACTTATTCGTCTCTTCCGCCAGTTTCGGTTAAAAACACACCGCAATTGAAAATACGATATATAACTAGAGGTCGCCTGGGCTGTGTAAAAAATTCTGGCTCGAGATGCGAGATTGACTCTATCCCACAACGAAGACGGCCATTTCTTATTACAGATCTGCAAGCTATCATGGCTTGCACAGAGAAGAACGAAAAGGCTATCGCAATTGCCAAGGGACTAACCAATACACCATGGTGCGATGATTACGAGAAGATGATTTCCGGAATGGTGTATGAACACTTGTCCTCATTTCTGGTTGTTTACTTACTAAAGAGAGCAGATATGACTCTTTTGTTCCCGAATTAGTAGCAGGTCGACTGCGAGCACGTAAACTGGTCAAAAAGTACAACGAGTATCTGCCAGATGATGCAACGGATGAGTCCCTAGCAGGGGGGCAAAATGCCATCTTGAAGGAGTTCATCGGCCATGTTGGCAAAGGAGTCGCTATCGACCCTCCTTTTCGCGTTGATTACGGGTGCAATATAATTATTGGGGACGGCTTTTACGCAAACTTCAAGTGCGTATACCCCAAAAGTCAACAACTACAAGATTATAAGCTGATATTAGTATCGTATACAGCATGGTGATATTGGATTGCGCGCTTGTGACTATTGGCGATCGCTCCAAATTCGGACCAGGGGTGAGTATCTTCGCCGCAACGCATCCGACAGAAGTACAGGAAAGGCGAGACTCTCCCGACTATTCAAAAGAAGTCAGAATCGGCAGGGACTGCTGGATTGGAGGGAACACTGTCATTTTGCCAGGCGTGACGATAGGCGACGGCACCACAGTTGGAGCTGGCTCTGTGGTGACCAAGGATATTCCCAGCTTCTCGATAGCTGTAGGGTCGCCAGCGAGGGTTATAAAGAGGGTTGAGCCTGCTGTAGATGTTAATTGATGTATTTTCACATTCTATCCAAGGAAAGGTAGAAACTCAAGCATGCCTTCAGGATATCAGGGCTGGACCATAGCTGAGGTTCTATATTTAGCCCGACAGCTGTGGGTCCCCAATGCCAAGCCCACAAGCGCATAACAGTTGGAAGTTGTGAGAAAGCGCAAATCATCACAAAAAGGGGAAAAACCTTGCGCCCACAAGCAGTAAGAGAGGCGAGCATGGAAATAGCGCCGAAACGTGCTGCCTAGAAGGTACTAACTTGTTGTTAGTAAGTTGCTGGGCGCAGTCGCAAGGGAGTGATGTGGCTCGTGGGCCAGGTGGGCCCCAGATGCGCCTGTGATTGGTTGAGCGAAATCGCAGCGCAACGCAACGCAAGCAACGGCTGAGCCGGGACGCAACAGCTGCAAATTATTATTATTATTATTATCTCTTCACATAACTTCCATTGTTATATTGTCTCTGCCTGAGACCGCTCGTTACTATTCTTCTCGACTGTGTCCTGCCTCCCGTCGTATCTACCGTCGTTTCCCCTCCCTAGCTGTGTTTGTCTTTTCGTCGCCTTCAGCCAGCATCCCCGTTTGGACAAACATTAATCTAATATTTCTTTGAAACGTTGTCGAAACCTATCAGACAGATACCACCATTTATCGATATCTCGATCCCATTTTGAAGCAAATATAACCGGAAAACCCTCGCATCCAGACAGGCGGCAGCCTGGTCTCGTTTAATCTTCACCCTTCCAAGTTTCTGCTGCCCAGCATGAGACTTCCGTCAACGAGCCCGGCTAGGGTCAAGACCCTGATCCATGCCTTCCAGGCCGTTCTTATATTTTTTGCATGGGCTCTCACAATCGCCGTGTTCACCAAGGGCGATGGCATCGACGGCCGCTCTGGCTGGTTCTTTGGTCTGGTAAGAGTCATCCCAACTGAATCCCAGCATCCCCTTTCGGCAGGAAAGTCTTTCTAGAACTCTGCTAACAACGATTTACTTTTTCTAGTGTTGGCTGTCGATCCCCGCCTTGATCTATCTTGTCGCTGTTCCAACATTCCCTCGAGCCAGGCGATTTGGCAATGTGTACGCCTTTGCCACAATTGATGGGCTAATGGTGATCTTGTGGTTCAGTGGCTGGGTTGCAGTCGCATCGTACGTTGCGCAAGGAAAGAGCGAAGGCGAATCGAACCAAAAGGATTCCAAGGACAAGAAATCTGGTTGCGATGCCTTTGCTTATGGAAGCTCGTCCAAATGCACCGTCAGCACTGCTACTGTAATATTTGGCGTGATCATCTTGTGAGTTTGCGCTCGTCGATTCAAAAGCTATTCTTTTCTAACTGTCACCAGCTTGCTATTCATTGCCACGAGTTATTTCTCCGTCCGTAACGTTATCTACTTCCGGAGAACTGGTACTATGCCTGATGCCGTCGCCGATCCGACGTTTGACGCCCAAACCAAAGCCGCATTCTCTTCAAACACTGCCCACGATTTCGAGGAAGAAGATGAATTCCGATCTGGCCGCACCGGAGAAGGCCCGTCGAACTTTGGACATGACCGTGATGAGGACTATGCTCTCCTCCAGCAAAGCGAAGCAGATGACCTTGGTGGTTCAGCACACCACGGAGGTGTGCAGGGTGCATACGACCCTACTTCGACGAATCCAGGTTCAGTGATGCATGACTATGATACGGGCTACAATGCCGGCTACACGCAGCCTTACCGTGAAGACGCCTCGAGCTACAACAACGACACCAGCTATCATTCGACCACCGGATACAACCGATGAATCGACCAATGCTGAAATAGTGGCTTCGCCATTTTCTCGACGACGCTTGGATGTCTAGTTGCTCATGCTAGAGAACTATACATTCACCTCACGAAGACATGCATCATCTCTATTCTTCTCTCACTATCGGGTCTTTTTTAAGGCGCGCTATAACATTTTGCAATTTGTGTTCTATACCATGCTTTGTTTGTATTTTTCACGCCTTTGTATTGCAGGTATATTTCTATTCGGCGCCTGTAGCTTGGTATTTTGATTTATGTTGTTGAGCTTGGTCTTCGGGATTATTGGTACTCATATGAGGGCGAAAAGTGCGTTAACTTCTTTATGTGTTATTGTCAGGTCATTTTGTCCTATTCAGTCCTTGCTCTGACGGTGTAAATAATCACCGAGGTCAAGATAGTCCTCGCCATTGATTTGGTTTAATTTAGATATGCGATATTATGCACAAGTCATAGACCAATAAATAGTTACTGCTACGAAATGAGTCCTATCATACCAAAGCAGTTTGGCATTTGCGGATGCGATTCTGCCACCGCCTTTTCTCCGGTTGAGGACAGCTAGTCACCATCCACGTGTGCTTGAAGGGGCGAAACATTTATTACTTCTTAAGACTTTCCTTCAGTGCTTGGATATTCTGTGCTTTCTGTTAATTACTTTTGTTGGCATTCTTGGTTAGTAATTCGTACACCCCACTGTCACATACCTGTTCTAATGTTTACCAGAGAACATTGCCATTCAAACCGCTTTCACTTAAAACACCACCATCAATATGACGTCCGACATCGACAGCTACACGCAGCAGGCTCTGCACCTCGACCCCACGACCAAGAGCATATCTCTAGCCACGACAGAAGGCCAGACACCCGCGCAAGCCGAAGCCATCAACGCCGAACTGCAACAATTGAATTTGCTCCACCGAAACCTGGTCGGGCTCGAGTCTCCCAACATCCCTCCTCCCCCGCTGCCCGTCAACCCCAAACGCAGCGCGCAAATCACCAAGCTGCGCGATACCGCAAATACTGCGTTCCGCAAATCCAACTACGCCGAGGCTGTCAAGCTGTATGGGTATGCGATCGACATGGCGTACAGCCGGCCGGCGTGGGAGCCGGTTAACCTGGTCCGCGATGAACTCTCGGGGCTGTATGCAAACCGGGCGCAGGCATACATGTCGCAGCAGATGTGGCCAGAGGCTTGGGTTGACTCCAAGTGCAGTGCCGAGTGCAAGCCCGTGGGTAATGTCAAGGCCTGGTGGCGCGGTGGCAAAGCTTTGGTTGAGATGAGCCGATGGGATGAGGCGCGTGCCTGGACTGAGCAGGCTCTTGGGATTGAGGGACCTGCCAGTGAAGGTGGGAAAGAGCTGGTCGAGTTGCTGAAAGAGATTGAAGCTGGAAGCAAGAAGGCATAGTCGGGCAAAGGAATTTGTTTTGGCTTGTTTTTTGCTTTTCCAAATTTGCGGGATTTTGTACTCTTCGGTGTACTCTTTTCTTGCCTGTTTTCTTCAGGGCGATGTTTCATTTATATACATTACAATACTGTGTCATTAGCGGCGTTTGGCGATGCTTCAGAGGTACAGGGCTATTCAGCGAATACAAAGATTTGCGAGTTCACTGCATTGCCACAATCTTTAACTAGAGATGAAACTCTTGACTATCGGGAATATAATATAACATAATAATAACAATTGAAACATATCAATTATTATCACAGCAAGAAAACGACAAGGGTCGCATTGCCGGTTTCTGGAAGTATTCGCGACCAATTCGGCACTAATCCAATTTTGGCAACCGGATCCCGGCCAGTCAGCGCCAATCTGGTGGGGCTGATGTTCTCCACACGAGCTTATCGCCTCGTTATCGCTGCTGCGTGCGTGCATCGTCATGCTGCTGGTGCTCGACTGGAGGGGCTCGCTGCACCTGCACTGCTATTTAATATGCCTGCTATCCCCGGCGAGAGGGCGTGTTAGATTTTTGTGGCGGTACATTTGTGTTTTCACTTGGCTTCATCCTGACTGACTTACGATTCGTGCTCTAATCTGCCGTTATATAAATTTCCTTACCTCCCACATACTATGGTCGACCGCCTCAAGCAGCTGTCCTTTCAGGTCAGCGCCACGATACCGCCTCCCCATCCCCTGGACCCCCTGAGCACATTCGAAATTGACACAGCTGTGGCTCTTATTCGCGAAAAATATGCTCCCGTCAATTTCAATGCAGTGTCCCTGGACGAGCCTCGCAAGGCAGACATGCTCGCCTGGCTTGCGGACCCGGAAAACACCCCGCGTCCTGGCCGTCGCGCGGATGTCGTCTGCATTGCTCCCCAGGGAAAAGTTTACGATGGGGTAGTGGATTTGGATAAGAAAGAAGTTGTGGAATGGAAGTACACGCCGGGCGTACAGCCTATTATCACGATGGAAGAGCTCCAGGATGTCGAGCACATCTGCCGTCAAGACCCCAAAGTGATTGAGCAGTGTGGGATTCTAGGGATTCCACCAGAAGACATGCACAAAGTATACTGTGATCGTGAGTTGGTACTTGCACACTGAGATTGCACTCAAAAAAGTTGCTGACTTGCATATGTAGCATGGACAATTGGCTACGACGAACGCTTCGGGAGTAATGTCCGTTTACAACAGGCCTTGATGTACTACCGTCCACACGTCGACGACTCTCAATATGGCTATCCACTTGACTTTTGTCCTATTTACAATGCTGAGACTAAGAAAATTATTCACATTGACATCCCCCCCGTACGCCGGCCACTCAACAAGGCTCCCCCAAACAACTATCACATCAAGTCTATTGAAGAATCGGGCGGATACCGCACAGATATCAAGCCCATTAACATCACACAACCCGAGGGCGTCTCGTTCAAGATGAATGGCCGAGTCATTGACTGGCAAAAGTGGAACATACACATTGGATTCAACTACCGCGAAGGCATTGTGCTGAACAACATCACATTCAACGACAAGGGAAACGTGCGTCCTATCATGTACCGTCTGTCGTTGGCAGAGATGGTGGTTCCATACGGGAACCCAGAGCACCCGCATCAGCGCAAACATGCATTTGACTTGGGAGAATACGGTGGCGGGTACATGACCAACAGCTTGTCGCTAGGTTGCGACTGCAAGGGTGCTATCCATTACATGGACGCCGCCTTTGTCAACAGAGCGGGTGCAAGCACCGTCATCAAGAATGCTATTTGCATTCACGAAGAAGATGCCGGTATCCTATTCAAGCACACTGATTTCCGTGATGACTCAACCATTGTCACCCGTGCTCGAAAACTTGTCATCTCGCATATCTTCACGGCGGCTAACTACGAATACTGCGTGTACTGGATCTTCCACCAGGACGGAACTATCCAGCTCGACATCAAACTGACAGGAATTTTGAATACGTATTCGTTGAATCCTGGCGAGGATACCCATGGCTGGGGCACCGAAGTCTACCCCGGAGTCAATGCCCATAACCACCAGCACCTGTTTTGCTTGCGTATCGACCCCCAGATCGATGGCCAAGAAAACACCATCTTCCAAGTAGACGGCGTCCGAGGACCCGGCGAAGTTGGCAGTGCCGAAAACAAATACGGAAACGCATTTTACGCCCAGAAGACCAAGTTCACAACGCCCATCGAGGCCATGTCGGATTATAATGGAGACACCAGCCGAACGTGGGAAATCGCCAACACGAACAAACTCAACCCGTATAGCAAGAAACCAGTATGCTACAAGCTCGTCAGTCGCGAGGTTCCTAAACTGCTGCCAAAGGAGGGAGGACTGGTGTGGAAGCGTGCTGGATTCGCTCGCCATGCTGTTCACGTCACTAAATGTAAGCTATACCTCTAAGCCCCTCTTGAAGTTTTGACAATTACTGACCTTAGAGACAAAACAGACGCCGATAACCAACTCCACCCAGCCGGCCGTCACGTCCCCCAAACCTCTGGCGAGCCATCAATGGGCCTGCCCATGTGGATTTCAGAAACAAGCTCCGAGTCCATCGACAACACCGACGTTGTACTGTGGCACACTTTCGGTCTCACGCACTTCCCGTCCCCGGAAGATTTCCCCGTCATGCCCGCCGAGCCCATGACTGTGCTGCTGCGCCCGCGCAACTTTTTCGATCGGAACCCAGCTCTGGATGTGCCGCCGAGCTATGCGCGCACTCCATCGCAGGTTGCTGCTGCTGGGGCGTCGGGGTGTGGGTGTAACTCGAAGCCCAAGGGTGACGGCAGCAGTGTGCTTGTCAAGTAGATTGGAACTTAAGATGTCTTTCAAGGGTTTATCAAGTTGTTGTTTCATCAGTACTGTTTTCCTTCCGGTTGTTGTTATTTTGAAAATCGTTGTGCATGGCATTCTGTTTATCTAGCAAGAATTTCAATGTTCGGGCCAATATAATAATTGATTCAGATTGAATAGGTATCGAAAAGCACTTCTACAGTAGCGGAGACTAGAGTTTGCCAATATTGAATCTGGTGTAATAAGTAGTCCTGACATATGTAAAAGCTACATCTGAAAACATCGACTGGACTACAAGATCAAATTCATCTAAACAAGGAAAACAAGGAAACATCGTTCCACTACCTAAGCAACCAAACAAACACCTATCCTTTAAGAAACAGCGACAGTTGACAGAAAAGAAAACCGCAAGCAAAAAAAATAAGAAACATAAACACTCGCCATCCATGCCATCCATGCCATCCATATCGAAAACCAAGCAACAACAAAAAAAAGTGTCAAGTAAATATAAGGTCACATGAGAAGACAATACACCTTGAGAACCTAATAGGGAAAAAAGGGGGCCTCAGTCGAGTACGTACCGCGTATACATAGCAATGATAATGAAAATCCGTCCGACAAAACGCCAGTCAACCTAACCCTGCACGAGACGAGGAAATTGGACCGACCGACCGCAACCAATGCCGGAGGGGTGTACATACATTGAACAAAAAGGAGACAAAGTAAGACAGCTATGAAATAATAAGGAATTAAAAAAGAAAGGTGGTCAAAATGTTTCAATAATTAGCAACGCAGTCTCCTCTTTTTTTTCCTTTCAAGGTGTAGTCATTTACATGATGCAAAATTCGTACAGCATTATTAAAAGTTATGCGGTTCATGATTTGCCCATTTGAAAAGCCCCAAAGACGCCTCCGCCGCCTCCTGAAGCCAACGAATTCACCCCTAGACTTTGCTGAGGCGTGTGGGAGGTGTTTGAGGTGGTTGCGTTGTTCGGGGTGCTAGGTGTTCCGGTATGAGAATAGATGGTTGCCCCGTTTAGATTTGGCGTTTGTTGTGCCTGGTTTCCATAGTATGTCATGGCAGGTAGCTGCCCATTTAAGCCCCAGACTTGGCCAGAGTACTTGCTCTCATCTATTGTTCCGTTGAAAACAACCTGGCGCATTTTCCAGTAAATTTCGCCCGTCACCAAGGAATCAGAACCAGCCTGGTGAGCGATCCCGACTCGTTTGACGCCAAGCTCGTCAGCAATATCCTGCAGACCTGATTTTTGGCCCAAGTTGTTGATAATCTGAAGCGCCGCTGGCGTCAGTGGGGAGTCATTGACAGCTTGGTTCCGTCCAGCGTGCTTCATGAGGTATTTGATGTCGTATAACGATGGGAAGAAGATGTTCAAAAGTTTGTGAAACTCCTCTTCGTCGTCCGGCAACGGTTTGCAAAGCATGATCTTCATCAGGTATCCAAAATCGTAGCCGGAGTGGAATGATATCCAATGCACATCATCCAGCAACACCAGCCCAGAGCTCATCAACAGCGAACCGAATTCGAAAGGATCAATGCCATTCTTCTCGTGCATCGAGAAGTCGATCCCGGCCTTGGCCAGCATGCTTGTCGAATCTTGAGCATACATGTCCTCGTCTAAGGAAAACCGGAAATTAAATTGCCATGTGCACGGCGCCGGGCCGTAATTATTGGCATACCCTTGTCCATTTGCGTCTAGTGAGGTCGCCGGTGGGAGTTCTCCCTCTGACGAGAATAGTGTGATACCTAGTTGAATCATTTTTAAAAGATCGACGTTACAGCGGAGAGTTTGGTAGTGGTAGTCGGCTTTTGTGGTGAAGGCTCCCATCGGTCGAGCAACGATGCCTGGAAACTCGGTGTCCTGAAACAATCAGAGCATATTCATAAGACTAAAAGAAAAAAGATCCGGCTCAACCTACCATGCTGATGTACGGATATCGGTCCACCAACTGCCTCAACGTAGCCATTTCTTGAGCCAAATTATGCTTCCAGACATCGCGTATTCTTGACTTGATCGACCCGGGTTTCCCTTCCAAAACTAATCGGCCATCTTGTGTCTGATGCAGCTGCTGTTGCTGCTGCATTTGTGCTCCCCGAACAAACCCCATCTGTGCTGCATGGCTAGCAAGCCCTGTGCCATCGCCTGCGCCGCCAAAGCCGCCCATTGACACGCCATTCGACACCGCCGATGTAGCAAGTCCAAATGGATTCAAGTTCGAGTTTGAACTGGCCGCGGCGAAGCCAGGATGTCCCAAAGAAGGAGGGGGCAGTCCGGCGTTGACGGATTGTGTGTGAGCGGTATGGTGTTGGCTTTGCTGTTGTTGTAACTGATGGGCTTGCTGGAGGTGGGCAAACGGCGCATTCAGGGCGGATGGCCCGTATCTGCCCACGGGCGGTGGCATTTTACTATCGGCAAACCAGTCTGTTGTATACGGAGGGGTTGGCGAATGGATCGGTCATGAAGGAACACTCGAGACAGGAAGATCGACCACTTGGCAGCGGCGCTGGTAACTGGCAGCTGTAGAGCTCGCCAAATGTCAGATGGCCGCTGGCTGGCAAGCAGAAAAAAACAGGTCGTCCGTAGGGTTGTATGCGGTCGAAGAACTGGCTCAGCAATGTCGCCGAGTGCTGGTGCTTGAGCTTGCGCAGGGTGGTTGAGCTGACCCAGTCGCCGCTCGCAATCCTGAAAGCGTGCAGCGCCAGATCAGGCTAGGCCGTGTTCACGTGCCCTGTGCGGCAGCCGCCAATGCCAAGCCTCCTCCCAGCTTCAACCTTCCGCTTCAACTTGACTCGACTCTCGAACGTCCAGCTTGGCTGCAACCAAACAATTCAAGCTCCTGGGATCCTCCGCCGCCTGCTGCAATTCTGGGCACAGGGCCTTTCTGGTCGCTTCCAATCTCTCGCTTTCAATTGGGTATTCGATCACCACCATCTGGTCCGCGCCGTACCGCAACGTCTCTTCAAAATGCCTTCCCGAAACCCCACCGGCTTTGATATCAACGAATTCAAGGCCGCGGCTCATCCACGGTCTGTTTGGGCTAAGAAGGACCCATGGGCCAGACAGTCAGTATAGTCTTTCGGTAATTTGGCGTTAATTCGTTCTAACAACTGGATAGCGAGGCATGGCGATTCACAGGACCCTTTTCGCGATGGAATCGCTTCAAGGGACTCTTCCCTGGTCTTGGAACTGCCACAGTACTTTTTGCCGGATACTGCGTCTATGAGCACTTTTTCATCCCCGCGGACCACGTTAGCCACAGCCACGGACACGCCGGTCACAGCCATGGCGAGTCTCACCATTAGTTTCGCTCAACAAATCGACTCACGCCATTATCAATTCATTGCACACCCAGAAATTCCATTTCAGTACTACTTGACAAGCCGGCAGAACTAATCTCTTATGTCACCCGAAAAAACATTGGAAGACGGAGGAAACATGTACCGGTAGAAACATAAAAAGCCGTCTTGGCGATGCGATTTTCTTAGATTATCTGTGAATAAGGCGCTGTGGGTGAATATTTTTCTGGGTATCCGCTTGTGTATGTACATAGTTTCAAGGATTCGTTCACCGCAATTCATTCCGTATTCTAGACCACGTCTGTGGAAACTTTCAAATGATGAGTAATAGTTTAAAAGGTAAGCTTGAAAATGAGTTTATGTATACGCGTCTAATGCACCGATTTACTCTTCAAAAACAAGGGCGATGCCATCATCGCCTGCAGTAACAATGCGCTTCCCACCATCTGCGTCCTGTACAAATCCAAGAATGCCACCAGATTGCTCTCCGCCTTCAGTTTCCACCAACCCAAGATGACCTTTCCACTCCTTAAGAAATCCTTGCCCAGCGGCCGCTGTGCCACCCCGGGCATCCCATCTCCGCACTACGCCGTCCAAACCGGCCGTGGTAAGTATCCAAGGCCTTCCCTGAGCGGAAGAGCTGGCAGCAGCAACCGGATTTGCCTGCCCGCGGATAAGAGGTGCAACTGGCGCAGGCTGTTGGAGAAACTCGACCTTGACAACTGCAGCCCCTTCATGGGCCTCTCGGATATGTCGACGGACTGCGAATCGATGTGCCGTGTCAAAGAGACAGACTGACCCGTCAACAGAGCCAGACGCCAGCATCGTCAGCGGCGGAGAAGAGAAAGATAAGCTCTCGACGCTTTCTGACTGGGCCTGGAGAGAAGCGAGAAGGGCGCCAGCGCCCGTAGATTGCGAACCGCCCGCAGAAGACTTTCCCTTGGCTTTCGTGTTATCGGATTGCAGCCTTGGGAGACCGATGACTTTGATGTGGCCCTCGGCGCCTCCGACAGCAACGACTGCGCCGGACGGAGACACAGCCACGGAGTAAAGACCACCCTCGACGGCAAATCGCTGGTCCTCGGCCGTGTATCCAACCACGGCGCTGGTTCCTGCAGAGTAGGAGATGCCTGCAGCTGCAGCTGCGCCGAACACGTCGTAAACGTAGAAACTGGCATCTTCAGACACGGTAGCCAGCAGGTTCCCATCTGGCGTCCAGGCTCCAGCAGTGCAGGCCAAGGTGTGTTGAAAGAATGTTTGGATGATCGAGATCGGTTGCGCCGAGTCTGTGTGGTCGATTTTGAACACCCAGGCACTGCCGTCGCTACCACCAATTGCAACAACGTTGCTTTTATCCTCTTCTCCAGGACTGGACGGGCAAACAGCCATCCAGTTGATCTCCTCGACTTCCTGCGACTCGGCCACAAACTCCCACGAGAGCCCAGTCTTTTGTGGTGTCGTGTCCCGCCAGACGCGCAAACGCCCGTCGAGCCCTGCGGTCACGGCATATTCACCCCGCGGCTCTGTGAAAGCAACCGCATTCACCGAGTCTGAATGGCCATCGAATTTCTTAATTTGTTCCAGCGACTTCCTCTCACCCTTTGGTTGCGGATTCGATTCGTAGCTCTGCGGGAGTAAGGGCCGTTCGTCCAACGGCGTCGAGTCGAAGATGTAGCCGACATCGTCGCCGGATCCAGTGATGATGATGGATTTGTGCACTGGGTGCTGCGCGATGCAGAAGATGGAGTCTGAGTGATGATCGAAATGCGCGGCCGAGTCGTTTTGCAGGGTGATCTCTTCTACCTGCTGGTATTCGTCGTCCGAGTCCATGACATGGTCTTCATCTTGCTGGATGACTTCTTCGGCGTCTCCCTCGTCTAGGTAGACGTCTTCCTCGCCCTCGTCTTCCTGTGGGTGATCATGAGAAGAAGACATTTTGTGATTCGTGAGGTATTTGCGCGATGTACTGAGCGAGCGCAATGGATGTTTTAAAAAATTCAGACGCGACTCCAAAAAAAAAAAAGGATTGGACGGCGGGGTAACGTCAACGCTATAATGCTATCAACTTTTTTTTTCTCCCACGCTTTTGCGTCAGAACAACAAGGGTCGGATCAAGGTGAACACAATATGTGTATCCCAAAAACAGCCAGATTCTAAAAAGTATTTGCCAGCGCCCTACAACGTTGTATATATCGTGATTATTACTAACCAACCAGCCCCTCCAAGCTTATAAATTGAGCCGGCCGCAGCCAATGAACAGCGCAATGCAGGTATCCACATAGCAATTACTAATGAATCAACATTTGAACGTCTTCTGTATTCTTCTTTACGAAACCATCTTCTAAATTTCTTCAAATGTTTCCCATCGAGTTGGCCCATTAACCAAGTATGTACTTAGCTTAGAAGTCAGTCGATCCTACAGCTTGCCCCCGGCTTTCCTCCTCGCCTCCTTTTCCTTGTCTCGGAGAAGTCGCCGCAGAATCTTTCCGCTGGGACTCTTGGGAATGATCTCGACAAACTCGACGCCGCCCTTCAACCACTTGTGCCGGGCTTTGTGGTCTTCAACATGCTTCTTGATGGCCTGCGTAACCGCGGAATCGTCACCGGATGCTGCGGGCGCTTTCACCACAAATGCCTTGGGGATCTCTCCTGCAGCCTCGTCGGGAATTCCAATCACTGCGCAGTCGGCTACCATGGGATGTTCGAGTAGATGTGCTTCGAGCTCAGCTGGTGCAACTTGTAGACCCTGCAAACAAAACTCGTGTGTCAATGAGAGATTCCCATGCCGAGCTTCACGTAAAACATACCTTGACCTTGATGAGCTCCTTGATCCGGTCTACAATCCAGACATGCTCGGTGCCCTTGGGCCCAACGCGTATCATAGCCTCGTCTCCCGTGAACATCCAGCCGTCTTTGAAGGTTTCCTTGGTTGATTTTTCGTTATTCAAATAACCCAGGACCACACTTGGCGACCTCACGACCAGCTCGCCGGGGGTATCGTATTCGTGGATTTCTTTTCCCTCGGGAGTAAGGATCCTAGCTTCTACTCCTGGGAGGAGATTACCGCTTGAACCGAACCAGATATCCAGTGGTGTGCTTGCGCATACGACAGTGGAGGTTTCGGTCAGACCTAGGGTGACGTTAGTATTGCTGAATCGCTGATTTCTGTGTGGGTATATTAAAAAGAACGTTCTTACCATAGCCTTGTCTAATGGCCCAGCTAGGGAAGAGGTTTTGCAGTTCCTGCGCAGTTTCGGCACCCAAGGGCGCAGCACCAGTGAAAATTGAACTGACGCTTGACAGGTCAAATTTCTTGAGTAGTTCCTGGTTGCGCAGCATGGTAATGATAATGGGGGGAACCTGGTTGTCAAGATTAGTTACTGTAGCTTTGAGTGACTGGTAAGAATGCTGATTCACCAGAGCTAGTGCCGAGATCTTAAATCTCTGAATGGCATTTAGAAACGAGTTGATCTCGAACTTGGGCAAAATAATGATTTGGTCGCCCCGGTATGAGCCAGAGTGGCAGATGTAAACCAGGGCGTAGATGTGGCTCTGTGGAAGCAAACCCAGTGAAACTTCATGTTCGGGAATGCGAGGATCTTTTGCTCTCAGTATATCATGGGATGGCTTTTCGTAGATGTTGAGTTGCAGCGTGTTTGCGATAACATTGCGATGTGAGATCATGACTCCTTTCTATCCTTCTCATTAGCCCATGCGTTTCCAATACTTTCAATGTTAAAGACTGCTGCAGCATACAGGAAGGCCCGAGGTCCCACTCGAATAGCACAAAAATGCCGTCGTGCGTGCTCCCTGTCCAGGACTCCATTTCAACTTTTCCAGCGGAGGCAATTTCTGTCCCTGTTGGATGAGTTTTTCCAATGTTTTAAACCCGGCTGGTGCTTTTGCGTCCCCGATTACTTGCGGGGGGAGGTCAACAAGGTAGATGCAATTTTTGGGAACTCCTGCTTTTGCTGCTGCCTCTAGAGAAGTGTTGAGAAGAGGAAGACATGTAAACAGGGCTTTGGCTCCAGAGTCTTTGAGCTGGTGGGTTAGTTCGGCAGCAGAGTATGCGGCATTGGCGGGGGTTGCGACACCGGAGAGTCGGTGGATCGCCCAAAACAAAGGGAGGGTGTCAATCTGAAAGGAAAATTTCATGGCCATCGATTAGAAACTTGATTTCTCCAAAGATAAAGGTTGTTTTTCACAAGAACAAATACTCACCGTGTTTAGAAGAAAGCAACCAACAACTTTGTCCCACTCGGTACCTTGGTTTGGATGCCAGCCAAACTCGTGTGCGAGAGCCCGGGCGAGATAGTCTACACGATCTCTGACCTCAAGCCATGAATGTGTCTTGCCAGAGAAACCGCAGGTGAACGGGTGCAGGGAAGACGATAGCGAGGTTCGTCCATAGCTCTCATCTATCATAAAGTCGCAGATGGGAATGCTGTCTGGGACAGGCGGGAGCGGTGGGTTGCTCCGTGGAGGATAGAAAACCATGTTGTCTCTCTATGATGGCGCGCAGGCAGATGAAGCTATCACAAAGCTGGTTGTGGGGAGAATTCCATATGCGTCGCTATAAAGAGCGAGCGGTTGCTTACTCCAATGTTGGTTGGTCATGTTAATTGTAGCCGATGTTGCCGCGGTTATGGGGTAAAACTCGGCAATTGATGCAGTGCGCCAGATACTGGTTCAGGGCAGCGATTATTGGCTGCAAGGCTCGGGATAGTGGGCCCACTGCAGACCCATTGGGGAAGCTGTGCGGGGAAAGCGGGCAAGCGTTGTCTTCGCGTGGATGGTGATTGGCCAGGCCCGCATTGCTCTTGGACGCATGGGGTAAACCGGTCTGGAAAATGACGTAAATTGCCTTTTTGGGAATGTGCCTTGATCCCTATACACGCGAATGTCGTATAGTACGCAGCAGTATATACTTGTAGTAATAACAATAAGAATATAGGAGGAGACACCCCACGAGGGACTAGAGTCCAAATAGTACGTAGTCAGCAGATTCTTTGAAGGACAAAGCGACTATGTGCCCTAACAAATTGAATCTGATTTAGAAGTACTGGGAATTAGAGCTTCGGGCGAAGCCTAGAGAGTTATTGGACACCTAGTTCTTAAAACTTGTCAGATATTCATATAACCCGGCAGTGGTGCCTCTGATAGTGCCATCGGCCTATTACAAGATGAACGAACTGTCTACGACTGCTCCACTAATAGCGACTACACGCTTATATTGTGGAAGCTGTGGACACAGTCCAATCTGAAAGGATTTATCTCCATAAATATCAATTATTTTGTGAGGAAAAGCCCCCTGTCTAAATCAGTCGAATTCATTAATACTGTGATCTCAACGACGCTACTTGTCACTTACATAGCAATATGTTTTTATGCAACCTGTTCCTTAATGACTAACAGAATCTCTATACTATATTATTAATGGTATTCCCTCAGAAGATCAATTATAGGCTCTAGCTGATAGCTACGGGTTAGATAAAGATGAAAATTTACGCTTCAGTGGTTATCAGATGCCACTATATCTAAGAGAATATATAACCTTGAAATGTTAAGAACAGGATTGACGATGAACATGGGTATATTACATTTGGGTCTATTCCAAGGTGTTCGTTCACCAATTTTTTGCCCAAAGCAGTACACGACTATTTAAAAGATGACTGTAGAGCCACAGGTAAGACCAATTATGCATAAGCTTATGAATTAGCTTATATATCATAGATACATAGAAACCTAATATCTTTGAAAAGATTATAACTATTGATTATTATAATTTCTCACCTACTATAAACAATACCAGATTCATTATGGAAATACAGATATTTAATAGATATAAGTATCTTAGAAAGGTAAAGTATAAGAAGATAATCAAAATTAAAGTTAGATGAGAGGCCCTGGAAAAGTTTTATTATAGTACAACTGTGCAATGGATATACTGTAGTCTCTACCTGTCACAACAGAAGATGATGTCTATCTCAATAATTGCCTGATGGTTACGGTCCCTGTTACTAATTCTGGCAAATTGATTGCATTTAGCATGGATGTAAAAGCCCTTGTTAAATTAAAATAATGTTTAGTATTAAGTACTGGTCTTGGCAATGAATGGGACGGCACTGATACAAAGAGTAACTAATCGGCAACGTCCTCTGTGTCAGATATCCGACACAGCTCAGCATGTTTTCCGGTTGAATAACTCGAAAATGAAACCGACAAAGAACTAATGTTTGACACGCGTAGCGATTGATGTATATATAGCCAAACACATGCATAGAAACAATGCTTGATGCGGCCCGCCGGTTCCTGCCCTAAATGGATTTCCATGGGAACAGCCGTTCCTGCCTTGTGAAATGAAACACGAGCCCGGCACCCATTTATTTTACTGCTTGTTCTCGTCACTTCACCCTCTTCTTCATAAAAATTTCCCCTCGGAAATACGAACTCTCGACTCATCGAAACCTCACTTCCTGCTTGAAGATTATAATTTTCAACTTTCGGACATACGTTCCGAGTCGGGTACCGGGCAGATACTATGCCAAAGGCAAAGAGAAAGGCGGCAGACGACGACTGCCCGGCTAAGCGCCCCCGTAAAACCAAAGGCAAGTTTGCTGTTCATATTCTGTCTTATCAATCACGGCACTTTCTGGGCTGCCTATTGCAAAATGTATCATTCCGAGATGCAAAGTCGTTACTTACTCCACGAAGCACTAGAATCACGTTCTGAGAGTGAAACTCAAAGTCCGGTTTTCCCACCACCAATCGAAGAAAGCCCATTCAGAGGCGAACCACCTGTGTGGGCAGAGGTATGAAGAAGTGGCCCTTTTTCCATTGCAAGTGTGCCAACCGCGAGGAAAACAGAACCGTACTAGCCTATGTGACGCTTTGGGCTGGTTCCGATCCACTCAAGGAGGTTGTTACCAAATAAACAAGGTGTGTCTCGGGGTCCTCCTAGACAAGGACAGTGGCTCACGAACACATATCGATGATGAGATTATCATCACACGAGTGTGAGTACTACACCTATTTATGTGCACCGTTCCTTGTCTCTTGACTGACATGAGAAGGGGCGGTGGCTTTTCTCTGGACAAAACTGGTAATTTTAGCCAACAGAAGGATCTGGATGAGAACACAAGGTCTATTGAGTCCCTTTCCGCAAGCAAGAAAGCGGGAGTCGCCGTCGGATTGATCATAGGTTTGCCATCCTTCACTATGTTTCTTTACTTGACCATTGCTTGGCTGAAAGAATTATATGCAGGAAATAAGAACACGGCGTTTAAGGGGGAAATGGCTCACCGATACAACGTTCTGACATGGTTTCGCATTACCGATATTTGGTTTGAGCGAGTCAACACCAAGATCGGCGCTAAGATCCGTTTCCAGAAGCTCAATCTGGAGGAGCCCAGTTGGTGGGCTGATAAAGGATCTAGAGATCCTCCACCTTTAAGTGAGAGGGCATTTGCTCCTCCACAGAGCGAGGTGTGCGGCGAATGCTCTTCCACTAGCAAACGAGTGTACGACGAGGGCTGGATGTGCCTGAACCACAAATGCCCTGCGTTCTGGCGTTTCAGAACCGGCGAGCCCCCACAGGAACTCCACTACCACGCAGACTTTCTCAATTCTCGTGAACCGGTCGACGACCAGATTCAGCCTGAATCTAACTTGGTCCCCGATTTTCTAACGAGTTTGTCCCAATACCCAGACTCCTCAACACAGAGGGTCGCCTGGAGGGGGGTCGTATGTCCGGAATGCCATAAATGCGTATCCCGGCGATACTGGAATGGCTGGGTTTGCTCGGATCCATCGAGCGTCAACCCCAATGGTGAAGCTGGTTGCCAGTGGAAGATGTTTTTGAACATGCCTGTAATCTCACTACGATCAGTTATATCTGATTTAGAAATAGGAGTGACGAAGCGAGCTATTCGGATAGACGACCTTCTCATACAACCGCAAGTCCGTTTCACTCGTGAATATCAGAAATTCACATACACGATAGACAAAGTTGGCACTATTGTCCATTACAGTGCTAACCGACCAGTACTGGGTCGACCGAATGGCCCCAACGAGCTTTTTGAAAAACTGCAACAAATTGACCTGGGTCTGCGTCGCTATCCTCTGAAACAGTCCATGGGTAAGTTTTTTTGCACCTCGATGACGAATGTCTTACTGTCGTTGCTAATCAAACCAGTTGAGGGGACATTAACCGCCCACTTCGCGGTCAATTTCGTATGAAAGACCCAATCCTCTGTAACTTGCAAAGACTAACATTGAACCTTAGGGCATGCCTTATAAGTACGTTGTAGCCGTTGACTCGAAAGGATTCAGTGAAGCACCACCTGAAATCAAGTGTGCTCTTGGTCGCCTTACTTGGGCAACCCAAGAGGCTGTTGGACCGGAAGCACTGGCGCCCAACGAGTTGCTGATGCTTGGGTACTTTGAGAAAATGGCCATAGGGGTATGTACATATATAGATAAATCCTGGTCCTCTTTTCGACGCTAACCAAAAATTCTAGTATCATGATGACGGAGAATCCTCTCTTGGACCAACCATTGCGACGCTATCTCTGGGTGCAAAGGCAACTATGAAAATCCGCCTCAAGGATGAATACTTTCGAGGGTGTCGTTCGCGTGCCGATAAACCCCTTGCAGATGACACTGTTCTGCCGGGGTGTTATAAATTCGAAGAGCGCGAGGAATTAAAAGCGCAGCGGCAACGAGAGGAGCTTTCAGCCGAAGAGTACGATGGATACCGAATGAAATTGGCCAAAGAGGTTACGCGGAAAGAGAGTGAAGCTCTTATAACCATGGACCTACACCATGGAGATTTAGTAGTTATGCATGGAACGCAGCTCCAAAAATACTACGAGCACGGCGTGGCCTCCGACGACAAGCTTCGGTTTGCCCTGACGGCTCGTTATGTCAAGCCAGATCAGGTGCCCGAAACAGAACACCACAAGGGAGAGTTTGAGCTGGAACCTTATCGGGTCTATGATGGCCGGTGAAAACAACACTGGCACGGGCAATATTCAATATTGCTGTCTAACATGGGCAGGTCCTGTTATCTCGAAATATGCTGGACCAAGAGCCAGAATATCGCTTAGTTAGTACCAGTGACGATATACATAGATATGCCGTATACACGAGTTTAACCTTTGCAGAATGATAGGCCGGCCTTGTTAGTACCTGAAAATTAATTTATCACGCAAGATAGTCAATCAAGAACACTTGAATAACATTAAATACGAACGCGCGTGGCCAACATTGCTAGCCCGTATTTTTAGTATTGTTACAGTTTTATTGGGCCGGGGCAGTGCGGACGAAGACCACAACATTGCAGCCTCAGGACCCTAGATGGCGTAGTCAGCGTGTGCGCTTGCGCTTGCTTGCACAGGCCATTGCCGACCGCTCCTCCTCTTCCCCCCCCAACTCCAACTCTCAACAACCCAGGTTTTCTCGCTTTCGACCTCGATTTTCGCTGATCCCAATCGCGAATTTGCGGTCTGCGAAGCGTTATTCCCGCGCTGCCAGCACAATCCTCTTGTTGACAGTGACGCACATGCGGGGATGCCAGACTCGGCACCCGCTGCTAATCTCGCTCTCTCTATATTATTGCGATCGTGAATCGTGCACAACAGTCAGTCACCTCGTCGAATGCCTCGCCCACAGCCAGCCAGCCTTCTGCGACCGCATCTCTCTCAATATAGCGACCGTCTGTCATCGCCCTAGTCACACCTCTTAGCGGTTTTTTCATCACTGGATGGTCTGTCCATCGCTCGTTCGCTGATTTCGACCCCACGAGTTGCCCAGATTGTTTGCTGTTACACTGTCCTTGTGCGAGTCGTATAGCCAGAATACATCCGAGACCAATCCTACACCCGTTGTCGGGCAATCGTTCAAGACAATAAAAAGGAATCAAAAAATGTCTCAGTATCAGTCGGGCCACCAGGCCTATTACGGCCAGCAGAACCATCCCCCCGCAACCTCGCAGAATAATACTCCGCATCGCCAGTACGCATACTCGCCCCAACAAGACCAGCCCACGCCTTTGAGACGAATGCCAAGCTACATTGCTGGCGACGATGCAAACTATGCTCCGGGGGCCAATGGCGAGGGTGGCTATGGATCCCAAGGCCACACGCCTGCGGGAACTGTTTACAATAACCTCAACCACACGGCGCAGTCCAATCTGGGCTCGAGGCATTCTCAGTTCTCGGTTGGGAGCTCCCAGCAGTCAAATCCGAGTCGCGCTTCGTCCCACGGCTCGTCAGCGACATCGACTTACCATACACAGGCATACCACACCTCAGTGCCGCCGCCAACCTCGCCAAGCGCCTACAACCCACAGCAATATGCTCGCCCTCACTCGTTGTCTCAACCACCAGCAATGGGCTATAATCCTCAAGCGTACACTGGTGTCAGCGGAAATTCGCAGTACATGAATGCTCCAGCCCCGTACCAGCCCTACAATCCGGCGGCTTATCAACCGAACCCGGCCGTGCATCGACAGCCCACGAATCCTACCGCGCGCTATCAACAACCGGCCACGTACGGAATGCCGTCTCCCCAGACACAGGCGCCTCCGCTTCCCCCTCGTGGAGCAGACCACCCCTATGGCCCGCGTCAATCCCAGCTCTCGGCAGAATCGTCTCCAAATCCAAACTATGGCCACTCCCCTTCAAACCAAGTTTCGCCCTCATTGAGCTATCATTCCTCGATACACCATGCTGGGCAGCCATCACCGGGTTTTGCGTCAAATCAATCATACATGAGCTCGAGCCCTAATTCACTACCCTCTCGCCAGTCTTCTCATACGTCGCCGGCGCCACCACAACTTCCCCCAGTGTTCTCTTCAACTACGACTGAAGAGCAGCCACCCGCGCCACCCGCTCACCAGTCCCACGGTGATTCAATATACGACAACTATAACTCTGCAGTAATGTCGAGGAATTCAGGATCGTCTCCCACGTACCGGTCTTCGGTTCCCCATCGAACAGACACCCTAACTCGGCACCCACAATCTCGACCCCTCCCCGGTCCACCTCCCGATGCCGAAGCAGAAACACAGAACGGTTCGTTGAGTACATATGACGATCTGATGAAAGAGGTTGAAGCAGCCGTGCAAGGTCGATCAGACATGAGGAACTCCAACTCTAGATGGGCGTATCATACGGAAGGACGAGCTGGGGAAGACGAGCCGCGTCCTCTGTTTACGGCTGATACAACAGTATCCCAACTGTCTCCCGACGAGCACCATACGCATACCAACGGGAGTGTTGCAACTGGTACAGGACAATATGTCAATTATGATGCGTATAGTGACGAAAGCGACGCCGAGGCTGCTGCTGGTATTGCAATGATGCAGATGGCGGATGAGGAAGAAAGGGCCGAAGCTGAACGACGAAGGAGCAGAACCGGCACGTCTGTTTCGCTTTTCAACAGCCAGGAACCGCAACAACCCACCCCCGGACTTTTCACCTCTTTCCAGGAAGCCAGCAGTGACAGTGATTATGCTCATCATGATTTGGCAGGGTACGGCGGAGGCTATGAGGCTCCGATGCATTATGGAGACACATTTGCGCCGGGTACTGAAACAAAGCCTCCTCACATTTCTAATTCTCTGAGAAGCTCTGGCGATACAAGCTATGCCAACGAAAACAGCCATACCTTCAGCAATCGTGGATCAACTGGGTACCCTCATCCTACCCCAGCGCGAGTTGATACTGGAGGTACTGGCGGCTTAGCAATGCCGGGTACTAACATAGGTCATCGTATGAGCTTTGATGATGCCGATGAAGATGTTGTACTGCCTATGCCCGATATTGAAACGCCATCAGGGAGCCAGAGCCCAGAAAAGGGTGAACCAGCAGACCTTTTTTATCACCCGGGAATGCGCCCACTACCACCGGCACCCGTGGAGTCAGCGAATATTTTGCCTCATCTGATTCCCGCGGGCACTTACCGGCATGATCAGCCGGATGACCATGCAGAGACTGATCAATTTAGGCCTCTTCCTCCCATTTCTACGAATACTTACGACCACTCTCAGTCCAGTCCGCACCAAGTTCCGAGATCATCATCCCTGTCGAGTCATAGTAGTACGCCACGTACCGAAGCTCCCATCAGATCCAAGACCGACGCAGATCGTGTGAAATACAAGCAGCAACAAGAGTTTTTACGCCAACAAGCACAAGACCCAACGGGTGCTCTTGGCTACAGCGCAAGTCCAGAGCCCTCTGCGATTACTCTCGATCTACCAACCCTCCCCGCAGGCAGACGGAAGAAGTTCAACCCAGCGAAACTGTCGTCGGAACAATTCCGCAAGTGCTCTGAGCCTTGGGCGCTTAGTGCAATTGTAGCTTGGGTAAAAGAGTTGAGTGAAGATGAAACTGATCTCAAAGAGCATGTTGTTGTCGATGCTATTGTTGCCTTGTTCACACATAAAGTTCCCACAATGAACACGGCCGACGCCGAAACACTCGGGGCTTCTGTTGTTAATAGCATGTTGAGGGAAGGTGCACTGGTTAGGGATGAAGAATGGGTCAAATTCAGCAATAAATCTCTGTCCGGTGTGTTGTTCCAGATCACGGGCAGTGGGTGTTATTCTTCACGCCTTCACGTTCAAGAGACTGAAGGGTTTGGCCGCTGTTATTCGCACCATTGTATGAGAACGCTCAAAAAGATTAACCTTAAGGCGCAAGTCATGGAGCCTCAAAAGAAGGCACAAGACTGGGTTACATTCTACGGTATCCCTAAAGAAGTCTGGGAAACCCATTCCAAGAAAGAGATTGAACACCAAAACAACTTGCATGAGATTGTCACTACTGAAGACTCCTTCATTGGACAGTTGGATGTGCTAAGAGAACTTTATCGTGATCAGCTGGCTAAAATGCAGCCTTCTATCATCACCCCCAAACGCCTCGACAAATTTTTGCGAGATGTTTTTGGCAAGGTTGACCAGGTTAAAAAAGTTAATGAAGATTATCTTCTAGCACAGCTCAAGTATCGGCAGAAGGAACAGGGACCTTTTATTGTTGGTTTCAGTGACATCTTCCGGGAATGGATACGAAAAGCCAAGGCAGCATACATAGACTACGCTGCCACTTTCCCAAATGCCAATTATCTGGTGCGCAAGGAAGCTGAGCGTAATGCACTGTTCAGACAATTCTTGAACCAAGTCCGAGACAACAAGCTCTCAAACCGGTTAAGTTGGGATACGTATCTCAAGGCTCCTATCACTCGGATTCAGCGATACACGTTGTTGCTAGCGACAGTGCATAAGAATATGACTAAGGATTCGGAGGAGAAGCACAATTTGGCATTGGCTATTGAAGAAATCAAGGTTGTTGCACTGGAGTGTGACAATAAAGTTGGCGAGATGTCAAAGAAAGTCGATCTCATGGAACTTTCCGCTAAACTCCAACTCCGACCCGAGATGAGAAACGAAGTTGAATTGAATCTTGAACACCTAGGAAGAGAAATTATCTTCCAGGGCGACCTTCAGCGGCCTGGTAATCGAACAAGATTCAATTTGGTCGATACGCATGCGGTGCTTTTTGATCACTATCTTGTCCTAGCCAAGGCTATGCATGGCCGAGATGTAACCAGGTCCGTATACGATGTGTCCAAATTACCAATTCCTATGGATTTACTGGTCTTGGAAAGTACGAATGATGATCCGGTGGTAAAGTCTTCGGTGAAAGGAATCTCAACAGTAGCGCCTCCTGCTGCTGCTGCTCGAGGCCCTGGTGCAGGTGCTCTGACACAGACAACCAGTGCCAACTCTACGGCTTCGACTGGCTCGGCCTCTGCAAAGTCTTTTGTGACAACAACTGTCCTCGAAAGCTCCAAGGATGACAAGATCTTATACCCTTTCAAGGTCAAACACCTGGGCAAAACAGGCACCTATACGCTCTTTGCACCATCTGCACAAAACAGACAAGATTGGTGCGAGAAGATTATTGAAGCCAAGACGAAACATGCTGCCTCCCTGTTCGCGCAAAATGCCGAGCCCTTCCGGCTCCGAGTTTTAGCTGATGCTGCCTTTGCTTACTCGGAAGCACCAGGAGCTAAGACTATGATGATCAACGGCACTCCTCTCGATCGGGCTATACAAGATGTTGAAGGAAAATTTGCCAATATAGGTATTCGGCCTAATCCCGTCTGCCGGGCGGCCGTCAATTGTGCCACGGTATTCCAACAGCAAAGCGGGCAATTGATGTGTGCTATTGGCACAGATGTCGGGGTTTTCATATCTCGATACGATGATCCTCGTGGCTGGACTAGAACAATAACGATCAGCCGAGTAACCCAAATTGCAGTTTTTGAGGAGTTCAATTTACTGATCCTTATTGCCGACAAATCATTGATCGCATATCATCTGGATGTAGTGTGTCCAAGCAGCGGCATTCCTTCTCAGACGTCTCAGCATGATTCTGCGCGCCGAGCCCCGCAGAAGATTTCAGGGAACCGCGAGGTTGGCTTCTTCTCTATTGGTAGAATGAAGGATCGTGTGCTGGTGTTTTACAAGAAGCGAGACGGTATCTCGTCTACTTTTAAGGTTTGTCATTCCTACTGCAAGCCAAAAAAGGAAGGCTAATGCTTACACGATTCCCAGGTCATCGAGCCGGTTCTGCACAAGTCAGCTGCTAGTCGGTCACGCATTTTCTCATCTCGCCGTGGCCAAACCGAATTCTTCCGCGAATATGATGAATTCTACATCCCCACGGAAAGTTACCACATCAATTTATTCCATACGTCCCTTGCTATATCAACACAGCGCGGTATCGAAGTCTTGACACTCGATAAGAAACAGCCCTGGTCTGTACCAAACTTGAGTTCTGAATCACCAGAGGCACAGCCCTACTTGACTAGTATCGCGACCCGTATCAAAGATCTTCGGCCATTGGGTATGTTCCGACTGAGTGACAGTGAGTTCTTGCTGGCATACAGCGAATGTGCGGTATATGTCAACAAGCTCGGCGATGTGTCGCGTAGCGTTGTCATGGAGTTCGTCGGACGTGCCCACACAGCTTGCCTATATGGCAAATTCCTCATTTTGCTAAATGAGGATTTCATTGAAGTCCGTAATGCAATGAACGGCCGGTTGAGACAAGTCATTCCAGGTCGTAATGTTGTCTGTCTTGACGACGGTGGCAACATGGAAGGAAACGCTCCTATCAATTCCAGCACTTTTGCTGAATCGGGCGCCAATGGACACGCTTCATTGACAAGAGACCTTGCCCGTGTTGGTCGTACTATTAAGATTTGCATGCAGCATCCGCAGTACGACCGCAGTCAAGTTGTGGTTGAGCTGATTGAAAATGAAGGGCAAAAGGATTGATTGGTCGTCGTTCAGAATTACATCAATAGTCCTTCCAATATGGACCACAGCATGCGCCATTTCTGGACAAAAAAATCACTTTTTTTCCCGCAAGAAAGCGTTACGTCTTTTGAAAATTTCAAGGAACTGATTGCATTTTGAATAGTGTATCATTTGAACAGCGATGCCTCTTTTATTCATTCAACTTTGTGATGATGTCAACGCAAGATGCCATGAGCTTTGTCATATTGGGATCATATCTGAAGGAGTTTCTGGTTGCCTCGTTTATTTGTTTCACTTCCGATATTAATACGGTGAATACGTATGGCTCGGATTTTCCCTTGAAGAATAGTCAGGGATTATGAGAGGACTTTTTGTATATACATAGTGATTGAGCATTGGGATGAGATGATATGTTTTTTTGATACCATGCAACATTGAATCAATTTATGACTCAACATTGGATTAATCAATTGATATATATATATGCAACTTTTGGACATTAAAACTCATTTCGATACCTAATCAATTAATCCTGCACTAAAATCTTTTATATCAAACAAATATATATATAATTATTGAAAGTATCGAGCAGTTGAAATCTTGATTAAGTAGGTGTCTGAACATTGAAAGAGGAGACATCTTCCATAGCCGTATCAACCGATCGAGGGTGGCCATAGAACTACATCAATTGATGTATATAACACTTGAATGTGGCATTAGTAAGTTAGTAAAAGATCGTTCACACATTAATATCTGCATTCGGCTTCCTCCTCGCCAGCTCTCTAGTAACCAGACCTGGCCCGCCAGTAGCCAGTTCAAATGGCGGCGTCAGTCCTTCTCTTTGAGCGCGAGCATCGCCTGGGATACCATTTTCCGTGGGACTTTCGGACAGTGGCGAGGGATGTTCAGACGTATTCCTTGTATTATTACCATTCTGCGTCGTCGATGTCTCGCTATCCTCGGCGACCACACCCACCAGGCCATCGACATCCTTGAGAGGCATCAAATCCTTGCTGTCAGTGCCACGAATACCAGGCAGATCCACGCGCCCAGACCGCTGCAATTGGGCGCCAATGCGCAGCATCGCCCATGCATCCAGGGTATCAGTCCAGCGAGGGTAAAAGCAAGTATACGCCATGAGCGCACACAAGCAGATAATCTGGATTCCAATCAGCACGGAAACCGTGACGACAGCAGTCAAGCTCCATTTCGGTTTAGTTAGGACCGCGCCACTGGAATAATAAATGCGACGCGAGTCGCCATACCCAGAGCTTGCAGACGCGGCACTAGTTAGGAGGCCTTCGTGGGCAAAGAACATGGCCATGGAGAGGATCGTGGGCCCGGATCTGGTGTCGCTGACAAGGCCCACCAGGTCAAACGCCGCGCCGATGAGTTTTTGATAGATAGCGCCTTTACTGGGTTGATCTGGGCTGATTAGGAGTTGATATGTATTGTAATTGCACATATGTCCCAGACCACCAACAGGCAAATTGAAGTCGAAGCTTCCCAGTTGGGTAAAAGGAAAAACGGTTAGTTGGCAGAGAAGGGTCAATGTAAGGGGAGCGGTGTCGTTGTTGACATTGCTGGCTGCGTTAAAGAAGCTCTGGTTGCCGAACAGAGCCAAGGCGCTTGTCATAAGCGGTCCAGGTGCGTATACATCATAGTCGTCATGGAATGGATCAGGGGGAGATTCCAAGGCCCCAGCGATTTCATGGGAGTCTGTGTCGTTGTCTCCACTGAACGGCTTGTCAGTAATTCTACCACACTCTTCGTCTTCGTTGGGGGTTTATGGTTAGAGAAAAGTACTAGGAGACTCACGAAGCCGATGGGATACCGTATTGCTGTCGAAGACCAAGGAAATCGTTATATTCAGTTGCCAACTCTTCAGGCCGGGGCCATTTGTCCAACAACGGTCCTGGTTTTCCGCCATTCCAGTCGTTGTTGACCTCAAAGTAGCCCCGTGTGGAACGAGCAGTGCAATGCTTTGTATAGTTGGTTGCGTGGTAAAATTTTTCTGTATAGAATCCCAGCATATAGGAGTCATGGATAATAAAATCAATCCACAGTTCTTCGGTTATATCCTGTCGATCTCGGGTGACGTTCCTCGGCGTACGTCCCCACGCTCCAGGCACACAGATACCAACATCGTAAACGTCGGGGACTGAGAAGGCAGTCACATATGGCTGGACCCCCGGGCAGACCTGCGGGAAAGCAGATGACGGGGCAATCTCGCAGTCTATAGAGGAGTTGAGCCGCATGGCATGCTCGCGGAAAATGCCTGTGTTTGAACCATTCTTGAGAGAGGAGACAAAATACGTTTCATGATTCTTAGCTCCTGTGGTGTCTTCTGTGTACCAATGGAAAGTGTTGCGCATTTCGTTGTAAGGTACTTCCGTAAATTCGAGTGGCGAATCTGGCCACGGATATGGCTGCTCGTCATAGTCGGAGACGTGCTGGAGTTTTTTTGGAAACATATTGGACGAGCATGTTTTGCGGCACATATTGTAAATCAGAGGGCGAAGGATCCAGCCCGACTGCGGACGGTACATTCCAAAACGAGCATGAGTTAATTGGGACACTCTCACAATCAACAATACGGATGTTCTCAGTCTTCACCAGGATGGCTTGGATAGCAGGCGTGATGGTTACTAGCAAGATGAGAAGCCCACCAAAGGCGACGAAACCACTCCGGGAGAAACACCGGAGCCAAAAAATCACATCAGTCCAGGGGCGGTTAGCAATGTTAATTAGTTCCTTTAGCGAGAGCTTTTTCTTGGGTGACCGGCGCTGCGTGTAGACTGCGGCTGCTTGAGCAAGAAGACCGGATACGATTGGGATCGCCAGGACAACCTGGAGTTGGGTAAAGAATTTGACAACATCCCACGCCTGGAGAACATGGTTGATTACTTTGAGCGGCAACCCGTAGGCCTGATCAAAATACGATGATCTGTCCACTGGACGTTTCATCAAGATGCACATAACAATCCATGGTATCAACAAGATGGCGATGTATAGTACCAGCAGGAAAACCGAAGCAGCCCTGTAGCGAATGGGCCTAAGGACTGCGCTTTTGGCTGACATTGCCTTGGCGTTTTTCTGCGCTTGATTGCTGGTCATTGTTGAGTCGGATATGCATGTGCATCAACTGATATTTGGGCAACATCAGTTCAAATCAGTCAAAGGCAGCCCGCGAAATGGTTCTATGCGCATGGGCGCAAGACCGAGTTACGTATTTATATTCAGCATCACCAGATATCCCATTTTGAACCAACATCCCTTGAGGGCACCGGTTGGCTGGGAGTGTGAATCTAGTTTGCACAACCAAGAAATAGTCAATTGCTAACGCAGAGACGGTGCGGTGCCAAGCACGCACGAGGGCGTCGTGGTATTATTGAGCGCATCTACTGCTAACGTGCCAAGGGAACAAAAGTCGTGAGCCAGAAATAGAGCCGAAGGAAATCGACGGCCAAAGTAATGGCTATTATAGACATCATATCGTAGGCGTCAGAGGTGGGCGAGTATTCAATCAAATAATCGCCGAACGTATTTCAAGTTGGGGTCTCTTCTTCGACTAAGCCAGATACAATCACAACTGATAAAAAGTAACAGAGTCCTCGTGGAGCTAGCGAGGCTCTGATGCATTATCTCGTGATACGTAGATCATAGGTAAATATAGAATGAATTACTCGATTGGGATATGGGCGGGACTGCCAAGACCAAATTAAAGTTCCTGACCAATAAGAGGTTATGTTAGACCTGCCAAGACCGTGCCGCGGGGCCACTGCCAGTTCCGCTTTTGCCTCAGGCCTTAATTTTGCTCGTACGTGATTAACTATATAGCTCTGTGGTATTTTTTCCGCAAGGCAGAATTACAGCATGCATGTACTGTTCACAGTAATGCAGTGAGATTATTATGCTCTTTATGTTAAATATTGCGCTAAACTATATTCACCTTTCAAAATCTTTTGATGGGTTTCCTGCCTAAACAAGTCATTGAATCACATTCTTTAGTTCTTCGAGATCTTATGTATCATTCCATATTATTAATGAACTGACAACCAGCAAACTATTGAACAACTGCGTTGTACGTCGCTAAAGAGATCATGCTGGGGGTTTTTATGGGTCGGGAGACGAATAGACTTACAATGTATTTATTTAGACTCATTATTTACTGTTTAATAATAGTTGAAGATAGACGAGGATCGGAGACTGTTTCTGCCGACAAGCCGAGGCCTGAAGCTCTAGTGGAGCCGATCGGCCAATCAAAGATTTATGCATTCGGCCGTAAGACGCTACCCCAGGTCTTGGAGGACGACAGCCGTTATGGCTCCGCACCTTCCGCTTCAATATATTTAATTGAGATTGCGCCTTGCAAGGATTCGGTCCAAGAGACATATCTGATATTTGTTTGTGCTCTTGTCAATACTATAGAATCTGTCCCGCAACGATAATGTCGCTCCCAAAGTCGGAATACATCAGTGACGTCTGGAAAGATGGCCTGTTCAGTATGATCACACCTGCTCCCTTCCTCTAACGCATGGCCAATGATACTTGGCATTCCAGTTATATAATATGCTAACCAGTTTCCCTTTTAGAGAACAAAGTGGTGTTTTGCACTGGCGGCGGCGGGACTATCTGCAGCGCCCAGGTCCGCGCTCTTGTTCACCTAGGAGCCGATGCCTGCATTGTCGGACGAAATGCCGAAAAGACGGAGAATATGGCCAAGAGCATTGCGACTGCTCGCAGTGGAGCTAAAGTGATTGGTATTGGCAATGTGGACGTGCGCAAGTACGACAACCTGGAAGCCGCCGTGGAGCGTTGCGCCAAAGAGTTGGGCGGTATTGATTTTGTGATGTGCGTATAATGATTCACTCCGCTTTTTCTTGGGTCTCTGTGGTCATATGTATCTAACTTGTGCCATTTGTTCTCAGTGCCGGTGCGGCTGGAAACTTTCTTGCCTCGATCAATCAACTGTCGGTCAACGCTTTCAAGTCGGTAATGGACATTGATATCTTGGGCTCCTACCACACTGCCAAGGCCACCCTCCCATACTTGAAGGAATCAGCGGCAAAACATCGTGTGGACTCGAAGTCATGTGGGTGCTTCTTTTCTAATCGTTCTGATTAATAATATCGGCTGACAAGTATCGACCATAGTGCAACCCTCTCCGCTAGGCACGGGTGGCAGGATTATATTCATCAGTGCTACGATCCACTACACCGGTATTCCATTCCAAACACATGTGGCTGTTGCCAAAGCCGGAATCGACGCCTTGTCAAACAACATAGCCTTGGAATTCGGACCTTTGGGTATCACGTCCAATATCATTTCCCCCGGACCCATCGCTGCCACTGAGGTGAGTACACCCACTGCAAGGCGTTATCGCTAGGTATAGTTTACTAATCTTTGATGTAAAAAAAATGGCAGGGTGTCGATCGACTCCTCCCTAGTAACGACAGAGAAGATGCTATCCGAAGGCAGCCTCTCGGACGATTCGGATCGGTACGAGATATTGCGGATTCTACAGTCTTTTTGTTCTCCGACAGTGGAAGCTATGTTTCCGGACAGGTGCTAGTTGGTACGTAACTTTTCCGCGTCTCCTACCCTCTGTTTTCCTCTTCTCTTCCTCGGAAATTACTGACCTAGTCGCACAGTGGATGGTGCTTCATGGCGGATGCCAAGTGGCTCGATTGGGTCCAGTCTGAAATACCCCGACTTTCTGCTCTCGGGCGAGACTGTGGCCAACGTCAAGGGCAAGAAGTCCAAGTTGTGAGAGAGGTTTGCAAATCTGATATATGTCTTGTGTCTAGATGTTGACTGGCTTATGCAGCTTTCGTGGAGCCTGATTGGACACTAGGAGTTCAGAAATGTAAATAGGGGCTATATTATTTAGATTTCTTTATTAAATATGTATTGTTGCCACTTTTTTTGATTTTTGAACCCACATGGCTCCTTATTCAACTAAGGCTCTAGCAGTGGAATATGTTACGCATAAAAAACGATCAAGAGTCGCGATCTATCTTGCAGATTTATCAATTGATGTATCGCTGTCGTGCTTCGTCTATTCATTATTATTGTCCTGAAACACCTCGTCACCAGGCTTACGTCACGACACACGAAAGGTTTCTTTATTTGGCGACGGCGTCCTGCCGCTTTACGAAACAGCCACTGGTGACTGCACTGCCGGCCTTGCCGCCCACACCCGATATAGTTCTTAAAGCAGCGCGGAAAAGCTGCCATATTTAGACTAGTGTAATTACATATGACCAATGAGCGCAGTCTGAACGATACAAACACTGGCTTGGCGCCAATAGGGCTGCCTGCCGTGGATCCATGACAATCGCGAACGGCGAGGACGGGCTTACGTATGACCCCCGCCTGGTATTGCCGCCCCCTTCCTCGCGACTCCGGCCACTATTTAGCATTTGCCTGCCTCTTGGCTTCAACCACCAAACCAACACTACTACGTCTTCATCGCCCATTCAACTCAAGGGTTCTTTTTCTTCAGTCTGAAAGTCTCTCTCTATCTACTGTTCTTTTTCTTTGTTTCCATCCCATCGATAGCGATCAGCCGCCATGTACGCCCGGTCGCTGTTGGCCGCCAGCGCCTTGTCGCTGAACGCTGCTGCCTTCTTGGTTGTACCAGAAGTCCTCCCGCCTATTCACGATGGCGAAAATGCCCCGATTCCTCCCATCTCCCATGCGGTCGATATGCAGAATGCCAATATTGAGCAAATCCAACTTGCCTGTGATGAATGCCCCTTCCCAACGGCCGGCTCCGATGGTCTAGTCAGCTGGTCTTCTGACACCAAATCGTCGTTGGTGAGTCTCTAGAAACGCGACTCCCTCTTTGAAGACTATTTAAACTAACACGCAATCTTAGGAATTCAACTTTTACACCGCAGATGGCAAGCTTTTTGTGAACGACGCTCTCATCTTCCCCCCAGTCCCTACCGTCCCGGTTGATGTGAAGGCTGTGCAGCGGAGGGATGCGGATGGTGAGACGACCGAGCCTCTTAAGCTGGGATTCGCTCTCGTTGCTGTTCCTCTGGCTCCTCCACAGGACGACATGGAGTTGATGCAAATCCGATTCTCGCCACTCGACATTGAAGGACACCCAGCACCCCTTGATACGGTCAGTCTCACTGTTGTCAAGACAGCATCCGGTGACCTTTTCCTCGCACGAACCGAGATTGAGCCTCCGGCTGGTCAAGATGACCACGAGTCCTGGGAGAAGTGCAACGGCGAGGTTCGTTGCTTGAGACGCCTGATCTTCGTACGCATCCAAGCCTTGGTCCAGTCGGCCAAAGCACACATGATGAATTTGAAGGCGAAGCTCATGTCCGGCGGTAAGGGCTGCCACGGCAAGTCTCGCGCTGGCCACATGAAGCATGGCCACCACGGTATGGAAAGCGCCAATGAACATAAGCACCCTCATCACATGGATTCCAACGGTCACCCACACCACCATCGCCATGCCTGGCGCCGCACCTTCTTGCGCATTGTCCGTTTCATCGTCGTCCCTGCCGTCCTTGGTGTTCTCGCTGGTCTCACCGCCAGTACGGTTGGAATGATTGTCGGCCAGCTGATCGTTTTCATCTGGACGCGCTTCCGCCGCAACACCACCAGCCGATCTACCTCCACTCTGGAGCAAGGAACTGTCTCGGAGAAGGAGATTCTCATGGCCCAAGATGCTGAGGTTGATGATCTTCCTCCATACAGCGACGATGACCAGACTCCTCCCGCAGACACCAAGTGAGAGGATACTATTGGCCATATTTCATAATTGCATTAGGCGACCTGTGAAGATGCCTTTCTATACTGTTCGATAAGCTATTCCAAGCATGGATTATTATATGTGGGTTCTTTTTATTTTGGATTGGGAGCACTTGGGATCGGCGAAAACTTTGTCTAGTCATTCTCTTTCTTTTTCTTGGCTTTCTATCCCTGTAGCTGCACGGTTGTCTGGTAACCCGCCGTGGCTGTCGAGGGCACATGTCATTACTCGTATTTTCATAAGAATGCAATCGATCTATTTTCAGTGAAACCACTTAAAGCGACTAAACGTATGTGAAGCGGCTAACTAACTTAGTAGTTGAAGACGCTTAGCCCTGCTCAACGATTGTTGATAGTCCAGGCCAAGAGTGCACACGTGACCTCACACAGCGCCCAATAAGCACCTCGCATGAGTGCGATAGACCCACTATGTTGCAGCATGACTGTTGTTGGTTGGCTGTCGACCTCACCTCCCACCCCAAAGCTGACAGACGGTGTTGTGTTCGCATGTAATGCTGCAGGCTCTCCTCCACCGAGAACCGACCAGAAGAAAAGATGTCGGCACTGTCCACAGAATCATGAATTGACGTTTCCGACTAGCATTATTGATCCTACATACCGGGCTATCTCAGTTAGTCCTGTCGCGCCCACGAGGGGCCGCTCCCAGTCAGCAGCCCTTCTCCGCTCCGCCTGTTGAACCATCTACCAGCTCGGTGAGACATCCAGACCGAAACAATAGACTATCACACTTTTACGAATCATGTTCCAATTCTCGTCCTTGGTCCAAAAGGCTCAGTCGTTCATTGATCCCGCGAATTTCAACATCCCGACGATATCGTCCTCCGATCGCAACCCCTCCAAAGCCTCTCTTTTCCGCCAGCAATTTCGCCTTCCAGACTCGCAAAACCCGCTTCAGGAGATCACTGCGGAGCTGATACTTTCACTCCCCAGGTCAGCTGCAGCAAGTACCCATGGAGAACGCTCTCGGGAAGGCAACCGCTACACCGGTCGCCTGCATTTGAGTGAGCGTTTCCTCTGCTTTTCCACCCAGCCAACCAGTTTTATACCCTCCGCCAGCCACAGTTTATCGACGACATTTACTGGCCAAACTCATGGTACCGGCCCGTCTGGAAACGGCTTCACGATTCCGCTGTGTTCTATCCGCCGTGTGGAACGACTAAATAGTCTCAGCCATGTCTTCTCTCTCGCTTTAACAACCTGGAATGGGGCTCTAGGTAAACATGCTACTAAAGATGGCTCCTTCGTCCCCCAACGATTTACTCTTCAGTTGGTTGGTAGCAGGCAGGCCTGCGAGCGGTTTTGTGATGGGTTGAAGAAGGTGCTGAGAGAGAGTATAAAGGAGATCGACCAGCTCCGTGCTGTGATCATTGATGAGTATTCTGAGTATCTCCTCACAATGCCTCCCAAAGGTAAAGAGGATCCCGAAAGTGAGGCAAGACAGCCTCCAGACGCCGGTCTTGGTATGGTTTTCCGGTATCCCGGAGATGCTCGCAAGCTTAGAGATCGGAGCAAGATGCGCTTGTGGGCTGAATACTTTAGAGGTACGTTCTTCCTTCTATTGTTTTCGTCAGTGGTAAATATTAATTGTACACAGAGAATGGACGTAATGCGACCCTGATCAGGCAACCGACATTTCACAAGCTCATCCGCGTCGGCTTACCCAATCGGTTAAGAGGGGAGGTTTGGGAAGTAACTTCTGGGTCTCTTTACCTTCGACTGAGATCGCCCAAGCTCTACGAAGACACCCTGGCCAAGTTTTCCGGGCGAGAATCTCTAGCTATCGACGAGATTGAGAAAGATCTGAATCGCAGTCTTCCAGAGTACCCCGGCTTTCAAAGCGAAGAGGGTATTGGACGTTTGCGAAGGGTATTGACTGCATATAGCTGGACCAATGAACAAGTCGGCTACTGCCAAGCAATGAACATAGTGGTTGCAGCCTTATTAATGTAAGTTTTGCACCATAAGTATCATATCCTATCACGCGAACTTGAACTAACACATCCTAGATACATGTCAGAGTCACAGGCATTCTTTTTGTTATCAGTGCTTTGCGATCGTCTTCTCCCTGGATACTACTCAACAACCATGTATGGAACACTCTTGGACCAGAAGGTGTTTGAGTCTTTAGTTGAAAAGACGATGCCAGTCCTCTGGGAACACCTGGTCAAATCCGACGTCCAGCTATCCGTCGTGTCGCTGCCATGGTTCCTTTCTTTATATATTAACTCGATGCCCTTGGTATTCGCTTTCCGCGTTTTGGATGTGTTCTTTCTCGAAGGTCCGAAAGTGCTGTTTCAAGTCGGTCTGGCTATCCTGCGTATTAATGGCGAAGAACTGTTGGATGTACAGGATGACGGTTCTTTCATATCGATACTCAAGTCGTACTTTTCTCGTTTAGACGAATCTGCCCACCCCCGCTCTGAGAATCCAAAGCTTAGAGCCATTACTCGCTTTCAGGAACTGATGGTGGTGGCTTTCAAGGAGTTCTCGGGGATTACCCACAACTCGATTACCGAGCAGCGTACGAAACATAAGGATGCGGTGTTGGAAAACATCGAAAACTTTGCCAAACGCACATCGATAAGAAATCTTGGTCCCGAGAGTAAGAAGTTAAGCACGGATGACCTCGGGGCAATCTACGATCGTTTCTACGAGGTTCTCTATGATCGAGAGCAGAGAGAAAAGCTTCTGTCTGAAGAGCAAAAGAAGCTGGAGAAGAAAAAAGTCGAACGGTACTCGGTCCTTGGGCCTCCGGTTGATGCTGAAGTCGGTCGCGTTGGACTTGGTCCGAGCCCAACGCATATGGACTACGATGCTTTCCGGGAATTCCTGGCTGAAACTGCACGCTGGGCAATCGCAGATTCTCCTGGGCAGTCGAGAAAGCAATCCACGTCTGAAAAAGACCGCAGCATGGTTAACAATGGAAGTATGCGTGGCCGAAGTGCGTCAGCCTCTAAATGGGGCGAGAAAATCGAACCGGCTGATCACGAGTTTATGCAACGGCTGTACCGTAAATGGAACACGGACGGTGCGGAAAGCCTGAGTCTTCAGAACGTTGTCGTCGGGTTGGCCAAGCTAAAGGGCACGCGTGATATTATGAACTCGATCAACTACTTCTTTGAATTATACGATGATAATGGAAACGGCCAGGTTGATCGAGAGGGCATCCTGAGAATTTCCGAAGCTTTACTCTTTCTGTCGCGAAGAGGTTTTGACGGAGCCATCACTCCGAGTGAAACGGAAGATGTTGCTGATGCCAGCCTTCCACTTGATCAGCGGGATAGGGTAAAGCTCAGTGTCGATGAGCGTTTCCTTGGAAGTGTTAGTTCCTTCATTCGACGATGCTTTGAATATGCCGACCCGAGCCATCCCCAAAATCAAGGTCAAAGTACCGCTGCAGCCAAGGAAGATGTCGATAGTGCCACCACCAAGTTGGACGCATTTGAAATTGGGGATGACGAAGATGAGGAGGACCTTATCGAAGTGAACGAGGGGGAGAAGGAAGAAAAAGAGGCTGGAAAGAGCTCCCCTGCAGCGACTCCTGTCCAGAACACCCGTGACTCAGTGGCATCGCATTCTTCTCGCCCGGAAACAGCGAATGCTGCTCTTGATCCAAACAATCCTCTGCATATAACGCTCCCTACGTTTAGAATGGTGATCCTAGCGGACGAGCTGCTGGAGCAGTTCTTTGAGACTTTTTTCCCTCAGTCATTCCGCTTGTCCGATCGTCCCAACCCTGCTTCGCTAGCACCGTCCTCGTCTCTTTCATCCAATCTCACGACATTCTCTAACCTTGGAGCTGCACGTTCCACGCTCAGCTCGATTTCTGGCGCAACGGCGGCTGGTGCATCCGGCGGCATCGTTCCTCCTACCAGAGGGCTCCGCGGAGTGCTGGACAACATTGTGTCAGACGGAATGCGCATGGCAACCGAAGTGCGAAAGAGAATGGAGGAGGCACAACGGGAGATGGAACGAAACGCACTCAACCGTGGCGAAGAGGAAGACGAGGACGATGACGACGATGGCCGCAGTCTGGCCTCTTCGAGTGCAATGGTCGGCGGCAATTTGAGCTGGGGAGCCGGCGCATATGGCACTGATCGCAGCGTTCGCGACCGCGATCGAGACTTGTTGGAAGGCGCCGAGGCAGAGTCTGTACCGGATGGCAAAGACACTCATCAACCATCGTTGCAGCCCAGCGAGTCGGCAGAACCGTCGTCGTCTGCGCCGAAACAGTCGGGTGAAGATAACGTGGCCAAGGTTGAGTTTGACTCTTAGGCTATATACCATACATATAACCATCTCTTTGCTCTTGCTCTTGCTCCTTTGATTCATATTTTTTTTGCTGGTTGGAATTAATAGTGTTTTGTTTTGATGGCCTGATTTCCTATGAATGAATTGTTTATACAGCTCTGATGTACATATTTGTCATTTAGGTTGCGAGCGTATATTGAACGAGACGACTTTTGATAATTATAGGGTTGTTTTATTGAATCTTCTGTAGAGTAATTATTTACTTACCCATTGTGGTTAGCCAGGATCGAAAATGCTATAGGCCAATTACAGCGCGGTCTCAAGTGGGGTCACGGCGCTGGGCGGGCTACGTCACCGCCTCAATGCTGCTTTCGACTGCAAAGAACGAGCTCGAGAGCTCAAGCTCTTGCTCTGCACCGGTTGATGCCAGGCAGCGATTAACCATGGAGGAGCTGTCTCTGTACATTGTCACCTTCAACTGCGCGCAAAATGTGATACACCGAGAGCAGTTTGCCACCCATCTACTCGACGTGCTCCCGCCCTCCAAGGCTGCCCCGGAGCTCTTGGTGTTGAACCTGCAAGAAGTTGCGCCTATAGCGTATGCCTTTCTGGGCGGATCGTTTCTGGCACATTACTTTGACGCGCTCAATGCTGCCGTCAACGCTGCAGCGCAAACACGCTGGCCTGGCGGTCAGGTCAAATATGTCAACCTGGTGACGCACAACAGCGGTCTGACTGCGCTTCTCGTGTTTGCCCGGTCTGATGTTGCAGGTGACATAGCATGGATTGACACCGCAGAGGTCGGAGTCGGTGTCCACGAAATGGGGAATAAGGGCGCTGTCGGTGCACGTCTAGGCTATACGACCACGACGGGGAGGGCGAATGAGACTGTGGATCTGACCTTTGTCGCAGCACATATAGCTCCTATGGAAGATGCGTATGAGCAGAGAAACCAGGATTGGAGGAGTATTGTTGAGCGGCTAGTATTTACCAAGCCGGGCAATAACAACAACACTACGCAGGGAGTGGATGCTCAGGAGGGCAGAGATGACGATGCAGACGAAGATGCCAGCCTTCTTCTGCGCGGGGAAAGCAGTACTCGCCAGTCAAGCATGTTCACTCCCAGATCGCATCTCTTCTTTGCAGGGGATCTGAATTATCGCACATCGGATTCACCACCGTTGGCTGAGGACTATGCGCGATTCCCTCAGCCTGATACGCACCTTGACGATCCAATCCATCACTCTCAACTATTTGCTGAAGACCAGTTAACCCGGGAGCTACGTGCCCAAAAAACACTCCATGGGCTCTCGGAAGCACCCATCAATTTCCCTCCGACTTACAAATATTCCAGCAAGGCTCAAAGGGCTGCCCTAGTGGGGGATGTGCCTAAAGTCTGGCAGTGGGCGAGACACCGCTGGCCCAGTTGGTGTGATCGGATCCTGTACCTGGATCTTCCGCCTTGGATGAAGGACAGTGGTCGTGTAAATGTCCATGGCTACGATGCACTGCCTCTCTTTCCCACATCAGACCACCGTGCAGTGGCACTAGCGATATCGGTTCCGCTGAAGCCGATTCCTCAACCACCGTCGCCGTCATCGACCGACGATGTTCGCCTGCACCCGCCGTTCTCCATTGACCCCAACTGGAAGGCCAAAAGGGCGACAGCGAGAACCAAAGAGATCATCGTCGGCGGGCTTTCATATCTTGCCTTGACACGAGAAGGAAATGGGTTCTTGCTGGCGGGCACAGTCGGCCTGATTGGCTGCTGGTTTGTGCTTCAGTCACTTCTCCTGGGTGATATGTGAAACTTGCCCATGGCGTGGGAGTTGGGCGTACTGTGTTAGGCATGTCATACTTGACTCTTGAAACTGGCTCCGCTTCGGGTTGGACATTTTGTGATGTCTGATTGTGTGTGTGTTTCTAATTTTTTCCCTCTTGCGGTGGATTTCACCGCTTTTCTTGCAGCGCCGCAGCTGAGAATTTAGAAGCGGTCAACATAACCCGGGTTACATGACGTGGTAGTATTAATTGGGCCTAGCCATGACTTTAGACGAATGAATATAAAGATTCTTGCGACGATACCTACCACAGCCTCGTTGCCCAATGCATGTATACCGTTATACCGTTATACTGTCCGAAGGCTGAAATGCTTCTATTTGAAACGCGGCTCGGACAGAGAATTGGCCCCGATACAACAAATAGCACAGCCAGGCTATAACTAGAGACGCTAATTAAGCCATTCATGTGATTTAATCTGAGGTGAGAATCGGGCGTGCGTTGGAATGGCATGAACAGCAGGGGCTGTGCATCTGCCAAAACCCAAGTGGGCCAGCTCCAGCCTGACACTATAGGGCCATCTAATATCAAACTATCCATTGGTCAAACCAGAATCTTTCCTTGCTGGTAATAATAATAGCAAAAAGAATACGAATAGGCATAAGAGTCTTACTGCTGATTGATACAGAGTACGGAGTACATCGTGCGCTGTTTCATCAATCCCAGCGCGCCCTACTAGTGCCAGCCGCCCAGCAGTCTAGATCGTAATGTGGACCAGCCACGGCATCGTCGGAAAGTGGACATGAGAATTTGACTCTTCGATCCCTAATTTCCTACAGGTTTGTTGCACTCGTGTACTCTGGGTTGGTTTTTTGGACCGTGGCAGGGATATTCTAAAATTACTTGTTGTGTCTGTATGTATGGAACTGGTTAACTCGTAAGTAATATCTCGAGCTTCGCTTTTGTTCGGCTCAGTGTTCCGGGCCTGTTGATTGGGCCGGAATAGTGTATATGCAACTTGTATACATGGATTGTCGAAGAGATTTATTGATCAGTTGAATCGGATTAATAAAATTTCACAGGATGGAATATCATGTCTACTCTTCAAATATCCCGTGGAAAGATTTGTACAAGTATGGATTATACTTCCATGTAGCACACATGCCGTTGAATCAAATACCCTGAAACACGCGGCGCGAGGTTGAGAAATCTCCAGCACGTATCTTAATCACGAGACTATTGGCATCTAAGTGGGGCGGTTTTGTGCCCCTGATAGTGGACGCCTGGAAACGCTCTCCTCTGGACTGACTTGGTACCACCAACATTCAGATAACCCTGGTTGACGGAATTCCAAAATAAGACAACACGAAACAGACCCAGCATTCCCAATGCCAATCCCTGACATTCGAACAGTGCGACAGGGCTGAGCACGGGTTTTTCGGTCCCCCGCCCCGGGCAACATGCAAATTATTCCCACAACTAAGTAACCAACTAACCAGGATGTACGGACATTAACTGAACCCGCCAATGTACGGCACGATTGCGTATACCAGATAACAGATTGACTCGGTTCCTGTCAGGCTGACTCGACGCATCATTTATTATTGTCGACCCAAAATGGCGGCCATAAATCGTGCCAATGTAAGATGTGTCGGCAAATCCGCGAGCCGAGGCAAGGCCTGAGCTCGTCTGAGATAGGTCAATTAGGATACCTACGTCCGTATTAGTGTTGGCTGCTCAAAAAGAAGGTACTGGAAAAAAGAGAAAAAATCAAGATGAGCGCCGTCGTCGACGTATTCGCACATTCGTGGCTGGCCCGTCATCCGAGATTACCTGGAGCCCGGCGGCGTCCAATCGAGGACGTCGGAAACAGCCCGACTGACTCATTCGTCTTTTTCACTATTTAACTTTTTCACTATTATTAACTACGGACCACAACTAACAATTAACTAATGAGTGAGTTACCACAAGTGCTAGAACTTAGTGATTCCGCTGTCCCGGGCCGCTAAAACCGCCTAAACAGCGATCGTGGCGGTTCCAGAGTTGCAGGGGGGCCCAACTCCGAAGCACATACAGTAATTACTAGGCATACAGAGTATACTGTACGTAGGGAGTATACTGGTCTTACAGCGCCCAAGTACCGCGGTGGCACACCCGCAGCATGGCAGTGTAATCATACCAGTACCGTACCGTACCGTACGCTTACCCGCGACGATCTAGACCAGTCTCGCAGTCGGGCGGGATGTTAGTGGCCGTTTTTTTCTGCAAGCCTCACTCAGGCATTATTCTTTTCCTCTTCTTCTTCCTCTTCGTCCGCTTCTTCGCTCATTTTCCCAACCCCTGCCGGCTGGCTACTACTGCTGCTGCTCGACGTCATTCCTTTGCACTGCACCGGCTGATTTAATAATTATCTACGCTCACGCTCCCTTCGCTTCTTCGTCTGGTCCTATCCTTTGCTTCTTGCAGATTCCGTCTTACGCCTCGCCATTCACCTGTCTCGCTGTCGCAATACCATACTATATACACTACGTCGCAAGACCACACGCTTTACATCATTCAGAACTACAACGACAACCACACCAAACAGTCAAGCGTTCAAACGCTCAAAGATGTACTCTTGCGCCAACTACCCCCGAGGCTGCCGCGGCCGCTGCAACACCCAAGGCGGGAAATGCAGCGATTGCACCGTGAGTCTTTTCATGCTGCTCATGCAGCATCCAGCATCCAACAGGTCTAACTGTCTTCTAACAGGTCCTCAACCTGCGACGACCCTACACCTCCTTCTCTCCCTTTGCGCCGACCCGCGACATGCACCGTCCCGTGCGGTCTGTCTTTGCGCCTCAGGAGGCGCCCGACAAGACCCACGAAATCTAAATTGATGAATCTCCTTGTCTTTTTCTTGCATCCAGCGAACCGCAACATAATACATACAACAAGCAAACTATCAGCGGCTGGCAAACAACTGAAAAAAAAGCATGCATGGGAGGTTCTTTGAATGGCATTTAAACGGTATCAGCGCGGCGTTTCTACTATGACCTCTACCTTTATAACAAACAGGAAGCCGGCTTCCTTGGAAATTCTCCACAGAAAAATCGACGGAGAATCGACAACGACGCCCCGATCTTGCATCTATCCGAACGAGGATAACTAAATTTGCGATTGTTCATTTTTACTATTGGTTTATTATTATGTTTTTATTTGCTTTTATTTGCGTACGTGTGGTCTTTGAAACAAAGTAACCCTCTCTCTCTCTCTCTCTCTCTCTTTCGCTTTTTTTTTACTTTTTTTTTTAAAAAAAATCTCCGGCTGGTCCGCCTCACGTCCGAGCATCAGGGCATCCGCTTTATTCCAAAGCAAATACCCCCTGAACCCGGATCGTGATCTCTTCCCTTGACAAGCCCGCTGAGCGGACAAGGAGAGACCGGAGCGGGCGGAGCACTTAGAGTTCTCTGGGATTTCTCTGTCTTTGTCTATTTCCCCGATCTACATTTCCACATATTTCATTCTTCTCAAATACTGTCGAACATTTTCGAACCTTTTGAGATCTACCTGTATTAATTTGTTGTTGTCCTTTTACGAACACTCATTCGCTCTATATATACCCCGTTGTTTTGACATCTGCCCATCGATTTGTATAGTCTGTTGAATGTTGAATAAATACGTTCTTTCTCCGTCTATAAACTGTTGAAATCAGTCAAAGTTGACAAGGACCTAGCAGACCTAATTAGGCAGTCAAGTTACTTGGTACAGTATTTATCGGTAATCCCGAGGTTTTGCCGGGAATGTTCTCGAAAACTTTAAAACACCTCCCCACCACTATTTACATTCCGTATACTTACTTACACACATATGTATATACACACACTCGACATGTGAAATATATATGTAATGAAAAAGGGGCTCCCCTATTAATAATAATTACTACTGCAGCCCATTTCAATGTCTCGCATCGATCTGAAACGCGGCTCGGCACTGGCCAATCACGCGCTGCCCTGGTGATCGATCGGGATCGGATCTTGGCGCGCCGTTTATCCTCCGATGTGGGGATTGCATTATTTTATACTGCATGTATTATCTCGGATACATCTTGTATACATATAATTGTAGTACACAAGTACTACCATATTATAGCTGTAGCATTCATACACAATCCTCCCTTGGCCTGGTTGACAAAGACTCAACGACCAACATTGCTATTCTTTATAGCCGTGTTCTGACTAACTGACTAACCCTGCACCGGCAATCTCGCTGAAACACCGGGTTCTCGCCGAAATTAAGAGCGCTATTTCTAGTAGTTATTCGCGATTCTGGCATTGTTACTGGTTGCAACACCCCTGCATTGTGTTCTGGAATAATCTGGGCTGGTCGGGAAACACGGCTACGTAGTACATACTACTACGACGTATCCTATTTTTTTTTTTTTTTTTTTTTTTCACGTGTTAATAGTACGTACGGTCTTGAAGAAATGCCATCAAATCCATGCTCGACTCGTCGCTTGTCAGAGTAGTCAAGTCTGGAAGATCTGGAAGTGGCTCGGGCAAGGTCCACTGTGAGTTCTCGATGCGCTGAATGGTTACTTCTCCGAGGCAAGGAATGTAGATATGTAGTACGTCGTCGTCTTCACTCAATCGGCCGCCGCAGCCAACTACGCCGTCGCCCCCTACGACTGGCTGCTGTACCACAGTGCTATACCTCGTCACGTCCGACTGTATCTCTAGCAGCCGCTCCAGCGTGGTGAGCATCTGCGCGCCGACATGGTTGCGCTCTCGCCGACGACGCAGGTTATCGATAAACCACATAACCATCGCCCGGTCTCCGTACTGCTGATGTCCAAAGCCGGATGAATCCTGCTTCGAATACCTAATATGCACACAGCACAGACAGACACTGGACACAAAGCCCAGAGAGTCGAGGGCCGAACAATACCGATTTTCTTCTCTGGAGGTATTTTGAACTGCCATGTATCGCACCATGACCTCCCGGCTGGCATTTATGGCTGAGAGCGTACTGTGCAAGCAGGCGTCATTTTCTCCGCTCAGAGCACATGGGAGGTGCAACTGTACGATGAGATGATAGTGTGTCATTTGGTCCATCATGCGCGATATCTCTTCGAAAGTCTCATCTGAGCTACCATCAAAACGGGGAACCAGCCACCACTGCGCGGGAACACACTCGGAAGCATTTTGAAGCATCCTGTCAATGTCTCGTGTTTCCAAGACGCTATTCCGATATTTTCGTCGTTGGAGCAGATGCCCTGATGCAGTACAGTGGATGCGCTGTAGGCGCTGAACGGGAGAACAAGGTTGCAGGGCTTCTTCGTTTGTGAAGCTGTCTGTGCTTGTCCCCTGAGGAAGGCCCGACATGAGGGACAAGAATCGGTCTGTTTGGACCAGCCTGAACCACATTTGCTTGGGGTCAAGATATGACTCACCGGACGTGCAGCACTCGGCACTTGCAGCCGACGGCATACCTTTTTCTTCGAGTCCTATCATCTGTGCCATTGTCATCGCTCGGCGAGCGGCCAGCCATGCGCGGCGGAGATTGCCTGCATTGTTTTCAAATGTGGCTTCCATCATAAGACATTCAATCCCTTCTATAGAACCCACCAGGTCGTCGCGGCTTGTCACGAGATATCGGGCGGCTTCGACAGCACGAGTCATGATGCTGTGGAATTTGGCTGTCGATGGCCGTGCGCATTGAAGGAATAAAGCCAGAGTCAACAACTTTCGTGCGACCATAACAGGATGCGTTCCCTCTGGTGGTAGTTGAAGTGCTTTCCCCGGTGCCACTGATATTGTCTGGTCTTGATGCGAAGGGTGAAAGTCCTTTGCGCAGTTGACCGCACGTATAACTTGGAATGGATGTACTTTTAGTTTGAGAATGCTGTCAACGTCTACTTTCTCTGGCCAGACGCCAACAAGGACTCGTTCCAGTTCCAATTGGCTTGGTTGTGCTGACCGGAGGCTGCTTCCAAGGAGATCCTGTTCGAGCGTTACTTATGACTCTTAAAAAAAATAATAGTAAAGAATCCCCATACCAGTGAGTTATAAGATGGGAATAAAGCAGATGGATCGCACGGCCTAGCCAACCTCTTCGGACTACGGCATCGCTGCCCTCCACCGCCGTTCTCCTCCATCCCTTCACGACGCGCAATCATTCTGGTACATTGCTCCAGCAGCTCACCGATTCGGTTCAACTTCTCCCCTATCGGCTGACTACCACCACCGCCGCCGCCGGCGACCGACATATCTTGTTTCTGGGCAAACTCCTGGCTAACGCAGGAGGTGCCGCGCCGCTCGCACGCAACGCAGATCGCGTCCGAGGGCGACGCAAACGCGCAGCGCATCTTTCGGCGCTTGCATTCCCAGCAGCTCTGCGTGCCCTTGCGCGGTTTCTTCGTTTTGGGCTCAGTTGGATTGTCATTATTTTGAGGGTGAGTTCTTTTCATGGGGAGCCAATACGATTCAGTATGATAAAGTATGTCTGGTCGACATCAATTGATGTAGTTGCTGGAAGGACGGAAGATAGCCCCCACAGTTTGCTCCGCCGGCCGGCGGAACCAAGTCTTTTCTTCCAAGTATATAAAACTAATAGCACAATCATTAAAATGTTGTTGCTGGTACTGAGTCACGGACTCAATTTAAAAACTATAAACTGTGAATATGGTTAAGATTGCCATTGCCGGCGGCTCCGGTGGTATGTCCGTTGCATACTACGAATATACTGTGTTGAATTGTGCTAACGATACTAGCCGTGGCGCAGGAAGTCATCGAGGCGCTAATTGCAACCAAAAAACACGATATTTTGATACTATCAAGACAAGTAACAATGCTTTTTCAGATACATCGTCTTCTTGGCTAAAGTGTGCCTAGGAATCTCCGCCAGAATCCCAGTCTGGAGTGTCGTGGGCCCAAGTAGACTACCACAGCGTCGACCAGTTGGCGACGGTGTTGAAGGGATTTGATGTTCTTCTTTCCTTCCTTGTCGTCTTAACAGACCCGGGCAACGTGGCACAAAAGAATCTCATTGATGCCGCCATTCAAGCGGGCATAAAACGATTTGCGCCTAGCGAATGGGCAACGTAAAATATTTTGCCGATAATGGTACAATTCTAGAGTCTTCAAACTGACGTTATCTTTAGATCAAGCGTGGATTTTATGCCATGGTACAGCGGTAAAGCCGAGATTCATGACTACCTAGTGGAATTGAATAAGAAGGAAAAAGGTAGAGTCTCCCTGGAGCTCTCAAATTAGTTGGGTTTGAGATTGACATAGTGATGAAGTGCTAGAGTACTGTCTCTTTCAGCCGGGAATGTTTACGGATTACTTGGTACACCCGTACAACTCAGCAAAACACTTTCGTTCCTTCGAAACGCAGTTCGACTTTTACAATCACCGCGCGCTTGTACGAGATGAAGGGCTAGAGGACATCGTCACGTTTACCACCGTGGAAGATTTTGCGAATATCGTGGTCAAGGCGATCGAGTATCAAGGTGAATGGCCCACCGTTGGTGGAATCCGAGGCACGGATATATCCGTTGGGGAGCTCGCTGCTCTGGGCGAGAAAGTACGAGGTGAGTATAATCGCGTCGGGATTGAGTTTGGGCTTACATATGTTCACTTTGAACAGGTGCACCATTCAACGTGGAGAAGTTAAGCACCCAAGATCTCAAGGCCGGAAAAATACAAAGCTCCTGGCGACCCAAAGTTGACCACTCATCTATCCCCGCAGAGCGAGCTGAGGCTCTTTCTGGGAAGCTCTTGTCCGGAGTGCTGCTGGCAATCTCGGCTGGTGCTTTCCAGGTGTCGGACGAGTGGAACCGCCTGTTCCCCGACTATCAGTTCACCGGGGCCGAAGAATTTCTATCTCGATTCTGGCAGAATCATCATTGATGTTGAAGGCACTCAACAGTGACGTAGGTTCAGGAAGAAGCGTACTAGAGTTAGTGCTAGGACTAGAATCGCATACTGACTCTACTGAGCGCTGAAGAAGTCTACTTTCCTTTTACAGTTAACTGTTTTCATTCTTGGCGTGATGACACCAAAGCTAACCCGTAAAAGGCAAGTCATTGTAACACAATCCCGGGAACATGCCTGCATGATTGGATAGAATTGATTTAGTCTTATTTTAGCGTGGCGCTAGCCCTGTCATGCGTCCCAGTGCGCGAACAGGGCCCAGTATAAGCCGCATATGGCCCCTTTGCAGGTTTTGGCCCGCCGCACTTTGCAGCCTGATGGAGAACAGCGAGTCCTGATAACGCAACTCCCCTCTAGCTGACTGCTCGTATCACTCTCAGACACACCGGCTGCTTTCCGACCCTCTCACCGGGTCCAGTAAAGAGCCTATCTGTTCATGGCTCGAATGCCGATCACCAACACTGAGGCTGCAGCCCACTCGTGTTGTACCACGCTTAAACATTTAAAGTCGTATCAGCTCGCTTTGTTAGCAAACTTGTTTGTCAGAGCTTAGGCACCTCTGTTCCTTCCTGCTGCCATGTTTGAGCGTTGTTTTGTCTTTTCTTGCGATAGATCTATCCATGGCAATTGATAAATCCCAGCCATGGCCTCACAACTCCCGCCGGGAGCAAACCTTTGCGACTACCCTGCTTCGAAACCGCCCGATGGAGTGACTTCTAACTTGGTCGACCCGTATTCGCTTGCGCTGGTGGTCACCGCCATCACGGTGCTGACCTATTCTATTGCGATTCTTTTCACGATTGTGAGGCTGTATTTCTATTTCCCGGAATGGAAATTGTCGGACTGTAGGCATTTTTACTACATCGATATCATTGAATTGGCTCTAAGACTTAACTAGATTTTCCCATTATCGCCATTGTTTTCTCTGGAGGGTACATGGGTACTGTCATCTGGCGTGGGTGCACCAATACATCTCTGGAAACGTTAGTGATTATTGACGAAAATCAGTGAACAAATATGCTCGCCATGAATGGAACGTGCCCCTCTGCTGGTTTGATGCCCCATACATGAAAGTAAGAAGGATTCCTCAACCCACTGGTTAACAAGCTAATCAAGTCGCCAGGTGTTATACGCCCAGGGTGTTGTTGCCGGCATGATGTTGTTCTTCTCCAAAATGTCCGTCTTTCTGCTCTATCTGTCCATCTTCAGTGTCGACCAGCCTATGAAGATTGCCATTTACGGAGGTATGGCCTTTACCACGGCTTTGAATTGGATCGCCATTCCGCTCGAGTCTTATTATTCGGCGCCACATGTTGGATATACATGGGAAAGTCTGCTCGTCACTCAACAACCAAATCACAACATCACGTATGGTATTGTTCAAGGGGCGCTGTCTGTCGTTCTTGATGTGTATATTTTCATCTTGCCATTGCCGATCATTTTTTCACTGCAAATGTCGACGCGGAAACGTCTGCAGGTGTTCGGGGTCTTTTTGACGGCGTTAATGTGAGTTTTGATATTTCGAGTTGTTTTTTCTGGCAGCCATCTGATGCGATATAGGGGTATTGTTGCTAGTGTTGTTTCGCTCGTATACCGCATTCGTCTTCGAAATATCCATGATAATACATGGACTCAAGCCTGTATCTACACTTGCGTGTAAGTACCACACAGTCACTCTTGACACATCGAACATCCAATTAAGCAAGCATCACAGCCTCGTCGAAACCAACGTCGCCATCATGGTAAGCTCGATGCCCGCTGCATCAGGCATGTCCCGCGAATCCTCATTATTTCTCTCCTTTCACAAGTCAAACGTTTCGTCGAACGATCATGGTTCGGCAAAACGACAGCCATACCTTCGGAGCTTCCTTCAAACGCGCTCGCTCTCGGCAAAGTCTACTTTGGACCGAAGAGGATTGTCGTCGGAAAGTTTACGCGGGTTGCAGCTGCGGCCTAGTGATTTGGATATGGAAAGGGGGAACCACCACCAGCATCGCATGGAGGATATGGGTCTCAGCCTGATGTCCGGGAGAGGAATTATTCGGACGATTCAGATTGATCAAGAGTCATTTAATAATATGACGGTTAAGTGATATGTGATATGTTATAAATGAAAAAGAGTTTGGTTTATGGCGGCGTTTTCATCCCTATGGGGTTGCTGGATCAATAGAAGTCAGCATGATTTATGATTGACTACATATGCACAAAGAATTGCTGACATTTCCAAAATGTTCACACGCTCTGTCCATTATATAAGGATGAATTTTTAAACCTAGGAACTAGAAACAAGGCCTTCTATAATATATCAATGTCTGTCTCTTCAGTCACCTCCCCACAGGCCCTCCCCTAGTATCTCCTCACACACCCATCGCGCTGTGCGGGTATGTAAACTCCAGTATCGCTCATCTTCTTCGTTCTTAACAATACCAACTGAATGACCACCGGCTTTCTCCCGCTGTAGTTCCAAAGAGCCCAAGGCATCAAATATGACCAGCTGGTCGCGCATGTGCACATCGACGCAAGGCCGATGCTTGTTGCTGCTGCTCTCTGGCCCTGGCCCGTCGGGTTTCCCATTAAGCTCTTGGATAAAATCGTTTACGCATTTCTCTATCAGGTCGTCTATTGTCGATATCATGCTGTTTCCTCCTTTGTCACCTCGGTGTTTCCCGCCATGGCGTTTGTTGCTGCTGCGACTTCTGAATGCGCCGAAGAGAGCATCGGCTCCAATAGTCAGCCCCGTAGACGTGTGTGCTACCAGTAGAATGTACAGGTGCGTACTATGGTTGGTTGCTTCTGAGGTATGCAGACTGATTGGGACAATTTCGTCGTCATCTTCATTTTCCACGCTAGGAGAAAACAACTGTTTATCTGGTATTTGTTTCAGCGCCCGATGCAACTGCTTGTGAGTCTCCTCTTCAATATATTCGCGCATGGTCATTTTGGGATTAAACATCTCGTAGTCATCATACTGCTTCCCTTCTCGACCTGCTTTGCGTCTATCTCTGCGGTTTCCCTGGGCTTGCTGTTCTCCGAACTCCATATCTGGGGCGAGAATGGTAATGTCGATATTTGTAACAGTTCCCCTTTTGTATTGACTGAGGTTGAGCTCAGGAAACCCACTTGATATTGAACCGCCAGCTCCGTGTGTCAAAACACCCGAGTTTGATGCTTGTAATGGATGGATCAGAAAAGTCACTGCGCCCAACTCATTTGGCCCTGTGGACCAGCCTCGCCCATTTAGTTTGACGGACAACTCTGGCAATCCGATTTTTCGCAGGTTGGGAACTAGCACTTGATCGATGTATTCGAATGACGGGGCACAAGTGACGTTAGTACCCCCAGTGACTTGCAGCCGCACCGGTTTCCCGGCCAGGCTGCTGGCGTAAACTAGATAGGGATATACAGCCTGAAAAATGAGAAATATCGAACCGACTGTAGACTGACCTACAGTATACTCTGGCTTGATTGTCGGTAGTTCTCCGTTTGCCAGTGTAAGATCTAATAGTCGTTTTCCATCTGTTTTTTCTTCCCGTTCATTCTGTACCACACGGCCGCGAGGGTAAAATGTAAGCGTCTGAGACCCAACCTCCCCACCAATAACCTCTCCTTGACAAATCTCAGAAAGAAACTTGATCGCGGCTGCATGTGAGCCCTTTAAACCCGTCTTTCCTTGACGTTTTCCGCGAATGTCGGTAATGGTGATGGGCTTGCCGGTAAGGGCGGATAGCGCAACGGCATTGCGGACCAGTTGGCCGCCACCTTCGAGCATTCTCCCATCGAGATGGATGATTTTTTCTGTGCGAGGCTTTGTAGTGTTGTTTTCTGCTTCTGCCATGGCTATAAACAGTAATTATCCACCCCGCCAAGATAGGAATAGCAGTTCAAGTGAATTGAAAAATGTCTAGTTATAGGTCAGCATCAAGGCATTATATAATTTCATCCAACCTCTCACACTCTAAATATACTTTTGGGCAATCCAGGCTCCCATCTGCCTTGTCTTCCAATGATAATTGGGTTGTGTATGACTCACGATGAGCCCGGTCCGGAGGGCTGAGGGCGAACGCCAAGAAGTCGGGGTGGGTCCTGCTTCAATGTGTATTATGCCCTAAACCGATTCTTTTTTCCGATACTTTGAGAGAAATATACTAAATTCGAGGAACTTGAAAGTGCTGGATTGTTTGAAGACCTATATGTAATGATACCGTTTGCATTGATATCAGTTAATGTCAACCAGGGTGCTCATTTGCCAAGCGTTCTGCCCATGTAATATACTTATATGTACTTTGAATGCATTTATATCTTGATATTCACCTTTCCTTCCTTCCTTTATTTTTTCAAATTGATTAATACAGTATAATTAGTTTTGTCGACAATAGGGAGGGTCACAAAACACAGCATTGAAAACTCGCCGGTCCTTCAATAGCCCAGAAAAAATTTCCAAACGCTGTGTTCCTATAATTACCACCACATCAATTACACCTCACTACAGCAAAAGCTACAGAATGGCAGAAATTATTTCGAACACATCATCCTCTCCCTGCTTAAAACATAGCGACCATAACAAGGTTGCAGAACTACATGTACAAAAACTGAAATGTTGAGCGAAAAATTTCTACTGCATCGAAATACCGGACGACATTCGTATCCCCACAACATCTACTTGAGGAGCTAGTAAAAACAGAAAGTTTCTTTTTTTCTTCCTTTCTTTCTTTTTTGTTTGCATTTCACTGCTGTGGCGTTCGGATTTCCCACCTCTAACCAGCGTTTTGCTCGCTATCGCGGACATCTGCTGAGATCAACTGCCAGAAACGACTATCCCAACCTCACTTCAACCTCACTTCAATCTCAATCACCAGTCCACTAGCAGCCCAGAAAGTATAAATAGGATAAATACGAGCGACTGCCTGAAGCTGTGGCTTGAGTACACTGTGATTGTTTTCCAAAGACAATCATCAACACCAATGCCACCCGTGCAGACAATGTTTACAAGGTTGGTGGAATGAAATTTCCATGGCAAGGCGGAAAAGGGAGAATGCGGAGTTGCACCGGCGCAGTATTATGGAATTTCCGAGTCCATCTATCAGCTAGTAACCCCCGTTCCGGCGTGATGAAATGCCTTACGTGACGAAGTACCTCCCCAGTACCACACTTTCAAACAACCATCTTCGCAGCTCGCAGATTCAACTAATTCTTAAAACTAATAATCCTAATACTGATTTTATTATTTAATTCTGCTATAAAATTATAGGCGATATAACTTTATATTATAGGGCGACACTCATTGGCTTAAAAATTGATTGTAAATGATGTGATAGCAAGACAACACACACAAGACCAAAATACATAAAAATAATGATATGACACAGATCGATACACCTAATTATCTGGGATCAGTTTCATCCTTACCCACAGCCCCTGTTATAGAAATAACTGACATTCTATGCACTTCTTGGCAGCAGGCAAGTACATGTTGCAAGATTGGTGGCCGAGTCAATACCGCCGAATAAAATATAAATGTAATATACATACGAAAATTACCCAACCCCCCCCTTGACATTAGCACTCTTTCCGAATCTAGCTTAGCTGAGGGGGCCCGCTCTGGTATGGAATTATTGCTTGAACATAACCAAGGTACTGTACTTTCACTTCACTTCTAGATACATTAACGCCTCGAGTGCCGCAGCCCCTGCCCTGTAGGCGCTGAGTAAATCACGTAAACTGCAAAAGGCTAAAGTGACACAGGCACCTTTCCTCTTTTGTTTTAGTGCCTAGCCCCTGTCCACATTGGATTACTTCAGTATAGACTTTGTCTAGAGACTTCCCGAACATTCAGCTGCTAGTACATTGTCCTATAAGCTTCTTGGTGATCACTGACCTTCTTATACAAAGAGATTGGAAAGTATGACAGAAGGCTAGGTACATAGTTCTTGGTATAATCTCTCCATATGGGACTCGATAGAATACTAATGGTAAATCACAGCTTTCACAAGAGACTACACAAGAACAGAAATATAAAAATATCAAATGTAGATAATGTACTTTAGTGTAATTATGATATAGGTGACAGAGATGAAGTGGCTGGTTGTGGATATAGATGGGGGTACAGTACAACTTAAATCTATAGTTATTTTCTTCCGAAAAGCCTGGTTATAATATTGCGTTTCCGATTCCTTAATTGCGCCTCCCAATTTTCAAGGTCAGCCACAGCAGATATAGTATCTGGGTGGCTAGGCCCTAGTCTTCGACGCCGGAGTTGAACACAGGTTGACAGTAATTCTAAAGCGTCGGTATCGCGGCCCTGCTTCTTCCAAGTATGTGAGAGATTCCACATGCCGGTCAGCGTGGCAGGATGCTCCAGTCCAAGCACTATCTTCCGCTTCTCCATTACTTGCACCTCTAATTCTTCGGCTTCCTTCCATCGTCCTTGATGCCGATACATCAACGCAAGGTTGCCCATGCTAGCCAGAGTATCTGGATGCTCAGTTCCAAGCACCTGCTTGTAGCCCTCCATTACTTGCACTCCCAGCTCTTCAGCTTCTTTCAATCGTCCTTGATGCCAGTACATCAATGCGAGGTTACCAATGCTAGTTAGAGTATCTGGATGCTCAGTTCCAAGCACCTGCTTGTGGCCCTCCATTACTTGCACTCCCAGCTCTTCAGCTTCTTTCAATCGTCCTTGATGCCAGTACGTCAATGCGAGGTTACCCATGCTAGTTAGAGTATCTGGATGCTCAATTCCAAGCGCCCGCTTGCGGCCCTCCATTACTTGCACTTCCAGCTCTTCAGCTTCTTTCAATCGTCCTTGATGCCAGTACGTCGATGCGAGGTTGCCCATACTAGCCAGAGTATCTGGATGCTCAGCTCCAAGCACCTGCTTGCTGCTCTCTATTACTTGTATCTCTAGTTCTTCGGCTTCCTTCCATCGTCCTTGATGCCAGTACGTCAATGTGAGGTTGCTCATACTAGTTAGAGTATCTGGATGCTCAGTTCCAAGCACCTGCTTGTGGCCCTCCATTACTTGCACTCCCAGCTCTTCCGCTTCCTTCCATCGTCCTTGACCTTGGTACGTCCACGCGAGGTAGGCCATGCAAGTCAGAATATCGGGATGACTTCCATCATACTTTATCTGTTGCATACCCATGATATCGCTGAACACGACCTCTGCTTCATTATATCTCCCATCGTTAAGGAGACATCCGCCGACATTCCCAAGAAAAGCAATATATCGCTCTTTATTACTCTGAAACTCCTTTCGTTCGATGAGAAATAATGCATGAGGTAGGTATTGCCTCCATAGACTTTGATTGACATGACTATTGTTTGGGAAAACTTTGCTGAATCGATCTGCCGTTTGACAGGTCCAGAATTCAAGAACATTACTTTGTTTCATCCAGCTCCGCATGGCCAGATGGACCAGTCGATGAACACTCAGAGAGCCATCTTCTTGAGTATTGGTAAAGTTATATGCATTTAAAAGACCAAGAGCGTCGATCTCTTTCTTTCGAGAACCGGCTGGCGGAAGAAGCGACGGTGGGATATCACGGGGACTGATACAAGCTATAAGGGATAAATAGTCTGCTGCGAACGAGTCAAGCTGCTGGATCTGGCGGAATGAAATTAACCATGTCGTAGCTACCGGGTTCTTGATTTCGGTATACCGTCCATCATCTTCAAAGTCCTCACTCAGAAGCTCCACTAAGTTTTCCTCATCATGCTGCTCTGCTAACAGTGCCAGATAATCAGATAACTGGAGGCCATTAGCATTGATGTAGGCCGCCGCTTGCGTGATGGCAAGAGGAAGAAAAGTCAATTGTTGAAGAAGAGCAGTAGCAGTACTGTCATCATTCAGAAGATTATGTTCACTGAGAGACTTCTGGAGGAATTCCCGAGCCGTCCTTGGATCCAACTCAGGAATCGAGACGATGTTGAAAGGAGCCAGCTTCTGGGCCAGTTGTCGATTGCGCGTAGTGAAAATAATGTGGCCGTTCTCGCTTTGAGGCAAGAAGCTCTTCAGTGCGGGAGCGGCGTCATTCCCGGTCATCCATATATCGGTATCATCGGCGTTATCATAGATCAGCAACCACTTCTCGGCACTCTCGTGGCTCAAGTACTCCTGGACTCGCGATTTGGCATCAGCTGGGCTAATATCCAACAGTCCGAGCTTTTGCGCTATGCTCATATACGCTTGCTCTGCGCTCTCGGAACTGGCCGATGGAATCCAAAACACCGAGCACTGCGGGTCACGATCTCGCATCCGGTAAGCCAGTTCAAGTACCACTTGAGTCTTTCCTATTCCTCCTAGTCCCGTGAGCGCGATCTTACGCGGTCCATCTGGTCTTAAGATCCAGTTTTCTAACTTCGTGATAACATCCTGTCGACCTACGAAACGTGGGTTTCGAAGAAATGGGACCGTCCAGTGCCGTTTCGTTGATTTTCTGGGGACTCCTTTGGGAACAACAGCTAACAGCTCTCTGGCATATGCCGCAGCCGTTAACGCGGCATATCCCTGCCATGCTTTGTGTTTGTGAGAATCACAGTAGTCGCAAATTCCTCGAATCACTAAACAAGGAAGCTGATCCATCAGCCCAGCCGCCTCCATCTCGAAGCACAGAATATCTAATTCTTGTGCAATCTGATCTCGCGTCTGTGCGTCCTTCATGACCTGGTTTCCCGAAGCAATCAATCCATAATGAATGAAGGGTTCATCTGTTACTCGTGGTGGACGATCAATCAACTGATTAGCGTCACATTCTGAACAATCCTGATTACCATCTCGATGGTTGTAGTTCACATGGAACAGCCAGTCGTCTCGTGGTCGAGAAAATTGGCCATTTATCGACTCATTCTTTGCCAGCGCCTCGTCGATTATTGGCCGAATAAGTCGTTTTCCACTCATACGGTCACTTTGGATCTGACTGATTGCAGCTAACAGAATCTGGGGCGGTTTATTTAGTGATCCAGTTCGTTCAAAACGTCTATTCGTTAATGTCTTGCCGTAGTCGTACTGCATTACTCCACTGGACATGGCGGTCGGCTTACTTACCACCACATCGCCTAGTCGAATATCGAATGAACCGGGGACGCCCCCTCCTATCCCCACCATCAAGCCGAATTGTAGCGATGGGAATGTTGATCGCATTTCAGCAAGGACCGTGGCTGCCGAAGTCGTACCATAAATCCCCGAAGGCAAGCATGCGATCGCCACATTGTGGCCATATAGTCTCCCAAGTGTATATACGTTGCGGTCGGTCAACGGCTGAGGAAGGGGACTGTGGATTTCATCGAGCATCGCCTTTGCGCCTGTCATCTCAAGCGGCAAGGCACAGATCCACGCGATCGTATAATCATCGTGCGACAGTCGAAAAGATGCCATGGTGGCGTAGTATCAACGATATCACCGAAAGACATCATCAAGCGGTTTATGATCTCGACCATGTGAGAGCAGTTGTAGAGAGGCATAGTCGACCACTTCAGGCGACGGAGGGGTAGCCGGCGAGGCTGCGCGCAAGCTGGGTGCAGGGCGTACACCTGGTGCGCCAATCATTCGCAACATCGACACGGGGCTGTCAATCCTAAATCAACTACAGGATAACAGTCGGTCGGTAAATCTATATCGTCTCAACATAGCGCTATCTCTTACGATTCGTCGGATAATGCATCGTCAGTTTTTCCTTGGAGACCAGCCAAACAATATGAAGGCCAAGGAAGGAGAGCATACGAAGCGAGCTGGTCAAGCCACTTGTCATGGAACTAGCGCCTTTGATCCGTGTCAACTCTCTGTTGCAGAGCCCGATGAAAACATGTACGAGAAGGGGCCGGAAGAACTCCCTGAATTTGCGCATCAGATGAGCCGGAAGACAATGTTTGGGCGGGTGGGCAATCCTGAGGAACTCAAGGGGAGTGATGTTTTCGTAGTCAAGCCAGTGGGTGGGTGACCGGTCTGGAGATGCTAGTGGACAGTGGAGCAGTTCCTGGAAGTACTTGGCATAGTGAATAAATAATGGTCTTTAAAATGTACTGGAAATATTCATGATATACTTCATATCCTTCAAATAATTAAATTGTTCAAGGTCTCCTGTGATTGGCTGTTTCTTGGCGCCGCAGCTGGCCAATCAGCGGACACCAATTAGGCTAATCCGACGTCACTATTTCGACCTTCATCTGGTCTTTTCCGCTCTTCCTCAGGCAATCTTCTTCAAGAAACTCCCGAAAAAGTGTACCATCGACGGCGACATTGTGATTTCACGCCACTGTATTACATAAAACTGATTTTCCATTTCGCTTCTGGCCTCTTCGGTCTAAATTTTCGCTTTCCCAGCTCGGATCTTTGGTATACCATCAATATGCCGTGCCCGATCACAAGCACCAAGTTCATCGGCACCGTTTCTTTGGGGCTATTGACGGTAAGTCGTGTGTTATTTTTAATTACTGACCTGCGTTAAATCTGCGCGCCGTTTGTGCCCAAGGCTAATGGCTTCTTCTGGCGCATAGGGCGTGTCTTATTCCACTGCATTCATCACTCTACCAGCCCTAAAAGCCCTCCCAACCGCATCGCATGCTACTCGAGCCTTGAAAGATGTCAAACGTCGCTCCCGAAAACACGCTATTCGGCTGTCAAATCTAGCGACTACTTGTTTCTTCTTCGCCTGGTTTGTCGTGCCGAAACGCAAGAAGCATCCATACTTGCTCTGGGTGTCCTTGACCTCCACCATCAGCTCTCTCGGGGTGGATTTCTGGTTTAATAGGTCTCTGGGCTTGGGCGGCTGGCTCCGCACCGTGGTTGAGGACATTGATTTCCCATCGCTGAGTGTTCGACAACGGACGCCGACGAAGGACGATGATCTCGTCGTCGTGGAGTCCGACGCCGATTTCAACGGCGAAAGCGTGCAGCGCGACATGGACAGAGAACGCAGGCTACAGTTTACGCGCTCCTGGTTTTCTGGCGCCGCACTGGCCATGGCAATTGTCGGCTTGTGGGGCGATGGTGCTTAAATGTTGAATGCTCTCAAAACAAATAATGAATATGAGTTGGTTTAATCTGTGCGCTTTCGAAAGCTGGGTTTTCGAAGGCTTTGGTGTATAGCAGCCACACTCCGCTTTCTTGTATAATCTCCTGTCTGTTGTCTCTCTTCCCTTCTCCAGGCGAACTTATTTCTCACCTCCCACTGTATGTCTGTTTTTCCTTCTTTGACAAAATATACTGTGCTATAATGTGGTATAAATAGCAATGACACCAATTATTTCTGACGGCAATGTTGTTCTTCACCATTTACGGGGAAGGAGCCTGCTCTGTTGTGCTCCTTCCTGCTGCGGCCATCCAGCCCGGCTTCTTCTGCTGATGCCTGCAACGAGCATCGCTTGTCTCTTCTCCATTCCATTACACCGTTGTGTTTTCATAGTAGCATCTACTGTGTATCATTGTTGCACCTTTTAACCGCTCAGTTTCACAATGCTGTCTGATTCGGCGCATCGAATGAGACGTTCAAAGTCAGCTCCATCTGTTCGCAGACGCCAGCCAGCTGCCTCAGCCCCCGAATCACTGGATCCAGAGACTGCCCGGCATCACGCTACCAAGGCTGCATCTCTGGCTATGTCACAGGCTAAAGACAAAAGCCATGCCTTTCACGAAGAGAGAAAAGCTAGAAGCGAGGATATCACGTTCCCCCATGCAACTGCTACCATCCGCCGTAGTTCCAGCATCCGCTTCGCCCAAGAACCGGGCCTTTCCAACCGTCACAATACCACTACGTATCATAATTTCTCAAAGGCACCACGTGAAACGAGAGGCTCCAATGAGCAGCAACTGCCGGTTGGTACATGTACAAACAATGAGTTTCAGGGCTTCGGAAACGAGGAAATTTTTGTTCCATCATCCTACCGACGACTCCGAAAGGCCCGGTCCATGTTTTCGACAAAATCAATGAGAAATAACCGCGGCAATGAGACTACTACATCGACTGAACCTTCGCATACAGACTATTCTTTGCGCCAGAAAAGTACTGAACCCGCTGCCGATACGCACAGATCTCTTCGACGTTCTTTATCATTCTTCAATGGTACATCACAGACAATACGCCGGGCAAAAAGCCAGCATGCAATGGGTGCTAGGTCACGCGTTTCTGAGAAGGAGGATTACCCTATCCCTCGAAATCATCCATCACTGCACTCGCGGGAAGGGTGGCTAGCAGAAAAGTCACTTAGATCTGCGCCCAGAGCAATGAGAGAGTTAAGCCCTGATGGCGACGAGGTTTCTGTCACAAATGGTCTTCATAAAAAAGCTCGAGCTCTGTCTCTCAATATCAAAAAGCGTTTGAAACGGGTCTTTGGCCGACCAGGCTATGTTGAAGACGAGCTTCCAGAAGAACCAGTCTTTGGGTCTCCATACGAAGATAACACTGTATTTAATAGGTGGGGCATCAATAAACCCTATTTTTATGGTTTGATTTCGAACTACAGTACTAACCCAACTGCAGTCCGACAACCATTAGTCGAGCATCGCCGCCGATACTTCGTTCCAAGCAAAGCTTTGAGAGCATTGCTACATCTACATCTCGTGTCACAAGTTGGGCAAATTCCACTGCAGGAAATACTGTCAAGGCGAAATCGAACTCTGGCCGCAATCATCTTTCAACCATTGCAGAAGGTGGAGACTCTTTCATTGGACAGCATTCTGGGTTACCTGAAATGCATGGGCCAAAACAGGGCGGATATCAACAGGGAAAACAAATTGATTCGCAACGTGTTTACTCGGCTTTGTTGAAGCATATTGGCGAGGCTGCATCGAAGGATGGGGAGAGAGTGTTGTCAAGCGGCACTGTTCGAGGGTATCCAGTCATCACAGAACGCTCTTCTTCTGTCCAGTCTCAACGAGAGGTTCACAGTATTCGGCAAATGGCGAGCGACGTGTCAATGAAAATTGCTCGAACGTCTCTCCCTGTGGATTCTCGGCCACAGAGTCCCCAAAGCCTTTCATCGCATTCTCGCTTTCTAGAGGCGAACAGACCCGTGATCCCTGCAAAAGCCGTCATGCACGGCGGGCTGGATTCAAAAAAGTCTTCAAGCTCTCTTCGGGAATCTGAGTCGCTGTTTTTCCCTTCAAGCGCACCGATGAAATTGAAAACCCCAAGTCCATACAGAATGGCAATGAATTCAATACGCGAAATTGAAGACTCTGATAATGACGCTGCTAGCGTCATAGTCAAACAAGCCATTACTGCGAGGCGTGTTTCAAAATCACCTAGTATTTATTCCAGAACCCCAAGTGGATGTGCTGAAAGTCGAGAAGATCTTCAGCAAGAACTTGAGAGTCCTATGCAGTCGGGTATGGCGACCATCTTTGATAGCCAAGTTCCGCACAGATCTCCCAAGAAAAACGCCTCGTCAACAGCGAATCTCAGGTCAAAGAACAGCGCAGAATGGAAGAAATGGATGGATTCTCAGATAAACAATATTGCTGTTTTCGAGGCACCTAGACTGTCCAGCCCATTAAACGCAAGGAAACATCACCGAGAAAACGCTGAGTGTGATGAAGAGCCACTGCAAATAGGGTTTGGAACTAGTAGTCAAAACCCGGGCTATACAGAGAGGTTGCGACCAAAAAGTTCCTTGCATGGGCTGCGGAACTTGAACGACTCCCGGGAATTTCGCCTGCCAACTCCGATAACAGAGAGAAAATTATCGGGTCCAAGTAATTTTTCTCGCCCCCTCAGCCGTCAGTCAGTAGGGTCATTCAAACAGGGAAATCGGTCTTTGGGTGATGAAAATATGATCACTCGTTTGTACGAGGATCTTAACAATGTCAAACATTCAAATCGGCAAGATATTCGAGATGTACCTGCAGAACCCACAAGGTCAACACGGTCCATTGAAATTTCAAATTCTCCAAATCGCAGATTGGCTATCAAAACAGCACGCGAAGCCAGACTCAACCGCAGTCCCGGTGGATTGAGTACAATTCAGCAGGTTGACGATTCGAAAGACGTGAAAGATATCCAATTTCGGTCAATCCGAGGAGCTTCACCGTACTCTACACACAACAAAGAGAATGAAACGTCTCCAGCAATGCACAAGAAGGACTATTCAACTACAGATAGCGAACGTATGGTAGAAGGCTTTTTGAAAGCTCGACGTCTGCGAGACGATACGCCGGAATGTGAAGCGGATGTGCCGGCCTTCATCTAAGAGCCCAGTTCCCCTCTTAGCGGACATTTTCTTATTGTGCATACAATATGTATCGACCTGTAATTATCTATATAGCCGAAGGTGGATGGTATCCTTTTTTATACTCGCAGTGCTTGGATCCAATGACCAGTTACTGCATGTGTAAGAATTAGTCGAATCGGTTGATCAATCGTTACTCTTTAGCGGTTCTCCGTCTTTCGTTCTGCTCAAGTTATGCTTCTAGGAATTAAAAATGTTTAATTAAAGATAGTTAAAAAACAGGTTGTTTCTCCTCTGATCTCACGCAGCCGCACATTTCCTTATCACATAAAGACCACATATGTAGAGAGGGGTGATGCTTCTTTTTTTCTTTTCCGTTCCAACTTTGCATGACCCGGCATTCTCAGGTACTGAGCATTTTACCAAGACAAGGCTATATGTATATAGGTATAAATATACAGGGATGTATAAATGCATGAGAGCATTTAATTCAACGGCAGTAATTTGCAGGAAAGCTGCCTTTGACGCCGCGAAGCTCGCCTTCCCACCACTCATCAGTGCTGTCCGTTTTCTTGATAACGCGAATACGGTCGCCTTCATGGAAGACCAGGTCTCCGTCTCCCTGACCCCCAAAGTCATACAGGGCAGTCACGTACATTGCGTTTGTCGATGAGGCTGCACGCGGCGGTGGCGGAGGAGGGGGCTTTTTCTTTGCTGCTGCTGCTACTGCTGTTCCAATACCACCAATTCTAGGTGTTGTCTGGTTTGATGAGGACGGTTGTCTGTCGCGGCTGCTGAAATAATCACCTCCTCCGCCTCGAGGACCAGGTGAAGTATGACGTCCAGGAGTAATCGCTGGTGAGGGATAAGAACTGTTGGACATGTAATCGGACGCGCCTGGAGAGGCTGATCTAATTCGAGATATATGGTTGCTTGAGTGCGAAGATGGCGAGGTAGAAAGGTAGTCTCCAAGTCGTGGCTTTGTGTCGAGGTTTGGCGCCGGCGGAGCAAGGTTGCGAGTCGGCGAAGCTGTAGCTGATATCTGTCGATTGTAACTAGGGCGTCGTGAACCAATCCCGGAACTGTTGCTTCCATTGCGCCGTTCTTCGCTGGTACGAAGGGTCTTGCCACTCGCAATACACGCCAGTGCTTCTGCTTCCTGTTGACTATGAGAAATCTGGTCTTTCCACGTCTGGATGACTTGCTCCATTGGCGGTGCCGGAGACGGAAACTGTTCTTGTTCCGAGTAGGTATGGAGGACCGTGTAGTAATTGGCCAGAAGCGTGTACTGTATTTGGATTTGTGCTTCGAGTAGATACGGTAAGAGGGAGAAAATGGCTGAAATCAGCGGTGGCAGGCTTTGTCGCAGGTGCTCATCTGCGCCATTGTACTCCTAAATTGAAAACGGCAATCCTTGTCAGTTATGTGGAAACTTTTTGTATATCCGAACAGGAAAAAAAGGACCTCACCTCTTTCGCTCTTGCTAAATCGCTCTCGGCTTTGGCTAGTACGGCATTGTCGCGATCTGAACGTTTGGATTTTTTCAAAGAGTTATTAACCCGGTTCTGGAAGTGCTCGAAATCCAACTGAAAGGGATAAAGATGTTAGTCACAATAGCCAAAAATTTTGAAAACCCCGGGTGACCGACCTTTTTGTCTTCCCGTTTCTTGATTGTTTTCTTGAGAGGTGATATCATATCCTTTGCCTTCTGAGCTGGATTGATTATCCGATCGTCAACTGCATGGACTTCGTCCAGCAAGTCCGTCCGAAGGGATTCGTATTCCTCGTGAAGGCGGCTGGTTCTTGAAAGAAGGTTTTGTGGTGTGAGTATTGGGGAATTCGATCGATCGCTAGGCTCCGAAGAGCCGATGATGGGCGCGTATATTTCCTCGAATTCATGGACAAGCCGGCCTTGGTAAGTCAATATCGATACCCAGGCATCACGCCAAGCTTTCGTGGATTCGATTATCTGTTCAAGAAGCAGGTTAGTGACCACATTTTCTCTCAAGGAGATGTCCATTGTCATATCCTCGCACCTTGGCCAATAGTTTATCTGCCTCGTCAAAGTCCTTCAGTATTACCGAGACCTGACTGTCATCGGCGCTCCGCTTCATAAGCTTTCCAAACTGTCTGTGCACGGACTGCATTGCGGCGGGCGATTTAGAGCTACGAGCTCTGATGCGATTGTGATAGTAGGATAATCTGTTTGGTTTCGCTGGATTCCCGGTTGTTTGCTTGCCCGGTTAGATGGAAGGTCGTGCGTGAGCTGTGAAGCGTCGCATGAAAATGTCGGTTTTGGAATGCAAGGATTGATGATGGGGACCACCCCGCCGGGTGCGGGCGAGGGCGAGGGCGATCAGGGTTGGATTCAGATGACAGACAGTAAACCAGGGGGAAAGAGGCAATGGGCATCCAATGCAAGCAGGAGCAGAAACCAGAGCAAAAAAAAATGTGCGCACGAAAGGGGTTTCTGATGAGATAAAAAGGAAATGAGGATACCAGTTCCTACGCGTGTCCTGCCACGATCACGACGAGGGCCTGGACCCACGTGTGTTTCAGGCCGGGTTAAATCCTTTTGGCCGTCATGCGCAGGTCGCCCATTTCAGCCAAGAATGACAGATAATAATAAGGCAGTGCGAACTGTCGCCAGCCTTGGTTGCTTGCTTGCAGCCTCGAAAGGGAGGGGGGGAAGCACAAGCGTGGGGCGGGCTGTCTAGTTCCAGCCTCGTTGGCGCTATTCCCGAACTGAGGCTGAGCAGCTGCACCTAACTCAGTAGTACTATGGCTTTGTTGTGATTGCGTATGCCTGCCCACCGAGGTCCAAGGACGAGTCAAGCATCACGACGACGAGTGAGTGAGTGCGACAGGCGAGACTCCTGTTGTTGCGCGTTGGGCATACCGAGAGAGGAAGGTACCGAAGCTGCGATTTGGCTCCACTATTTACTAGCAGGCTCGATGGTGTTCCTTCTCCGTTCTAGGCTTCAACGGCTTCAACCTTGTCTACGCGTCTTGACACGTCCCCCGCACAAGTGACAAAACTTCAATACAGCTTCACCTCAACCAGCAGACGCTGTCTCTCCCAATACCCCGCGAGCCTGTCCTGATGAGAATGAAGCTCTACACGGGCTGATGCCATGTCTCGACCCCCGTCGTCTGCTCGCGGACCCCCCAGCGCCAGCGTGCCGGCCAGCCAGAATACAGCCCCCGTGATCAAGTTCCGTTGTCTATTCACGCACGATGTGCGTCGCAAGGCCAAACGCTGGCAGGATGGCTATCTCAAGTTCCACACCTTCAACAAGCGTTGTATGGTCTATGACGATACCGGCAACTTCATAGGCGATCATCACTGGCGGGACAGCAACGACATCCAGGATGGCGATGAATTGGAGTTAGACAAGGGCGTGCTGATCCAGGTGAGCGAATGCATGGAAACGACCCAATCCGATCTTTCTGCCCTGTTCGAAAAGCGAAAGGCTAGCCAGGAGTCTCCCCAGCAAGAGAAATCGTCGGCGCCGCCGCCTTCCTCACGCACTCCGCTGCCCCCGCGAACAGGGCAGCTCAAATCTCTCAACGATCTCCTGGGCATTAAACGGCCGTCTATCGGCCGTGCGGTTCTTCCTCCATCGCCGTATGAGCAACGCCATTCATCGCCGGCAAGACCAGAAATCAACCAGCAAGATGGGCCCCCTGCAAAGCGACAGCGACAACAGCCTAGCACCGGACTCTCACAACGACAGGGCGTTCGGAAAGAAATTCAAAAGCCTTCTGAAATAATAGAACTGGAGAATCCAGCCCCACAAACACAGCGGGCGAGGCCGGCACCCAACAAGCCTTTGACGAACACACCAAAAGATTTACACAGACAACAAAAGAAGTCCAATGTCTCAAAAGATGCCATACCCGAGCCAGTTTCGAACCGTCCAGCTATAGATCAGGAGAAGCAATCACATGCCCCGGGATTGACAGTGCGTCCAGTGTCTTCATCACATGATGAGCCATATCCAGAGCGTGTTGAAACCCCTTCACGAGCTTCTGTATCTATGACTAGCGATCGAGTGCCTCGTGAAAGGAAGGAGCCTGATTCCCGCAAGCCCAATACTCCAATCAATCCTCTGCGCATCTCCATTCAAGAACCTCGTCAAAAGCTCATGTACAGAGCACGTCCCTTGAAAGCTGCGAGCAGTTCCACTATTGAACCTGTACAGGCGGGCTCCGAGTCAGTACGCACCTCTCGAAAGTGAATTGGCCCTCATTGACGGAATATCCTTAGTCAATCTATTGATGGGTCGCTTTCTACGCAGCCCAATCCTGACTTTGACATCTCGGCTTCGACTCTTGCAGCCCTCGAAGACATGGACGATGATGGTTCTTTGAGGGACGTGGGGCACACGAATATTTTGACGGGAAACAACATCCCTCCTAAAGACTCAACATCACCGTCACTTCGAAGAACGGCACTTTATAATATCCCTTCCCATTCAGCAATTCACGGTTCTGCTGCTTCCCCTGGTGGCATATATCTATCAGACGATGATATCCCGTCGCCTCCGCAAGTGAATAATGAACACCACAGTGACGAGAGCTCTCTTGCAGAAAAACTCACACTAATGCGAAGCCATTCCGATCTGTCTTCTATGCTTCCTGATTCTCATCCGGCAGTATCGGCTCCCGATACCCGTGTTCCTGAGCTTATGGGAGAAGCGAACCCCACGCGTGCTGCCAGGAGAAACCAGCCCAAACCCTTTCGGAAATCCTATTCTGATACAAACACTCTGCGTAACGTGGATCAACACCGTCAGGGGCCATCCTTACCCGTTGCCACCAGACGGCCGGCGAGAATGGAGCCGATCCATGAAACTGACAAAGGTCCATGGACGGCTGAAGCTTGGGATTTCTTTGACTGGTGGCCGCCGGGGCACCCGAAGCCTTTATGAGGATGATTTACAGCATTGACCTAACGATTTATGACGTGACATGTTTCGAATATTACTGTTCTATCAGTACATATATTCACTGTATAGATTAATCAAAAGCAGAACATATCTTAGAGATATGAAAATAACAATAGCAAACGTGAAATAATAACAATGCGAATAAACAAACATGACACGGGTATATTTGGACACAGCCCGTCCGCTTGTCTACTGAAAGCGATCCACCTATCCTCTTTTCACCAAGGTCCCTGAGATATAAGGCATAGTTGACCACATAAAATTCTGCTTCAGGTCAACTTTTCCCCATCCACCATCATGATCCGCCGCATTGCGCAAATACGCTTCAGTATCCCGATCAAGACGACAGTTTCCGACAAAAAAACTATAGCCCATCCACATATAGAAAGACTGCATAAACCTCGCCAGCAAACTACCGCCTTTCCTTCTCGGAAACCGGTTTCCAACATGCTCAACAACAAGCATTTGCCCCCCGGGACGTAGCAGCGAATACAAATCCGCAATTGTCTTGCTCGGATCCGGCACAGAGCAGAGAACGCGAACACACACGATAGTGTCAAAGATTCCCTCTTGGTCAACGACTACGTCGTCGATTTGCACGCCTTGCTTTTGAAGCGCGGCGATTAGTTCTCGTTTCTCGACACTGGAAGGCACGATGTGATATTTCCCATCCAGTCCGTTTGAGACCGCCCGCTTCTGGAGCTGGGCATGCAGCCCCGTGCATGGTTCGGGCCCGTAGATTTCCGAGATATTCGCGGCCGGAGGGACGAAAAAGGGCATTTGAGAGCCTGTCCCGGGGCCAATATCTAGCACGACGCCGCGGGATTGGGCGAGTAAGCCAGGGATCAAAGTCGAGGAGCCGATGAGTTCGGGGACAACCTGCTTGTCTCCTTCGTTTGGTGGAACCGATAAATTGACCCAGAATCGACCAAAGGCTTCATCTTGAATCTCGCTTGACCGCAATATAGGCGCCAGTGGTTGTTTACGTTTGAAAATTGTTTCGTAGACTACGATTGCGTAGTCTAGGAGATTTCGCTATAGTGTTAGCCTTTCACGACTGAAGTCATACAGTTAAAAAAAAAAGGTAAAAAATTGAATACATTTGGATGCCGAAAGAAGTAAAAGGCCGGGAGTCATAAGGCCATCAAAGTACTCTTGGTATGTGTATGTAGGGGGGCCACCGGATTCGGCCATCTTGGGAGTCTTTTTTTAATCTGAATTTATGGTCAAAGTTGTATGAATGGTTGATGTGCGGCTTTTATAGTTCCATGACGACGCGCCGTGGGCTATGCCGTTCCTGGGACTAGTCCAAAGTCAAACGCACGTCTGCTGTGAGGTCGAAAAAGAACATTTAGAAAATTCCACATATCACGCACATGTGGGTCATGGATCTAAACCTGGAACAAGAGGCTGGAGACAAATCAAATTTTTTGGTGTAAATCCGTTGGCCAGCTACTACATGTATGAAACGACATCTGGAATCTTTTTTCCTTGACCGAGCCGAAAACCATGGATTACGTACGTATATTATCGTAAGCCTGCATTGAATAAACTTGAAAAAAACATATTACATCGATGATGTTCATAAGTGGTGATTATATACGCCGACTCAAATTGAGGGACTATCAACCGTTCAAAATCAAATCGAACTTCAACTATTACACCAAACTGAATATGATGATGTATTGGCAGTCTGTACAATCCTCGATGCCCAATTTGCGCCAAACATCGCAAAATAAAAAGCCAATGGGAGAAAAACACACGAGGAAGTATAACCTTAATTTTGACAAAGATTAAAAGTAACAAAACGAATAGTAGTAGTAGTAGGAGATTTTGATGAGCGAGTGACGGCCGTTTCCAAATGTGAGACAGTCTTAAATGAAACAAGGTTCCCAACAGTCTTTCATATTTCCACATTGAAGAATAACTTTGCAGGATGTCGACGGCCAGGAAGAATGTTTAGAAAGGCCAGAATTGGCATTCCAGGATTCCTAGAACACCTCGAAAAATAAGGGCAAGGAATATTAATAGTAGCAATATGAAAAAAAAAAAGGAATGGTAAGACATCAGGTCTAAAAAAAAAGAAAGAAAAAGAGAAAAGGAAGCATAATTTATTATGCTGCAAACAGTCCAACTCCCAAGCAAGACAACTAGAGTTGCGAATGATGCCAAATTAGACCAAAATAACACAAAGGGAACTCGTTGACCAATACAACAGTTTGGTCTGGCGCTGAGGCTTTTGTCGAAACTGAAGGAATAATAGGGTTTTAGTGCACTATGGCTGTAGGTGTCGAGTTGAGATGTTAATGATAATGGTGATGAAGGTGGTCATGCGAGTGCGATAATCGTTTCACCCCGGGACTAAAACGGCTGGTTCTCGACAAGGAGCTAACGTCGTGCTTGCCTATAAAAATCATCAGTATAACTACTCAAGTCGTGGCAAAGTTAAAAGAAAGGAAAACTTACCATCGCAACACGCACGAACATTCTCTAACCGATCTGCTTCACGTTCCTGACGCTCAATGACTTGTCGTAGGTCCTCTGCGCTATCGTGTTCCGCATTATAATTATTGAAGTCTTCCTCACTGGGAATAGGAGCACGTCTGCCTCTGAGACTTGCAAAAGACCCTCTAACGGTAGCATTCAGGACGCTACTCAGACGGGACGATGTACTATGTTGGCGAATGGTTGCGTTTTGTTGAGAGCTTGGTGCGGGCGACACACGGCCAGGTGTTACTGGAGGGCGAATCGACAAAGACGATGTCGCCCGTGGCTTGGACGTGTTTGTTTTGACACTGTGATAAGACGAGACAGACATTCTCGGACCCGTTTGGCGGGAGTGGCTTCGAATACCAGGATTGAATTCTTCCACGTCCTCTGCATTTATTTCATGCTCCTCTGTTTGTCGCTCATCCTCGGTTCGCAGAAGAAGGTATGACAAGGCGTTGAACCATGTTTCGTGTCTTTGACTTGTGGCAGCTGTAAACCGTATGCGACGTCCAGGGGTAAGGACTTCGAGACTCTTGCGGTGCAGACCAGGGGGATAGGGGTTGTCATCAGTGATCACGCGAACAGCTTCAATAGCAACGCTCTTCGCTCGGCTTTCATTCTTTCCACCGTTAGACGGGTCCTGGTCGCTCCAATAGAGCGTGCGAGTATAGGGGTGAACCCAGAAGTAGCGACGATGTCTAGTATTAGACAGGTCCCCAGTTACAGTCCTGCGTGTATATTTCCAGAGATATTCACCAATCATAGTCTGAGTAATTGCCTGGATCATACGTGGGTCTGTGCCGCTGGGTATACCTTGAGGCAAGTTGTCTGGATGCATGTTGAACCTGACATCGAGCTCGGAGACAAAAGAAGACAAGGATGACCGTGCAGTCGAAGTTTGGCTTTCACGTCTTGATCGAGACCGAACCGAGGCAGCTTGGACAGCACCTTCGTTGGGCGTTCGGGGACGCTTGCTGGTTTTGTAAGCTGACGCTGGTGCAAGAGGAGGTCCCATTATGCCCGATCCGCTCTGAGCGTTTTGCGCTGCTGCAATGACTTGCTTGTGATCTGACGGGAGAGGTGGATGATGACTTCCAGCAGAGCCTATTCTTACACTATTGGCACTCCCAGGTCGTTTGAGAGTAGGTTCCATCGTCGGGACAGAGCTGATTTCGACAATGGGAGTTTTAGCCTTGGGCGTAGCACCAGGAGAATTCATAGTTGAATCAAAGCCAGACGCCGATCGTGGTTCAGATGGTGTGAATGGCCGGGCAGCCATACGGTCCAGAAGCAGTTGATCGATTTGCTTGGAAGACAGAATAGTTTGAGTGGATTGGTCAGCATTCTGTACCGTGATATTCTTAGTTTCCCGGGTAGTCCCATTGCCAGAAATGTCACTTAAAGGCAATGACTGTTCAGCTGGCTGATTCTCGAGGTCTACTCCACGAGAAGACTGGCTGGTGGCATCTTCCGAAATAAAGACAGCCGACGACTTCTTGTGAGGAGCGATATTCAAATCATGGTCATCTCGGCGTACAGCAGATACAGGCCGAGATAATGATTCGTCCACAACAGGGACAACCGCAACTTCAGGCTTTGAGATAACAGGTTCTTCGGGCAACGTCTCTGTTGATTGAATAGAAGAAAAGGATAGCGGAGTTGGGATTGGGGAGGGCGGCTTCTGGAAAGCGACAGGCTCTGTTTGTGCAGAATAAATCGACGAGATAGATAATTCCAATGTCGATTTGGTGGAAGGCTCCTGCACTGGTTCAACAACAACAGGTTCCGGCGTCGGTAATTGGAAAGGAACTGGTTCGGTCTGTTCACTAAGAATCAAGGATAATGAAAGAGCTACCGATTTGGGTTTTGTATCTTGATCTGCGACAACAGGTACTTCAGGCTCTGGCAACTTCGCTGCCACTGGTTTTGTCTCCTCAGCAAAGACAGTGGAAAGGGTGAATTCACGAATGGGAGGCTCGATCGGTGTTGTTTCTTCTGCTTGAATTATAGAGACATCCAAATGACGTTTGACAGGAGTCTGAAACTCGGTAACCGTATCCTTCTCGCGAACTGCAGTTGATTCGTCCCATATTGTCTTCGGCGGTGTTGGGACAGCTCCCACATGTTCAGAGTTTGATTCCGCGGAAAGCTTGGTAGGAGTATACTGGGTTGATGAGTCCACAGAAGCTGGTAATGCTGTACCAGTTACCGAATTATTTTCGGGCATCTGTTCTGGTGTGGGTGCAACGACGACTTCAGGTGCCCAAGGTTCCGTCATTGTAGAAGAATCCACCATCATAGACTGCCGCGAAGGTATAAGCGTCTGAGAAATTTCCCTATCCAAAATCACTGAGTTTTGAAGTGGCGTTGATGGCTGTGATAGCATATGAGTGGACCGCGTGGGTGTGCCAAACTCGCCATCACTGCCAGGACTTCCAAGTTCCTCCAACTCTGCAAAGAGACTTTGACCCATAGGCACGGCACTCTCATGCTGGAAGGAGCCGACCGGAGAGTTTTGAGCACTAGAAGTATCGTTGATCGAGGATGCCATGGGCGCCTCTCCAGACGGGCGTATGCGTCTGTAGCCAGGCCTACTATTGACCTTCACACGATGGCGTTGGTGTTGAGATTGCACGGGTGTGTGGACTTCAGGAGTTTCATCATCGGAAGTAGAGGCTGTGCTCATGAACGAAGATCTGTTGCCAGCCTTTGCCATGACCAGTTGAGACGGGACTCTTCGACCGCCCAGGCGAGGTGTTCTCCTATCCTCAGTTTCGGTGAGATCACCATTGCTATCCTCGGCCAGACTCTCAGCTCCAGTCTGGAAAGCTTCGCTTTCAGTTGCAGTTCCTCGTTCATTGGCTGTTTCAAAAGCATCTTCAGCTTCAGTAGCAGTTTGGTAAACATCACTGGCATCAGTGGTCTCTCGAGAAGGAACAAATCGTTGGGATCCTTTAGATCGGACCGTCCGGGTCGGGCTTGCTTCGCTAGTGTGATCTTCCCAATCCGGCTCATCCAAAGCGATTTCTGTGCGACCCCTTCGACCAGGACCAAGGAGGTCTGATCGCGGAAGAGGTTTTTTGAAAGTGTCGGGCTTAATCTTTTGGCGCTTCGCTCCACTTCCAGGTGCATTGTTGTCACGTCGACGTGTCTCCAGCTCGTCTCTGGCTTCTTGCAACATGCGTTTGAGCTCGATCTTTTCCGTTTTCTCTCGGTGAATGTTGCTCTTCAAATTCTGAATCATTCGATGAGCATGACCTAAAGAGCTGCGGATTGTCTCTGTTTCAAGATGGCCGTGTCTTGGAGTCTGCTTGTTGGGCGACGGGGGCGGTGAGTTGTCTGGAGTATCCCGCTCCGGCTCTGTATCCTCGGTCTCGAATCGAACGGGGCGTGGCGTTTCCGCTTCAAGATGGCGACTTCGCATTGATGCAACGGCCTTGGCAAGCTCTTGATTCTGGCTCGTCAGTTCTTCAACTTTGGCTTGGAGAGTGAGTCGTTCTGCATCTCCACTATTCAAGTTCCTGCGGAGCATATGTGATTCGGAATCATGAGCTTTCTGTGCAGCAGCTTGGTCTTCCAAGAGTTTTCCATTGCTCTGCTTCAATTCTTCCAGTTCCCGTTCGATTTTGCTCTTTTCAGCGGTCAGAGAACTCAGGGCACTATTCAGCTTAGTTTCACGTTCTTGAGAATCCTTGACAGTATTCAAAAGCTCGTGAGTCTGTGTTTCGAGGTTCCAATTCTCGTCTTTGTAGCGCTGTTCGCTTTCATCTAAAGCGCGGATTCTTTGCGAGAATCCCTCCGCCTCGAGTTCGAGTCTTGAATTTTCCAAATTTGCAGCCTTTAATGATTCTTCTCGTTCAGCTAAGAGTCCTTGCAGTTGGCGTACTTGCGCAAGAAGAGAGGTCGAAATCTCGGTTGCAAACTCAATGTCATGAACACGGCCAGAGGGCTGGTTCCTTTGCTTTCGCGAAGGGACACTGACTTTTGATGGCGATGCGCTGGCTTGGCTGTTTAGTACGGCAGAGGCAGCCGGAGACTGGAAAGAGTAGTTAGCATAAGCCCAATTGCGAATTGATAACGTGCACAGGTCGGTAAAGCATCCTTACGCGCAAATCAACCATCGGAGTTCCATCTCCGCCACTAATAGCTCGCTTCGGGGCTAGAAACGCTCGAGCACTTTCACGTCCGATTTCATTGTATTCCCTTTCTAGCTCAATGAGCTTTTGTCGCAGTTCGGGCCCGATTTCTCCTTCATCGCGCTGTTGTTCGACTTCCTGGAGTTTCTCAGATAGTTCCTTCTGTTGGTTGATGAGCGCAGTTCCCAGTTTGGAAGCCTCCTGGAGTCTGCGCTCTGTTTCGGCAAGATGCGCCTCAAGGGCTCGCTTAGCCTGAGAGGGCGACGATGCGTTCAAACTGAAAAGTTGTGTGTCGAAAGAAGAATATCGGTGAGGCTCTCGAGATGCGCCAGGCCCTCCCGGGCTCGCAACGAAAGGATCCTCCATGGTAAAGGGAGGGGAATGTCCACGTTCAGCAACCAGCGCGATATTAATCGGTCGCTGGTTCCTAACGTGAAGCGGGCGCCGAGACTTGCAGTTCTAGCAAGTCGCGGCTGCGATAGTAATACGGTAGGCGCTGAAATATATATATTTTTTTTCTTTGATTTTATCTTTTTTCCGTTTCTTGTTCTTGATCGTCGACAAGCCGTGATCAGGTCGCGCGCATGGCCTGCGTATGCTTTTGCGGCGGGAAGATAGGCGGCTACCGGTCTTGGCGCGAAGGACAACTCATACAAGAAAAGCGAACAGTAAGGAGTGAACGAAGGGACGAAGATGTTGGAGGGTGAGCACCGCGATGGACAGACAGGCCGTTTTTCGCAGGTTCAGGCGACGGCTGTTATCGGTTTGTTGACACCAGACTCCGGCACATCAACAAAAGGCGGTTTGGATTTATGGAACGCGTTGTGGTTGGCCGTTGCGAGTGGGCGCGCACACGGGTCGAAGCCAGACCACAACAACGTCTGGCAGCCTGCACTAACGGGACGCGAGGTGCAGCGCCGCGGACAGCTGGCCGTACAATTGACGGAGCGGGAAGGGAGAACGGGGGAAAAAAACACACACAAGAGAGACAGAGAGCGACAAAAGAGAGGGATCTGCTGCAACGAAGTCGAAAACACCAAAGATTTCGACTTCGCCGGGCGGGGGGCACACGGGGAAGAAGAAGAGAAGAAAAGGAAGGCCGTGAGAAGACGCAGGTCACCCGCAGGGCCAGCACAGCTAGGCAGGCAGGAGCAGCGGCAGCCCTTCCTAGGCTTGCCCAGAGCCAGAGCCAATTTTCCTTGCAGGGGCGCCCGTGCGGGTACTGTATTGCAAACTGGCCAGCCCGTAATTTATGGTGTTTAGATTACTGCCGCCTTACTACATACATACTTACGAATACCTACATGTTGTTGGGTTGTGCTCATTATCATCAGATCAGCATTCAGAAGCCTTCAACCCTGTTTGATGAACTACCTGCCTGCTTCTATTTATGATTGTGTCTGTATATTGTAGTTCTCTGTGTGAGTGCTTATGTGTCGCGCCGCGTAAATACTTAGTACGTCGTAAAATACCACGTTCTGACAGCGGAAGTAAGCAGTGGCCGCTCTGATTCGCTGCAGCGTGCTTAATAAAACAGCGGTAAACACCACTTTACCCAAAATGGCAGTCAGCGGCAAGCGAGAAATTGCAGGATTAACCGCTAATCCCAGTTGGGCAAGGAACGCGGTCTACGTCTGGCCCCAATCATGTGACGTCACGAGATTTGCGGCTTGCTAAGTAATCATTTGGGGTGTGCTAACCATATCAAGTTAGACCGTATCTAATCTTCGCTGCTCTTGATGCTTCTAGAAATCGAGAATCGCCACGACAATATTAACCATTACATACCCCCTCCAGTCTTGCGCTCACCGTTTGTCCAACTTTTACCTATCACAAAAAATGGCAGACGAGAAAACAGAAGCTGCGCCAGCCGATACCCCTCAAGTGACTTTCAAAAAGCGCTCTGCCAAGTCCAAAACGAGCCTGCGCAAGAAAGCAGCAACGCCGCCGCCTGCAGCCGATTCCGATTCCGATTTTACTTCCTCAGACGACGACGAAGGCCGGCGCATCAAACGACGCCGCAAGAATGCCACAGTAACTGCTTCCTCAGCATCAAACAATGCCCCCCGAAGAACAGATGGTGACGCCGTCTACGCGGCTGCGGTGCCGCTCGTTTCGTCAAATGATGCGACGAAACAATCGAATTGGTACGATGAGGTAGAAGATAAGGGACTCAGCGCAAAGGAATTGCTGGGGAAAACAAGAGCTCCAGCGGCCGCTCCATCAGCAGATGGCACGTACAGAGGCACGGGGAACTATCAATCTTTTGTGCGCAAGAACCCAGATGCGCCGACGAAACAGTTCGGTCCCACGAAGGCGTCGACGAATGTACGCACTATAACAATTACCGACATGGCTCCCGATGTATGCACGGATTACAAAAAGACCGGATTCTGTGGATTGTTCGTATTTCCCCCTTCGTTTTGTGCTAAAAGTATCTAGCTAACATTTTATCGCAGTGGCGATTCGTGTAAATTTGCCCACATGCGGGAAAACTACCAACACGGATGGGAGCTTGACCGGGATTGGGAAATCAAAACCAAGGGCAAAAAAGTCGCCGGGCAAACCGTGTCGTCGCGCGAGAAAAAGGCAGCGGGAGGAGACGATGATGACGAAACCGACGACAAATTGCTCGAAAGCATTCCCTTTGCCTGCATCATTTGCGAAAAGTCTTATAAAAACCCCATCGTCACCAAATGCGGGCACTACTTTTGCGAGTCTTGTGCTCTGCAGCGATATCGAAAAAACCCGTCATGCGCTGCGTGTGGCGCGGGCACAGGCGGTGTCTTCAACGTGTCTAAGAAGCTGAACCATCTTCTAGACAAGAAACGGGAAAGGGCCAGAAAGCGTCGAGAAGAGGCTATTGCCAACGGTGAGGACGTGGAAAGTGCTGGGGAGGAGGCTATTGAGACAGAGTCCTAATTGGACTTCGTTATGTAAATACGTATGTAGCATTTGCCTACGATGCAAAAATCAGTAAAGACATGCACCTTAGTATCCAGCAGCTCTTACTAGTAGAGATGAATACATTTCTTCATCTCAGCTAACGTAAACGGTCATTACCGAGCTATCCCTTTTTATCAAAGTACTCCTCTACTCTCTCTATCAAATCCGCTTTCTTTCCAGCAGTAGAAAGCGATTTAGAGGTCAGAAATTCCTTCAGAACCGGAAGTGTCAGCTTTGACAAATTCCCGCTATGGTAGAGATTCACCACGTCCGCAGCCTGGTCACTATTCTCAACCTTGACCTTTTTCGGGGCTTTTTCACCCAGAGGTTCCGTCGCCTTTGATTCTCTTTTAGCCAGGGTCGAGCTTTTCGGCTGTTCAGCAAACATTTTACGATACTGTGCTTCGAGTTCCTCGCCCCATTCCACAACATAGTCACCCGCCCGCTTGTCGATTTGTCTATATCTCGGAATGGTTTTGTCTTCTGGCTGTTCTGGCAAATCTTCGTCTAACGCGAGTGCCTGGAGGATACGATAATGCCATTGTAAAGATGGATTCGGGTATTTGTGAGGATCGTACTGGGCTTTGGGAAGCTGTAGCTGTTGCACTACTGTCCTCATATGGTCAATCAATGGCTCCGGAGCTACAACCAAGTTCGTCTCGGGATTCTGCCGAATATCATCCGCAAAGGGTAGAGGAAGAATCCACATCCCTGGTGGAGAGACCTGAACATCGTTTTCGTCCATTCTCTCTGGGCCTGGGAGCATAGCGGCCAAGACAGGCGCAGCATTCCGTCGAGGAATAAACCATACGATCCCAATCTTTTGGTCTCGCAGTAGCTTCTGCTGAAGAGCCGAGAATACTCGGGTCGACCCGACAAAATCTTCTTCGGATGGATATATGAATGTGGGATGTTTGGTAGATGCCCAGATTGGAAGGGACGATATTGGCTTAAACCCTATGATGCGAATAACCGGGTCACCAAAATTGCGCAGCGCCTGCTGTTCTTCGATGGTGAAAGAGACTTGCTCCCCTCCAAACTTATACGCCTTGCGGATCTCTCCCTTTTCAACAGTCCGTGCGGTGTCCTCGGCCATCTGAGTTGTCGTGCCCTGTGCTATCTCGGGCTTTTCGCCGCCAAGCCAGATATAGCAGCTTCTGGCTGGCTCTTGCCTTTTGAAAATGAGGTATCCAGTGACGGATATCTTGAAATTCGGCCCGAATTCCAACGGGACATTTGAGAAAAGGGCCCGACGAGGAACAGACTTCGAATTCACGGAAGACAGGAGGGAATTTAGTAACGAAATACCATCGCCACCGGATGTCGGAACTTGTGTCAAGGCGGGTGTCAAGCCAGAAGTTTGTGGGTCATTAGTGATAGTTTTGTAAATTATATCCTGGTTACTGTTAGCAACGTTTTTCTCGGCAATTCTTATAACCCAACTTACATCATAAAATTTTGACCGATCAAAGTCGTGGTCCACCTTGGAGATAGGAAACAACTCTATGATCACCCCAAGATCGTACAAGTCCTTAGCTCGAACCGTAGCGGCAGAACTCATTGCACGGTCGGCTCCATGTGGGTTGTCATTGTCTGTGACTATGAAAAGTCTCCGAGAAAGAAAGTTGGAGGCCTTGGATGTGAAGATTTGATTGGCGCAAAAGAGAACATTAGCCATCGAAACCTGTTCCTTCGAAGGAACAAGAATGTCGTCGGCTGCATCCTCCTCATCTTCGGCCATTGCACGTAGCTTTTTAACGTCGTCTGCATCGGGGATGTCCAGGTCGGTAAATAGGTAACAATGGGGGTAGGCAAGGTCCCCTCGGCTGTCTTCATTCTCATTGTAGAATTTTGACGCTTCCGTTCCAAAGAACAGCACACCCATCATATCTTTTGGGTGAGAGATTATGCGCTGCTGCATCAAACTGTAGGCGCATTTGATGGCCGCTTTTGCTGGAGACTCTGGTGCCTGTTTGTCTGATGATGCCGGCCGAGTCTCCAGCATGGAATCGCTGACCTCGATGGCGAAAAGAACGGCATCTTTGACAGATTTATAGCCCTAAAATTGAAAATAAAAGCAATTAGTGATAGACTTTCTGCTCAGATACAGTGCACGAGCATACAGCATCATCGATCTCCTCTTCTTCTTGAAAGGCGTCTTCGTCCGGTGGCGGGTAGTTCTCAGCCATCACGAGAGATATCTTGCATTGTTTCTTCGTGGATCACGAAATCAGCAGCGAGTGAGAGAAATTGTATTGATGATTCCCCTCTGCTGCCTCGTCTGCTGCCTGGAGCTGGCGCTGCACGTGCTTTCCTATGACGCGAGGCCCGCCGCCGCTGGACGCGAAGTCACGTGAAGCGACTATATATGTGGCCCACAACTTAGAACAGGTGGCCAATCGTGTTGCAGCTTCGGTTAAATAGGACTGTATACATCGTTACTTCCTCTCAAACCATCTCCCTACGTCAAGTCTAAAGAAACACACATATATACTCAGTCTCTTCTGATTGATATCTTCTTGGTATCCTGTCTTCATACTTGATATGTTTTCAATAACAATACGGCATCGCGGAAACCGTGAAATGTTTAAATGTTATACCACGAGCTGACCTGCCCCTCTCCCTCCGCCATGCCGTCGGTGTAATCAGCGAAAAGCACCTGTGACAGGTCTTCGGGCAGAGAGAACCCCGGGCTGAACAGTTGCTCCCAAGAACCGAAATCCCGAGACTCACTGTTTGGCATGAATTCATTGCCTGGGATGCTAGCAACGGAGGTGTCTGGAGTGCATGCCGCAAAAGTAGATATCGTTTTGTCCGTTGTATACCTGCTATCAGCTTGATCTCGGGTGGCTGGATTCTGATCCGAAACATCTCGCCTGGCAGTTGAGTTTTCCGTTCCCTTGTTGATGAGGATTTTTTGTGCGCGGTCGAACAGTCGATACATGACGCCTGCGCTCCAATACGTGTCGCGCAAGCTGGCCAAGAGCAACAAGCAGAGCTGGAGCCTATTCTGTCCGAGGCTGGCTTGTAGTGGGCTGCTCGATTTGCAGTCAAACAGGTGGATTTGCATGGCTGGGATCAACGAGGTTATGCTAATGAGCCGTTAGTCACGTCTCCCAACACACTTTGCGCAACATACACCATAGGCTTAATAAACTTGACGGCATCTATCTCGACTATTTTCTCGATAATATTGTTGGTCGTCGATGCTGCCGTTCGTACTCGCCTCTGCACCATCTGCTGCCACGCAGCTGACGAATTGTCAGGGAACGAGTCAGGTGCATTCAGATAATACGGTCGGTAGAGGACGGCTACGCTGGCTCTAGACACAACACTTTAAGAATCAAAAAAGGAAAAAATTCCAGGGGTATACGCACTGGTAGAAGAGTTGCAGGTGATACTCATGCAAGAGCAGTACGTCACTCGTTCCTTGAATACCTACTGTTGCACTTGGCTGGCAGTCATCTAGATCGGCAGCTAGCTCATCAATGTCTCCAACGCTAGGCCTGGGGCCTTTGAGTCGGTAATGCGTTCGTAGGATGCAGCCGAGAGTAGAGCTGACCCTGATGAGCCGCACCCACATATCGGCGAGACCGTCGACCCGAGGAGGAATGAATTCACGTGTTGCGTGTGCAGAAAGCACCTCGAGTTCACCCAAAAGATCTCTCGCACACGGAAGAGCTGCGTCGCAGTCTTCATCGTGAATCCGCATCGGCCGTCCTTTGGCAAGCGAGAGCCACCGGTCGCGGACCACACACGTCCACCACAGACGGCGTGTGAGGCGCATTCTTTCCTCGGACAGGATCTGATTCGAGTGCCGCGATTGCGCATTGGTGCAGCGATGGATTCCCATTCCCTGCGCCAGCGTCACTGCGATGCCAACCCAATACCAAGCCCCTGTGTGATCTTGGGCATCCGTATACCAGAAGCTCATCAGGAGGACCGACTGAATCAATGTGATCTTATCTGTGCCGTGGTCAAGATCGTAGAAGCACTTTTATCAATTAGAAACAATCATCCACTGTTTAAACAAAGCACACACCTTTGCCCTCGTGTACATGGCTTTCTTCATGGCCTTCCTCGACGGAAAGCCCGCCCGGTGCAAAACATCCACATCGACGAACTATCTCTACATGAGCATATATAACAGCACACATTCAACAAGCTTACATTGGTAGCCGCCAGAAACATGCTCCACAGCAGCAAAGAATTGATGTTTTGGCATCTGTTCTCCACGTACTCATTCAGAAATGTCGAAGCTTCCACAACCGGCAGGAAGAAATGCACATGGCAAAAGTAGCAACGGATCAGCTCGTCACAGACATCTGGAGGCAGCGAGGAAAATCCGCCTTGGTGACGGATATATTCCAGTTCGTGTGGCTTGTGAGCTGTACTTGTGTTGGATGGGCTGCCTGGGACAATGCTGGCGGACGGCCGGTATGCTTCTTGCGGCACACCAGGATGGCACAGCTCGTAGACGGACTCTCGTGGACCACGCGGATCGCCTACACCTGTTACATCTTTTTATTCTCTGCAGATAGATGGGTTTAACTTACCGATATAAGAGCAGGCGCTATCGTCTGGCAAAACGCCTTCTGCGTCCGTGGTCGTCGCCGCGTCTGCAGTATCGGCAGCGTCTGGCCGCGAGCTCGTCTCTCGCACGCCCCGTCGTGATAAGCGCGGTCTTCCTCTAAATCAGCCATTGCTCCACAAAAAAAAATCTGGGGAAGAGGAGATAAGGGAGTTCCTTCACTGACCGATGCTTTTTCCGCGGCCGGATCTCGCAAATGCCGTCCTCGTGCTGGCAATTCGTACATGGCGCGCCGGTCTGGGTCACGTCACACCGTACCTTGCGGCTGTTGCAATTGCTGCATGCAACACGCGAACGACGCAGCTTTTTAGAAGCATTGTCATAGGCCATTATAGCTGTAGATAGTGGTGGTACATAGATGGTTGACAGGTGAAATTGCCGCGGGAAAAAAGCGTGGGCATTGGCATAGTTTTGTCGTCGCCGTCCGGCTCGTCCGGCAAATCCGGCATTTCCGCTCCCCCCGCAAACACCAAGTCGAAAATCTGGGGAAGTCAAAATGTATGCATTCATTTATCTTCGATTTTACCGAAGCAAAGACCTCGCGATGACAGCTGCCTTTAAAAGCCGGCGTAATGCCAGCTGTTGACTTCCTCGTGGTAAATTTGACTTATCGACTGACTGATTTCAAGATTACATCCGGCATCAACATGGACGACTCCATCCGACGCGTCGAGAAACTCGACCTGGAAGAGGCCGAGAAGGCTGAAGAGATAGAAAAGAAAGACGAGATGGAGTTCTCGCCACAAGAAGAGAGACGGCTTGTCCGCAAGTTGGACCTCTGGTTAGCCCTTCTGTCTTACTAGCTGGACTAGCACAAAAAAAGCCTGACATGAACAGGATTGTCCCGCTGATGATGGGCACGTACACGCTGCAGAGCTACGATAAAGGCATTCTCAGCGCTGCCACACAGTTCAATTTAAATGCCGATCTTGGTCTGACGACTGTGGTTGGACACGAGGCGAATGGGACGCCAATCACCAACAACCAGCGCTACTCAAATGCATCCATGATTTTCTACATTGGCTACCTAGTCGGCACCTATCCGATGGTGTACCTGGCGCAGCAATACCCTACCTCACGCGTGATATCGCTGGCCACTATGTTCTGGGGTGCCGTGGTTATGTCTACTGCCGGATGCTCCAACTATGCAGGGATCATGGTCAATCGCTTCGTGCTTGGGTTTCTCGAGTCTGCCGTCGCACCTACTTTTACCGTCTTGGTGACTTTCTGGTGGACTCGCGAGGAACAGGCTCTCCGTATGGGTCTGTGGTACTGCTGTGTCGGTGTCGCTACCACGATCTCGCCTTTGATCAATTATGGGCTCGGTAAGATCCATAGCTCGCTCCTCCCATGGAAGCCAATGTTCCTGGTACTCGGCGCCATCACTACTCTCTGGTCTGTCATGCTTTTCCTCGCCCTCCCGGACAGTCCCCTCACGACAAAAGGGCTGAGTGAACCGGAACGCGCAATCGCCATCCGCCGCTTGCAGAAAAACCAGGCAGGTACAATCTGCCCTGACTTCGACAGGAGCCAATGCCTCGAAGCGTTTCGTGACTTCAAGACGTACAGTTGCACGTTGATCGTTCTGTTGACGGGCGTTCCTTCGGGAGCCATCGGCACATTCGGCACAATAGTAATCAACGGCTTTGGATTCAATCATTTCGACTCTTTAGCGCTTACTTGTCCAATCGGCGCTATTACTGCGCTATCCATCCTACTTGTTGGATATATAACTCGCAAATGGACTGGCACTCGCTACATATGCATTGTGGTGTGCGCACTTATCTCCATCGTAGGAACTCTGATCTGCTGGTTTGGGCCGCGCAGCAACAGAGGTCTTTTGTTCGCGGGCATCTTTCTTATTGCCGTTCAGGTCGCCTCTGGGGGATTGGCTGTTTCTCTGGCTGCGTCCAACATTGCAGGCCACACCAGTAAGTCCTCCACTTTCTCCATAGTAAACGACTACGCATAATCTAACGATCCACAGAAAAAGCTACGAGCAGCGCATCGACCTTTGTCGGTTACTGCATTGGCAACATCATAGGGCCATTGATATTTGGCGCATCACCAGGACCGTTGTATAGGGCCGGCTTCATCGGAAGCTTTGTGTGTCTGTGTGGCGTGGTTGTCACTGGCGTCGTCACTTACATTGCCCTGCGCAGGGAAAACGCAAAGAGGGACAAGACTTCAAGAAGCAGACAGACTGGTCAGACTCACTCAATTGAGGAGAACTTGACGGATATGCAGAATGAAGAGTTCCGATATGTATTGTAGACGTTTATCGTTCTGAATGATTATATGGCTTCAGTATTCAATGTTATAAGCGATCTTCGCCGTTAAGAGACTGTACATCAATCGACAGCCATAAGTTGATGGCCTGCTTACTGTTGGTCTGCCACATAGTCATGCTTGTAACCAACATTTGAATCAATAATCAATGAAAAGGCTCAATAATGACAATTAGGCGTCTAGATATATTGATTGCGTGTCAATAGTTACGTAGTATTGACTTCAGCTGAGGCTCCACAAGTGGAACAGTCTGCGAAAAATTGTTGGCCGTACCTTCGGTATCTTCGGTAATTTCGGCAATCTCAGCTCTTGCCAGATTCACCATGCATTTAAAATACCGGCATAGTTGGTGCCTTGGCTGCGCTTGCATACCACTCTTAAACCCTACTTGCATTGAACGTTCCATAATACGCCGATATTATTGAAGAAACCCTGGGAATGGCGCCGTTTATCATGGTTGTCAGTCTGCTAGCAGGCTTGGCTAGCATGAGTGCTGCAACATGGCCGTGCGGGAAACCTCTGCCCTTGGGACAAGCCATTGGACGCGTCTCGAATGTATCCATTGAAAGCGGCGGCCTCAAACGAAACTACCTCATCTCAATCCCACCCTTGTACAGGCCGGATACTCCAAGCGCCGTCATATTTTCGTTCCATGGTGGCGATCGCACGGCCGAGGATCAGTTGCAGCTCGACCAGTTGACTAATCCCGAGTTCAATACCAAGCACATCGTAATATATCCACAGGGTGTGAATGTATGCAATACTCTCAATTACTCGTTCTATACCGTATTTGCGCTGATTATTGCAAAAGGAGAAATGGCAAGGCGTACCCAACGTTACTACCAACGACGTTCAATTCACCACCGATATTCTGAACAAAGTCGAATCAACCTACTGCATCAACAAAAGTCGTATCTGGGCCACTGGAAAGTCTGATGGCGGCGGTTTCACCAACGTCCTTGCCTGTGATGCTGGCTTGTCTAAGCGTATCGCCGCGTTCGCGCCAGTTTCAGGCGCATATTATATAGACACATTGCCCTGCGCGGCATCGACAGTGAAAATTCCTTGCAATGCAGCACGATCGAATATCCCACTTTTGGCTTTTCATGGTGGAAATGACACGACCATTCCGTACACGGGTGGTGAACGCAAGGGCGAGTGCCTACCAACTATCCCCCATTTCATTCAAGAGTGGGCGGCAAGAGACAAGCTCGACAGTAGCGAGAACGTCACAACATTAGTAGCTTCAAACACAGTGGACTATTCCTTTGGTCTTACTGGGCTTGTGCGTCTGGTATATGACTCTGTGATCGGCCACGACTGGCCCAGCACACTCCCCAACGCAGACAATGAGGTTCCTGGTCATCATCCCGCAAGTTTCAATGCGACTCCCATTATATTGGATTTTTTTGACAAGAATTACTTGTTTATGGCCTGATTGATGGAGTTGCTGTCGTTCGTTGCCGAGTCGTCGTGGTTTCGGTAATTATCGTGTTTTAGCCGAATCGGCCGTTTTGCCGGCCATCTAATGCTTGTATTATTTCTAATAAGTCAGGAACACTGGACTTTTAAATTTTTCATAAACGTTTAATATAATTAAAAGAACATGACAACACAGACCGTCACCGGCCTAGAGCCGCGATTCTCTCTTCCACCAAGCACACCCCGCTCAAGCAAGACCGAACTGGCGATCGGCGGACTCAAAGTCTATATTTACGGACTGGATGAAGTCTATCATAGCAACTCGCTTGACCGTAATGGAGAAGTCGCAGTGCTCTATATGGCACATAATCGAACGCGCACGTATCGCGTCATGGAAGATATGGCTCATGAGATCTTACATCGATACCGAACAGATACGAGGAAAGGTAGGCCGCTGGGGCTGATTGCTTTGACGATGAATATGAGAAATCATGGAGATCGAGAGGTATATTTACTTTTCCAGGTCTTTTTATGTCTTTCTAACTGTTATGTCAGATTTTTCCTCCAGCAAATAAGACTTGGAAAGATGGCAATGAGAATCACGCGTACGTCTATCCATCCCATCATGCTGGTATACATACTGATAATACATGTATAGTATGGACTTGACATCCATGATTTCCGGGTCAGCACAAGATTTCAAGCTTGTTGTGGACTACCTTCCGTGCTATCTCCCCCAGTTCCGCCGATTTTATAACATCATGGCTGGCGTATCCCTCGGAGGACATACTGCCTGGCGCATTGCATCCTTGGCAGCCCCCGGCCAATTTTATGCATACGTGATGGTTGTTGGATGTCCTCAACTAACTCCCTTGTTGCTGAGTCGATTGGGAATTGATCAATCCACATCAGACCCCACTGTCGGGACAGAAGACATGCAGCAAATCCCGTTAAAGTACGACGACTTGGAACTGATCATGGCACCAGAGCAACGGCGCCGATGGCCACGCCCTCTAGCCGAGATGATTGATCGAGATGACCGCAAGGTCACAGACCACTTCCCCAGAAATGTGCCCTTGCTGCTATGCAATGGTGTGCACGACACGTTGGTACCGGCAAAGTATACAGCTGCGTGGCTAGCGGAGAGACGGCGCAGGGAGACGCCAGGTAGCGAGCAGGATATCACTTTTTATGTGCAGGAGAATACGGGTCACAGCTGTACTAAGGAGATGGTTGCCATGATGGCTGGGTGGTTGAGAGATATCCTTGATCCTCGCACGCCTCGATCGACTTTATAGCCCTGCCTTACCGAATGATATTTCGACTATATTTGAGAGCAAAAGTAAATATATAGTCCAGATGTCTCTGGGTTTTGTCCCTTTTAGTACACATGTAGATGGAGCTGTCAGTTTCAGGTCAATTGCTTCGAATGGTTCTAACTGCATTTACCATTTTCTAATTCTTTCTATCTCTTTAAAATAAATTGATAGTATTCAATAATAGACAACTTTAATTTGAATAAAAACAGCTACCACATATTTTCTTATCTCAGAAATCTACTGCATCAATTTATATATGTAATCATTTTTATCACATACTGTCAAACTTACATCAGTCCTGATTTGACTTTATACAACCTTGATAAAGAAACCTAACTACTGACTATGTATAGAACTAAGCATTGATAATGGGTATGTTCCTATCCAGATAACCGCTCCATGTTGGCAAGGTCCGTTTCCAAAAGGTATCGGAAGAGATTTGCAGGTCCTCAATAGCACTAGCGTACTTGACAAGCGTCGATTCCGAGAATGCAGTTCCCATGAGTGCTAGGCCATACGGCATCTTTGACTCCTTGTTGGTTCCAGCAGGAAGCGTGATAACTGGATAACCTGCCTGGGCTGCGATCTCGTACGTAGGACCAAAGTCAGGAGGCACCAACAAAGCAGTCAAGTTGTAACCGTTAGAATGCAGTGCAGCGTCGATGCCATCTTCCCGGCTGGTTCGTTGGCAGTATCTCAGCGCTTGCCAGTACGTCTCATTCATGATGCCTTTAGTTGCCAGTGATGCAAGGAATCCATCTTGGCCGGAGGCGAAAGCCGGGTTTACACCAGGGCGTCCACCCTCGCTTCCAACGTTGTCGATGTTATATTGCACCAAGTCTTCAAGCGAGCGCATATTCGTATTGTTCAATTCAGCGAGGTAGCTCTTTATATTGTTGTAAAAGTCCACCTTGACGTAAGTATATTCCGATTCGTTAGGATAGCCGCGCTGTGTTCCATAATCCCAGTTCCATCCCTGGGGGTTAACGATATCTTTGTAGTACGGAAGTTCGGTTCCGTTAATAATAGTGGCCCCGGCGGAACGAATCAGATCCAAAAGCTCCGCGAGCTGGGAGTTTTGTGCCGGATCGTTGTATTGCCAAAAGGACAACCACGGGAGTCCGAACACAGCCCCCTTGAGCGCTGACTTGTCTGTTAGGAACTGAGTGTAACCGCCCTGTGGAGTTTTGCCCTCCTGAGCGAAGGTGTAGTTGTCGCGCGGGTCGATGCCATAGATGGCATCTAAGACGTACGTTGCATCACGAACCGTCTTCCCAAAGCAGCCGACAGAATCCTGGTGGGTTGACTCGGGAATGACACCAGCTCGAGACGTCAGGCCAACAGTGGGTTTGATCCCGACAACAGCATTTCTTTCAGCAGGGTTGATCACTGCTCAAGTTAGTCTCGCCTGATAAAAGACCAGTTAAATGGGAAGACTTACCACTGCCATCAGTCTCCGTTCCAAGTGCAAAAGGTACCTGGTTCGAGGCGACTGCAACGCCGGAGCCCGAGCTACTCCCACCGGGATTGACGGTAAAATTGTAAGGATTCCGGCACTGGCCACCCCGTCCGGAGTATCCTTCAGAATAGTCATTTGAACGCATGTCCGCCCACTCGCTGAGAGCCGCTTTGCCTAACAGCACTGCACCGGCCTTACGTAGACGATACACGACATGAGCATCACGGGGGACCACGGAGCCGACCAAAGCCCAACTACCGGCAGTGGTTTCCAGCTTGTCCTTGCTGGCAATGTTGTCTTTAACCAGAAAGGGAATTCCGTGCAAGGGCCCTCGAACAATCCCGCGCTGGCGCTCAGCGTCCAAGGCTTTCGCGATCTCCATCGCATCAGGATTGTATTGTAGGACAGCACTATAATCGTCACCATGAAAAACTTTCTGGAGATTATAAATGACTTACTTCAGATACGGCTGTAATTGGTAGATCCGTTCAGAGTAACACTCGAGCAGTTGGACGCCAGTCAGCCTACCCGACTTCAGTTCTGCCTGGATTTCATCGATGCTGGCCTCTTCCAATTTAAAGCCATTGCAGAGGCGCATGGGAAAGAGATTGGCGCCAGTAGTATTAATATAAGGGAAATCAAACGGATACGGGTTGTTGTCGATTTGCTGGGCGACCAGAGTATCGTTATTGTTGTTACCGTCGAGTGCGCTGGTCGGGGCGACCAAAATCCAAGCAGCTGCGGTCGCCACCAGGAGGGAACATGCAACTGACGGCATCATTAAACCTTGACAGGTATCTGTCACGTGGGAACATGAAAGAAATAGAGAAATAAATACTCTGTACAATGAGCGGCAGAAAGAAAGTGATCATTGAAGGTGCAGAATAGGTAGACAGGAGTAAGAGGTACGCTACTAGTGCATGTAACAAAGACTAGCTTCGGGAATTTCGGATAGTTAAAAAATGTCGCAGGTACGTAGTCCGCACAGTAACATGCGCATACGAAATAGATTTTTAGCATCCTAACTTTTTGATAAAATTATTTGTTAAGAACAATCTATGTTATATTTCACAAAAAAATTTACCTTTTATAGTCAAATATATTAGAAATTGCATAATGACATTCGGTTACTTACATTTAAAAACTCCTAGATAAGGATATGTGCATTGTATAGGTGAATACGTACCTTGCTGATTACATTGCGGCGTCGTGCCATTAGAGCCACTAGATGCGGCCCACTTAGCAATCGGACCCACCAACCTCTCTGGTAAGCCAATAATTTGGAGAAATTGGTTCCACTTAACCCAACCCTAATTCTTGCTGTGTTCATTGGTTGGTGAAACAAAGAAGTCTTAAACAAGTCATCATTCGGAGGTTTTGATGCGAGTCTGGGGGGCATCGGCTATAAATATACAAAGAAAATATGGTTACATGCTCAATAAAGGCGCGCTGCTGAGGTCGAAAGCTTCCGAAGCGAGGACTTCATATTCTTATTGTTCGCATTCTCTTCGTAAATAATGACAACTCACTCAGGCAAAAAGATCTGGGGAGATATTTTACAGCTACGTTTAGTGCATGAGAAAAAATGCCAGTTACTCCAGTCGATATAGAGACTGCGCAGGCGGCCGGGAGGATTCCCCCCGGAATCACCGTGGAGTATCTCGCCCAGTCGCGAGATCAGCCTGCAAAAATCGCCATACTATTTGTCACTGCATTGACATTTGTGATCGTCGTTGCTCGATGTTATTCCAGGTTGCTTCTGGTCAAGAAATTTGGCTTGGATGATGCCCTGGCCGTTTTCACCATGGTAGGCTTATCCGCATTCAGTTGGCGCTATCTAACCTGCGAGCACGCAGTTCCTGTACATTATAATTATCGCGCTCTGCATTGTCCTAATCGACCTGGGTAGTGGTCGACATATCGAATACATCCAATACGTCCTGAGCCTATCTCAGGTAAATAATACTGAAGTTCTCGACTTTGTCATGCATGTCCTCTACACGACCGCGCTCTTCGTATGCCGTCTTTCCGGCCTGGCATTCTACCAGCGTCTCGCATTTCACCAGGTTAAACTATCGGCAATCATTAAGCTCGCCGGTATATTTCTAGTACTCGCATATTTGGCTCAATTTTTCCTCCTTCTGTTTCACTGTGTTCCAGTTACTGGTCTCTGGCCATATGCCTGGCAGCCGGAAATCAGCAACTACACATGTATTACTTGGGGTGAGGTGTATTCGGTGAACTCGGGATTGTCACTGACCTGTGACCTAATCATGCTGGCCATCCCGTCCATATTGATACACATGTTGCAGGTATCGCCGAAGAAGCGGCTCCAGTTGTCTCTCATCTTATTACCCGGTGTCCTGTCAGTTTATTAACCCCGGATTCTCTCTCGCTCTAACTTTCAGACCTAACATTATGTCATGGATAGTGTGCTGGCCATATCCTCCTTCCGCGTATACCTCGTCGCAATCGGCCAGTGGGCTACCGACGGCAGCTGGGCTTACGATCCGATGCTAGCCATCGAGACCTCTGAGATTGGCGGCACCCTCATTGCCCTATCGATTCCAGCCCTTAAGCCTCTCTTCGAATCGTGGTTCTCGAACATCAAGGCATACCCTTATAGTCTCGGTAACTCGAGCGCGAAGTCGAATAAAGTACAACAGAGAGACTATAACCACAAAAGAGAACCCAGCGTGCAGCTTGACGTCTTGCACCATAAACCTTATCTGGGATTTAACTTCGACTTGCACCATGTGAATATCGCCGCCAGCAGGAATCATCCTGTTTCTACCCCGACATCAAGTACGAAAGAAATTCTAAGAAACGATAGGTTCTCTCATGATTTTATTATAAAGGAGGACTTGGTCGACCAAGAAATGAATTTCAGAGTTAATAATGCATGTGATGCATGTGTTACCCAGCCCACAGAGGATGTTTATATGCCATCGACAAGGATCTGACTTACGTGATCGACCATAGCAACCTGGTCACCTATGGACCAACTTAAGTGTTTAAATGCGCATATAATTACAGATAACTCTTGGTTTACTTCATCTTGCATAGATATCCCATCGCTTACCTATTATAAGCCATATAAGGCGTTTAATTCTATGCATTACATAAGGAAATGGAGCGGATTCTAAAGTATAAAGCCACATAACTTTTTTAACTTTGCCAATTTCTGAAACATAAAGCATGAAAATGAATATGGTGTAGTTCTGGAGAACTGAAATTAGACTATCATATCTGCCCTGATCATACCAAGTGATAGCATCTCTTGCACCATCTAATGTCCCAATGCCGGTCCACGGAGCTGAACTTCCGCACTTCTGGTTAGGTTGTTACAACTACACCAATATATCCAGATTGGGCTTTTCCACATACTAGCAATTAAAAGCCTCCGAGTATTATATGGCCACCATTTGTTGATTCTTCCGGTGGAAGCCCTGGACCCATCATTAGCTCTAGGACTTCATCTCAATTGGTTGTTGGGGGGGGGGGGGGGGGGGGGGGGGCAAGGATCCGGTGGAAGTTTAAAGTTCCCAATTCCGGTGGAAGGTTGGTCAGTGTAAGACCACACCATATGATTATCGCAAGGAAGGCTGTATTAAGAAGTCTAGCATGACTCAAGTGCTGAATCCGGGGCAAAAAGAGCGGGGACGTGGGGTGGAGCGTAGTGCGGAGTAGCAAGGATAGTCACTGAATGCATATAGTTCATGGCTCTTATAAACAAGCTAATCCCCGGTCCTTGTGATCCATATTATCTACAAGAAATATTCGTCTTCTTAGGTAAAACTTATCAAATGGCAATAAAAAGGGTGGACCTAGAACAAAACCAGCAGAAACTGGAATATGATGGGGAAATTGAGAAGGAGGGTATCGAGCATTGTGAAAACATCGCCGGAGTCGCACCGGAGGAGCAGAAGCGAATAATACGACGTGTGGATCGCCGTTTGGTTGTGATTCTTGGTTGTCTTTATTTCATCAGTCTCCTGGATAGAACCAATCTTGGAGCTGCATCTGTTGCTGGGTTTGTTACACACCCCCAACCTCAGGATCATTCTAACATAAAGGTCAGCATGCAGGATGAGCTCCGTATGGATGCGAGTAATAATGCATACTCAATTGTCACCCTTGTGTTTTTTATACCTTATACCATTTTTCAGATCCCTGCTACTGCGACCATCCGCAAGATCGGGCCCCGTTTATTCCTTGCCGCTATTGTTCTAGCCTGGGGTGCCACCATGATCGTAGGCTACTTCTTACGACGCCTTTCAGAATTTCTTTTAACTCACTTCATCCTGATAATAGGGTTTTGGGTTCGCTCCAAATTGGTCCGTGTTGGCTGGTCTGCGCGTCATTCTGGGATCTCTGGAGGCTGGCTTTTATCCAGGCTGTATTTTCCTGCTGAGTGCATGGTACTGCCGATATGAATTGCATAAACGCAATTCTGGGTTTTACCTAATTGGTAGTTTTGCGTCTGGCTTTGGAGGTATTCTAGCCTATGGCTTCATGCAAATGGACGGTCTTGCCGGAATTTCCGGATGGCGATGGATTTTCATTGTGAGTACTCAGCAAAAACATCGAAAATGAAGGAGAATATTCTCTAACTAATATTATATTAGATCGAGGGAGCACTCACTTGTCTCTTCGGGGTTGTGTCGTATTTTATTTTGGTTGACTTTCCGGAAAAGTCTCCCCAGTCGTGGAAGTTTCTAAACGAACGCGAAGCCTCCTTTATAATTACCCGGCTTGAAAACGATCGAAAAGACGTCTTTGCCGAGCCATTTTCGCTGCCGAAATATCTCAAAGTTGGTATGGACCTTAAAGTATGGGGTTATTGTGCTTTATATGTGTTGACATGCACAAATACATATGCTATCGGCTACTTCATTCCTATCATTCTCGAAGATAGTATGAATTTCAGTGTAGTCAAGGCACAATGCCTTGTGGCACCACCATATGTTGCTGCTAGCATTATTATGTACTTGCAAGCAATCTATTCCGACAAATGGCACATGCGAGGCCCAGTGGTTTTGGGAAATGCCACACTGGCTATGATTGGAATGGCTCTTCTAGGCTACTTGGAAAACCCAGCACCACGCTACTTCGGAATATTTTTGGCTACCATTTGCAGTAAGATCATCAATCCCTTGAAGTTCACGAGAATTCTGGCAGCTGATGTGGTTTTGGTAGGCAACTCTAATTGTCCGGCATTGGTATCCTGGCAAAGGTAAACCCCATTCTAAAGCCTATACACCGGTTACTATGTGGTAGAATTTGCTAAAAATTTTATTAATCTAGCAACAATATTCGAGGACAATGGAGACGCGCTTTTACATCTGCTACTCTAATCGGTGGAGGCAGTATTGGGGGCATCATCGCTTCGACTGTTTTTCGCGCTCAAGATGCACCAGGTTATCGCCCTGGTTTACTTGCAGCAATTTTAGCCAATGCGTTGATGATTATTATCACCGTCGGTCTTGAGATCAAGTTTTACAGAGCCAACAAACGAGCAGAGAGTGGAGGGAAGCAGATTGAGGGATTGGAGGGATTCCGCTATACATATTAGTTGTAGCAAATATCCGCGCTGCCAAACGTTTTAGTCCACGTATTTTGTATACTTTCTGTGGCCAATGTCAACTGGCTTGTCAAGAGTATAGGTCGGTGAAATATTCTGTAGTGAGAGATCACTGAATGTTTCACTCGCTCCAAATGTCCTACCTAAGAATGAATGTAGTTCAGAGCAAAATCACACCAGTTGACGACTAGCATGGACAGGAATAGGAAAACAACAATAAATATCAATATTAGCTTCTATTGCACGGTTTATTTTTGTACAGAAAACTATATATAGTCAAGAGAATAGAATATGGGGAAGCGGAAAAGCGGAAAAACCAAAGAAAATTCAACTGAGGTAATAAACGTAAAAAAACCTCAGACCATGAAAACTCCTAGCTTTCCACTTGAAGGCCTAAGACAGAAAACGGTCATTAAATTTTGTATTTAATGACAATAACAATATGTATACTAATAGTAACAATATCCTGTTTGCACTGTTTGTTTTCCCCTTTCAAAATGTTCTCTCATTGGCAACGTCGGCCCACTTCCCCGGCTAACCCCGTGTCCCCGCTGGCGCGCAGAACTTACACGAGACTAGGTACTCCGTACAATACATACATTTGCACATATCATTCCTCCTATATGTTGCACTCCTAATTGTTTCAGTCCTCCATGCAAGGAGGAAATGGAAATACCTCCCGGAGGCTTCGCACCTCAAAAGCTTGTGACCGTTGCCGTCGGCAGAAACTCAAGGTAAGCCCAACCCATATAATGTATAGAGTTGGAAGAGGAAGGAGAAGGAAAAGAAAAGAGCATGGTTTATTTCCTAGATTATTGAAGATCTAAAAGTATTTATTGTCTGTCTATAGTGTGATGCAACTCGACCATGCGTCCTATGCACTCGGGCAGGGAGCAAATGCGAGACGTCTAACCAAACGCCTCGGCGGACCAGCAAGCGCCAACCACGAGTGGTAGACAATGGCTCGTCGTCAAGGTCAGGATATTCTCCTGCTAATGCAATTGATACAAGCGAGACTCGAGTTTCACGGGGCTCTTTTTCGCCGAGCAATAGTGATTTCACCACCGGGCAACGTCAATTCAATTCCAGCACCTCAACAATTGACTTTGCGAGAAGAGTTTTCAATGAAGAGGAAACTGGTAGAAAATTTACGGGGGCTTCTGTCCCCGGTGATAGTGGAGTATCTGGAACAGACAACTCACTTTGGGGTCTGAAAGAAATGCAATTGCCGCCCTTGCCGGTGATGTTGGCCTTGATTGATGCATATTTCCATCGAATGCAATGGTTCATGCTGATACACCACGAAACTTCGTTTCGGGAAACAGCTGAGAGGCTAATCTCAAGGCAAGTCTGGAGCCGGCAGGAATTAAGTCCTGTTATCAGTGTTCTTGCAGTGGGCCTTATTGGTCTGCAATCAATCTTACCGGATCGAAAATGGTCCGGACATGAGCTCTTACAAACGTATGGGCTAGATGCTCATGTCTTACTAAAAGGATTCCTTGCAGAAATCCGACTTCGTTTTGTCGACATTCTCGAAGACTGTCGAATTGAGGGAGTCCAGTCATGTATTCTCATCTCCAGTTACTATATTTTTCACAACTCTCCGAGCCTTGCCTGGACCATGTTTGGCATGGCAATGAGGATTGCATATGCTCTTGATATGCAGATACGGCCATCGGGGAACATCCTCATAGCGGATGAGATACGTTCTCGTTGCTGGAATAGTATTATTGTGTCTGATACTTTCTCTTCGGTCGTATATGGACGCCCGGTTTCGATCAACACCGCGTTTGCCAGTTTGCACCCTCTGGAGATTTCGGATGACTTGGAGATTCATCCATGGCTGTTAAATCATCCTTCAGTAGCAGATGCGAATCATGGGATAACTTCGATGATCCCTTTCCATGTATTGAAGACGGAGATCTACAGCCTTAACCGGGATATCATTTTGCGATTTCGTCGATTGCCCTTGAAAACAGAGAGCGGAATCGGAGAAGTCGATTTAATGGCGATTGCCCAAATCGCCCAAGAGGCGGACGAGGTTCTAACTCATTGGCGCAGAAGACTGCCAAAACTTTTCGACTTTGAATATTGGACTATTGACGGGAAATGGGACCAGATTGAACGAGAACTCGTGGATACCTCTTCTACTGCCATACAAGAACAAGTCGAGATAATCTATTTTCAAGCCGCTATACTACAGTTGACTTACGATGCAGCTGTGATTCAGACACAACGACCTGTTCTCGAACAGAGGTTCCACAATTCTACCTGTTCCGCATCTGTTCTTGACGCTATGCACAAATCTTTGGGAGTAGCAACAGCAGCAGCTCTTCGGATATCACGAATTCCCGTTCACAAGTTGAACAACCATTTCGCTGCGTCTTTTGCATCTATGCAGCAGTTCACTGCGGGAGTTATTCTTTGCATTCAGCCTACTAGTCAGCCTTTCACCACTGCTGCCCATGAAGCCAAAGAGGGAGTAATGAGAATCATCCACTGTAGCAGAGGCTTTAGTCATTATAACAGAATAGCAAAACAAACGGACGAGCTCTTGACGGAGCTGCTGAAAGTTACTATTGAGCGCGAGACGTCACGCGCGTTGAGGGAAACACGGCCGTCTAGCCCAGACAGAGGCTTGGCTCTCGGTGAGCAGCCCACAGGTGCAAGATTTACCGAGGGATCGTCTGAAATTCCATCCTCTGTTCCAGCTGTCGCAGAGCGTCCAGATCCGACGGATCAGGCAATTCAACGCCAGTCACCTTCGGAAACTGAGATGTTGGCATCTGATTTCAATGGTCCTGTTGGTGCACAGCCATTTGAATTTCCCTCAGCACACATATTTGAGCATCTGGACAGTATATTTGGAGCATTTGGAGACCGTAAGCATAAGCTCCCCCTCATTATATATGTTTCGTGTCGCTGACTATTGAGTAGCAATGTTTAATCTGGTCCCTGAGGATCAGAACAGCTCTTGGAATTGGGGCCGAAGGTTTCCTTAACCTGTTTATTAATAAAAATGTATTACATATGTATCGAGCCGTCATTGATAGATCAATTGATTCGTAGGTACATGTATCTGGTGTGACATAGTAAAGAAGTAGACATGTGCCAGTGGAATTTTTCCTACCCACCTACAACGATATATGTATGGTTCATAGTTGCGAACCCATCATTAGAATCGTGAATCTTATAAATCCAAAGATTCTTAATTCTCTATATAATAATACCAGTTTGTATTCATACTTTTTTCGTCGATCGTGAGTTGATGACGTCTAGCGCGCCTTTGATTGGCTCGATCGCAGCTCCAGCTTTCCCATCGGCGGGTCCGCTCAGCCGATTGTTCTTCGGCCTCGGTCTGACCTCGACTCGACACAACAGTCCGTTTCCTGCTGAGAAACAGGATACATTCGACAATGGCATTGCGCAATCCCACTGCGCTGCCAACGCGCATCTTTTCCAACAGTTTTCACAGCACCACCCGGCCGACCGTGCGAGTTTTTGGTTGCCAATGGAGCCACAAGCATGGGCTTGCAACGGCCACCTCGGCACCAGCAAAGGGCTCGAAAGGGCCTACAGCTATGGTGTTTTTAAACATGGGTGGTCCTGCGAAGACTGACCAGGTGGAAGATTTCCTTAGCCGTCTTTTTGTATGTCTACTTGGTATCTAATGGCGAAGGAAATGTGTCTTACTAACACAATCGCATATAGGCCGATGGCGACTTGATCCCTCTGGGACCCCTTCAAAAATACATCGGCCCCCTCCTTGCTCGTCGTCGGACACCCAAAATTCAAAAGCAATACGCAGACATTGGCGGTGGATCGCCCATTCGTAAGTGGTCGGAACATCAATGTGAAGAAATGTGCAAGCTTCTCGACGAAATATCTCCCGAGACTGCTCCACACAAACCATACGTGGCATTCCGATATGCGGCACCATTGACGGAGGAGATGTACAATAGACTGCTTGATGATGGATTTGGGCGAGGGAACGGTGGCCGAGCTGTTGCTTTTACGCAATATCCTCAATATTCATGCTCCACCACGGGGAGCTCTCTAAATGAGCTGTGGAAGTGGCGGAATCGGTTAGAAGGACCACGTTCGGGTCAAGATCCTCAGGGTGCTATCCAGTGGAGTGTGATTGACCGATGGCCTACGCATCCCGGCCTTGTGGAAGCGTTCGCAACACTCATTGAGGATCAACTAGCTACATATCCAGAAGATAAGCGGTCATCGGTCTTGCTTCTTTTCTCCGCTCACAGTCTCCCAATGAGCGTTGTCAACCGCGGTTAGTTTATTTTATTTGTGCTTCTTGTGTCTTGAGCATGATTCTGACTATTACAGGGGACCCATACACGGCCGAAGTGGCCGCTACAGTACATGCAGTCATGCAGCGCCTTGGATTCACAAACCCTTATAGGCTCTGCTGGCAGTCACAGGTTGGACCGTCTGCATGGCAAGGAGCACAAACAAGCCACACTGTCGAAAACTACGTCAAGAAGGGCTTTACCGACATGGTACTCGTCCCCATCGCCTTCACCAGCGACCACATCGAAACTCTGTACGAGCTGGACCGAGAAGTGATTCATGACGCGGGGCATCCTGGAGTGAAACGAGCAGAAAGTTTGAACGGAAACAAGACCTTTATCAAGGCTCTGGCCGACATTGCTTCGACGCATTTAAAATCGGGGCAGCCGTGTTCCAAACAGATGACATTGCGCTGCCAGGGCTGCACCAGCGAGCGGTGTTTGGAGCAAAAGAAATTCTTTGCCGGCGATAAGCTCCGCCCCCTTGTACTATAAAAAGTCTGGATGTGGAATAGTAAATAGCAAAATGTATTACAGTCAAGACATAAGTCGTACTACGTACTTCAGAGACAACAGTGATAAGCGATAACGCTAGCCACGCGGAGATAACCAGCACCATTATTAATCTGCAATCCCCTGTCAGCTTATCGGCAATTGCTATTTGCGCCGGTTCCTTGTTTCCAGCAAGTCTTGGATTCTTCTATCCGCCTGTTCCGGGCGATTCCTGTTGGCACACAGCTGGCCCCCTCTTCAGCGGGTCTGGACTCTGGACACGGAGAGAAGTGGTGCAAGGCGCTAGCGACATCGTCATCAATCCTCCTCCACAACCCGAGAACGCGCCCATGGATTGATTGATTGCGCCGTTATTTGCACTCGAAAGGCATGGCCCTCGTCTGAGAAATATACATCTATAAAACTGCTTTTCGCACTACGATCCCGGCACCCTAGATGTCATGGAGCGCCAGGCATCCTTCGCGGTCGAGGCAGACGAGGATGCTCGTGTGCGGTATCAAGGACGCACGACGATTGACGACCCCAGCATTGCTGAAACTGCTCCATTGCTGGCAGGCGCTTCTCCAGAGTCGTTACTGAACGAACCCGACGGCGCCGATGACCACGAGAGACCGTGGTTAGGATCAAATGAATTCTCTCAAAAACCGCCATGGAGGCGCCCCTCCGTATGACGACTGTCCATCTCTTGTATCCTGATAACTCTAATTTATATGTGCAGGTGGCGTGGATCCTTTTTCCGTTGTTTCTATTCACTCTTGCCTTTGGTGGCATCGTCGTTCCGAGAATCGATCTCATCCTGGGCCTCGTGTGTCGAGATTACTTCGCCAAGCAGGCGTCCAAAGATCCTAATTTCACCTATCTGCCAGTCGTATTCGGAAAAGATAATGATCAATGCAATATACCAGCAGTGTCGGCGGCTACTTCACAGTTCATGCTGTACCTCAGTCTCATATCAGGACTGCTATCGGCAATTGTCAGTCCACGCCTGGGCGATTTGTCTGACCGCTATGGGCGCACAGTGCTACTGGCACTCTGTATTTTTGGTACCCTCATTATGGAGGCAGTTACTACGTTTGCCGCAGCGAATTACGAAACAGTGTCGATCAATTGGCTTTTAGTGGGATCCGTCGTGGATGGTCTTTGCGGGTCGTTTACTTTGGCCATTGCTTTGGCACATTCGTACGGAGCCGACTGCTCGTCTCCAGAGAGAAGAAACGTTATTTTTGGTCTATTTCACGCAACCTTGTTCGGCGGAATCGCACTCGGTCCGTTCTTATTCGGCCTTTTTATCAAGCTAACCGGGAGCATCCTTGTGGTATTCTATACCGTTATATGTTTCCACTCCCTCCCCTTCCTCGTGCTTGTATTTGTGATCCCTGAATCCGTTTCTAAAGAACGACAAAAGGCCGCGAGGGAGAAATATCGCAAAAAGCGAGCAGAGTCCGATAGTACTGTTCTACAATCCTTTTTGCGTGATATTAACCCGGTCAATATTTTCAAGCCTCTGGCAATACTATTCCCCAAGCCCGACAAGGACCAACCGTACACGCTCGCACAGCGGGCCATGTTCGGGCCTCTACGGAAGAATTTGGTCCTTTTAGCTTCGATCGACACCTTGATGTTCGGCGTAGCTATGGGTACGATGCAAATCATCGTCATCTACGCTAAATTTGTGTTTCAATGGGACGACTACGAGTCCAGCATTTTTGTTTCGGTTACCAACACTGGGCGTGTCATCACTTTACTTGTCATCTTTCCGACCATCACGCGATATCTACGTGGGCCACAGCAAACCGTACAAACGAACTCAGGGTCTGACTGGTTGGATATTGCCTCCATCCGACTAGCGATTTTGTTTGAACTTGCGGGCTACATTGGATATTCCCTCGCAAGCACCGGCGGTGTTTTTCTATTTTCTGCCGTAATAGCTTCAATTGGGGGCATAGGCTCGCCTGCTCTGCAATCGTCAATCACAAAACATGTACCTGCAAGTCGCACAGGTCAGATCCTGGGCGCAATGGGCCTCCTTCACGCCCTTGCCCGGGTCGTCTCTCCAATAATCTTCAACCTTATATACAGTGCTACTGTCGGAAAGTTTACGCAAACAGTGTTCGTTTGTCTAGCATCGATATTCGGAGTGTCTGCCATTCTGAGCTGGTTTATTGCTCCCGGTGGTATGTTTTGATCAAAATTTGAACTTCTTTGTTGTCCAGCATGCTAACTCACCTCTAGTTTATCTACCAGTGACTTCTGCGTCCACTCAGCGTCCGGAGTCCACAGAAGATGATTTTGCAGAAGACTGAGCTATTGTTTTTGTTTAGCTGTTTCGGAGGTTCGACTTTTTTTCATTATTATTATTAAGGGGCATGCGTAGCCGGTCAGATGCAATGATATTGAAGCATTTATACACGAATATAGACTGGGAATATTGAAGTCCATAAATTTACCCCATAGATATCTTAGAATACGCGTAAGAATGTATTCAACGCTGTTCTGACTTTGTAATTTATGGTAGCCCGGAGTAAGGCTTGGCATCCGGCCGGGCAGGCACGGCCCGAAAAAACTTCCCAGGCCAACTGAGCTGTGTAACTTTCAACGTCGAGTCAGCATCGCGCTTCTCTTTTTTTGGCGCTCTTTCTTCTTGCGTCTTCTTTCGTTTTTGTTTCATTGTATTTTTTTTTCGCTCTTATGCCTTTTTCCCACTTTAATTAACTACAGCTCGGACATTCGAGACCACCAGGGCCATGCTGCACCGAACTCCAGCCGTACCTTCAAAAAATGCCCTGCGAGTTCTACGAGAGCTGGCCTTGGCTAGCTCAACACTTAGGAGCGTGTGTGTGGCCTCTGCAATAGCTTATAATACTCATCGGCGCGTCGGAGTCGTGCAGCAGAGCCTCCAGAACAAACGAGCCTTCCAATCGTCTGCTCCCTATTACGATGCGACCTCTGCCGCGCAAAAGCTGTCTCAGATAGTAGAAGCAGCCGAAGCTGGGAGACTCGATTTGGAATCTTTGAATAATGGAGACTCGAATAACAGTCGCCAATCGCCCGAGATCGTCGTCGACAGTACTGGCACGGAGAAAATTGAACATGACAACGAGGAGGCTTCACAAGGCAACCCGGACAACTCGTCAGGGCTTGGTAGGAATTATAAACTCAATTCTACGTTGAAAAAAGTCCAGACTTGGCTCAAGAAACGGCCGTCCGATCTGCCTCAGCTCCGTTCGCCTATAACATACAGTTCTACGCAAACCCAACAAGCGAGCAAGGATTCGCAAAGGGACAAGAACCGGCGCCTGCAACAACAAGATCTTGAAAATGTTCGTGAACTATTTGAGCGTGAAAAATTCATCGAGGCGACGGAAATGCTCATTGAAAGGCACTTGCCTCCGGGGTACGCCGACCCGTACGCGAAGGACCTTGGGATCAATATCTTCTATGCCAATTGCCGCTCCGGAAACTTATTTATAGCAAGGAATCTGTTCAGACGTCTGGAATCGGTAGATGCCATATCACCGCGTATGTGGGAAGTGTTGATCCTTGCCATGGCAAGGGCGGGTTACACAGAATCTGCCGCGCGACTCTACGTGGAACACTGCAATACGATGGAATTGTCCGGCTTCCTTGAAGAGGTTGTTTTGCGGTGTTTACTGGAGTCACAAAGATTAGGACAGGCATCGCGTTTGATGTATAGGTGTGTCCGGAATGATCGCAAGTGCGGGCTGGCTGGCGTTTACTTAAGCACCCTCTGGAAAAAGACAAGGAACATCGATGCGCTCAGCCAGCAATTTGAAAAGATATTAATGCTTTTACCTCGGTTCAGAAAGCAGCCCACTGAAAAACTTTTCAACCCCGTGATTCGGGCCTACATCCAATTCGGTCGGTTCACAGATGCACAAGCTTTGGCGGCAGACATGCAGAAAGTTTATGACATCCCGTTGAACTGTCGAACAAAGGGCCTGTTGCTGTATGCGTCCGCACTGAACTGTAATTGGACCGAAGTCGAGAAAGGCTTCCAAGAGATGCACGACCTGGGATTGACATCTGATACATCCAACTTTGGGCGCATATTTGACAGCATATTCTTGGAATACTGGCCTACTCATAATTTTGAGGATATTGCTACTTTCTTCTTCAAGGCAGTGGAAAAGTACAACCTCATTCCCGATCGGGTACTCTTTAAACACGTTGTCCAGGCGTTCGTGGAAAAGGGCGGAGCGCAACAGATTGAAAAATTACTCGAGCTTGCGATTCATTATAAGTGGGACATTGAGTTTAATGAGGCCAGTTTTATGAACATGCTACAGCGTCAACGACACGCTCTCCAACATAGCCCGATTGGTTTCTGGCAAATGCTCAATGCCGCGAGGATAAAGCACGGCCAGGCAGCTTTCTCCCGGCAGATTCTGGGACATGACCAACGTTCAGTTCCTCATCCGTTGGTGAACCAGGTTCCCCATAAAGAAACACATCCCAACTGGTATCGCAGAATGGTTGATGAAACCCCGACAAATAGACCTATCGACCAATTCATGTTTCTTGACAAGCAGATGGCTCAGAGTCTGCATGCCGGCAACACGAACTTGACTTTGGACGCATTTAACAGAGCTCACAGGTCGGGCTACGTTTTCAAAGTTATCCACGTTGAACTGGCAGCTATTGCGACTCTCGTGGAAGAGAGGAACCTCATTGGAGCTCAGAAGTTGGTCAGGGACCATTGGGAAACCAGGCGTCCAGTCGTTCCTAAGTTCTTCTCTCAACTTGACGAATGCGACCCCTCGATGCCAGAGCTCGAGGTCTACAAAATGGCAGTTTTCCGCTTCTACAATCTCTGCTGGGAAGAACCATCTTTACGGCTGAAGCACCACTTTATGAATACTTTGGTTGCCAAAATGCTCCAGCGCCAGCAAGATCCAGCTGCACTGGACTTGATGCTTACAGTCTACCAGTCGCGATGGGCACGTCAGTTGCAATTCAACGGCACCTGCATGAAGCTGCTCATCCGACTATTCACGCTAACTGAGAACCTCAAGGGAGTGCGATGGTGCATCTTGACTGCTATATCGCGAGAGTCAGCCTGCAATCAGTCTTTTGTGACTGAGATGCGACGAAGTATCGCTCGGCTACGCCTAAATATCAAGCCAGGATTCCGTGAACAATACCTAAAGCGGAGATTGTTCCACGATCACCTTGAAGTTCTCGCCAATATCCTCGAGAAGAAAGTCCAAGGTGACGATCCCCAACTGGCATCGCTCCAAACCAAGAAGGTGCACAAGAGATTCAACAGTGACTTCCAGCCACAGGTGCACAAGTGGCGCGACAGTGACATGGAGAGTATCCGACGAATTGTGGAAGGTTGGGATGAGGAGCTCGAGATGGACTATCTCCTCAGACCCCCCGGCGTCGCGGTTGGGAAAAACGCCAAGCAGCAGTGGTATGAGAGGAATGTTGTCCAAGAGGGAGATGAGTATTACGTGGACTAGACTGTGGTCTCAACAGGGCATAAGCGTACACATGGTACATACTACCAAACTACTTGGATGTATACTGTTGTATTTATATTGGCATTTTCTATGTACACTACTGTAAAAATGGACAGAAATTACACACCATATAAAATGGTAGCAAAATTCAGACTTTCTATTGCTCTTCAAAAAGAATCATAAGTTTTTCTGTATCCATGATCCATATTATCGTCTGTTAATTAATTTTGCCTGTAGTACGTACTAATAAATACAGTACTAGTGTACTATATTAAGGGGGCGGCTTGGCGACGGTCAGACAATCTTCACATGTCACGCCACACGAGCGGTTCAATCTCGGGGCTCTGGAAAATCTTCCACCACGCGCATTCTGTCCTCCACTAATGTAAGCAGCATTTCTAGGCGCCATTGCCTTTTTGCTGCTCACTACAGTCAATCGTTTTGTGAACTGTTCAATCACTCGTTTTTTTCCTTCTGCCTCGCGCCTTCTCGCCCATCATGTCCGCCGTCGTTGCCACCGCCGCCTCCACCGTGACCAGTACCGCGACTACCACGGACACACGGCGGCCATCGATATCAGTGACCGCGGTCGACAACGAACTGGGTGCGCCAGAAAGTCAGGCTGATATCGTGATCGTCGGCGCCGGAATTGCTGGGTGCGCTCTCGCAGTTGCCCTGGGGAAACAAGGCCGCAAAGTTCTCCTGCTTGAGAAGTCTTTGAAAGAGCCCGATCGTATCGTCGGAGAGTTGCTACAGCCCGGAGGCGTAGAAGCGCTGGAGCAATTGGGGCTTTTAGACTGCCTGGAAGGAATTGACGCAATTGAGGTCGATGGTTACAATGTGATTTTGCATGGCACTCAAATGAAGATTCCGTACCCCGTCGACAAGCGAACAGGTTCACAGCCCCGAGGTCGAAGTTTCCACCATGGTCGCTTTATCATGAAACTGCGCGAAGCCGCGAAAGCCACGTCGAACGTCACCATCGTCGAAGCTACTGCTACATCCCTTATCAAGTCTGCCTCCGACGTGATTGGAGTGCAGGCCACAGTCGGTGGTGTGCCCGCACACTTCTTTGCACCTTTGACCGTTGTCGCCGATGGCTATGCCTCGAAATTTAGAAAGGAATTCCATCCACACACACCAATTTCGAAATCCAAGTTTTGGGGACTTGAATTGATTGATGTCAAACTTCCCATGCCAAACCACGGCCATGTGTTTATTGGGGATGTGCCACCGATCCTCATGTACCAGATCGGAGAGCATGAAACTCGTGCTTTGATCGACATCCCCGACAACCTACCCTCAGCCTCGGTGCAAAACGGAGGAGTCAAGGGTTACTTGCGGAATACCGTTTTGCCGTCGCTTCCCAAGACCATTCAACCTAGCTTTCTCGCAGCCCTGGACAAGGGCGGACTTCGATCGATGCCGAACTCATTCCTCCCATCTTTTACCAACACAACTCGCGGCCTAATAATTCTCGGTGACGCATCGAATATGCGACATCCGCTTACCGGTGGTGGTATGACGGTCGCTTTCAGCGACGTTGTCGTATTACGAAACCTTCTGAGCCCAGAAAAAGTACCGACGTTTACAGACACGATGCTCGTCACGAAGATAATGAAAGATTTTCATTGGCAGAGGAAAAACACTGCGTCGGTGATTAATATCCTCGCCCAAGCATTATACTCTGTCTTTTCTGGAGACGGTTAGAAACCACCCTATAATCCCCTTGAGTTCTCCGTAATCTAATCTCCAATGCACAGGCCCTAACCTCGCTGTTCTTCAACGCGGTTGCTTCCGCTATTTCGAACTAGGCATGAGTGAGCAACCAGCCGGCTTACTGGCAGGTATTATCAAACAGCCTTCAACTTTGATACGACACTTTTTCTCCGTCGCATTCCTCGGTATTTGGATGAACATTGTCGAAACGCCCTTCTACCTTTTCCCCGTAGCACTCTACCGAAGTGTTGCCGTTCTCTACACTGCGTGTGTTGTGATCATGCCTTATGTATTTGCCGAGATGAAGAGGTGAAACAAATAAGAGAGAAAAGGAAAAAGAGACAGAGAAGAATAGAAAAAAGAACTTTTCTCTTTCTTCTACGATAATACATTGAGAAGAGCAGGGCTTTTCATATTATCTTGCATATACATATACACTTTACTACCCCCCCTTTTTTTTTATGCACTAATACTTTTTTTTTAATTGCAGGTTGATGAGGAAGCCTTTTACAAACACTTTTATTCTTTTTGTTCATCTACCTATACAAAATTCATGGTCTCCTTTTTTTGTTTCTCCCTGTATATAGATATCCTGGCAACATGAGCAATGCAATGAGTAATAACCTACACAATGAAATCGAAAACAGATCGCTATCGGTGCTATTCGCAGTGGACTATGAAAAAATCTATCATCCCACGTTCATGGCAGCGCCAGACCCTCCGTAGCTATCATGCCAAAGTAGCTGCACTGTTGAAAGCTCAACGGAACTGGTATAAAAACAAAATACACTCAAGTTCGACAGAATCAAACATCATCTCTTCGCTCGCCTGCGATGCAAATACCCTAAATGCGGCCCAGAACGCCATGGCTACCGCCCAAAAATATGCAGCGGTAAAAGAATAACAACAAAAAAAAAGAGAGAAAACAACCTCAGGTCCTGGCATTGCCACGGGGAAACAAGTCGCTATCACACTTAACATAGTAAAGGAAACCAATTTTGCAAATCAAGAAATCAGGAGGTGGTATATTTTGCATTAAACCGCCAATGAAATTCATTATACGCTCGACCCGAGGCGTCGTAACACATTGTTGAAAGGCCACAAAACTCTGGAGACTGCGATAATTCCGCCAACTTCGGAAATGGAGACGGCGCATTTTCACCCTCCCTTCCGAAGTGACTCATCCAAAGGCAGGGATTCCCCCGCATTCGTATGTTGGACTTCTGCCAAGGACTTTGTGTTACGCTTGTGTTTCTTCTTTGTCGTTTGCCAGCCCCCGTTTGTATTCGTATGTCCTGTAATTGGAGGTAGCCCATCAGGCTTACGTGGAAGCGAAGCAGGCTGAGTCTCTCTCCGACTCAACGATGATATTGACGATGTAGGTTGTGTTTCCTGGTTTGGTCTCGTTTTACCTTTGTGGTGGACGCCATTTGCCTTTTCAAACTCCACCCCATTCGTACGGGGTTTCGTTGTTGGGGAAACAGAAGAAGACTCTTTGTTCGGACGAGAGGTTCCCGCCGATGAAAACTTCTCCGTTGGTTTGCTATGGCGGTTATTTGCAGAGGATTTTGTGGGCGAATCCCCATTGGGCTGTCCAGACTTAGCGCCTTTCCGGTCAGGACCAGGTCGCGAATCCTCGATACTGTTTGCATTCGACACACGCATTCCTTGTATTTGAGTACTAAGCCCTTGATCTGAGCTCCCTACTGTTTGCTGAGCGCTTCCAGGCTGAGTATTGTTGTCGTTCGTCGCTGAAAATGCATCCATCTCAAAGGTCGTCGGCTCCTGTGTTCCGTTCGAGAAGGCATCCGAGGCTCTTGATGGTGATTCCCAGCCTACTTCCACATCACTTGGTATAGACGCAGCTATGTTTGAATATTCACTTTGACTCGGTGTCCTATGATCGGGAACAGGGACTGAACCATCTATAATTAAAGGGCCCCGGTCTCGGGGAGCAATATGACGTGGTGCTGATACTGCAGGTATTGTTTGCCCATTGTATCCGTTATCCGGAAATGCGCCAAAGGGGTCAGGGTAAGCCAGGACTGCGGGGCGATAGTCAGCAGCATTTGTTTGAGCGTAATGTGCTGCAGGGAGCGACATGGCCATCAGGCTCTGCTGGTAATGTTGAGGGGTCACATAATAGCCAACATAATCTGATGGTCGATGCTCTTCCAGATAGGTGGGAGTCTGGATAGCCGACGATTGAGATTGTAGAGACGAATCCGTTTCGGTTGCGGTTCGGCTTGGCGACGCCGGGTGAAAGCGGCCTCTCGAACTCTGAGAATTATCGTTATTTCGAGGCGGCGAGCATAGAGAAGCCAAATTTTGCGTGACAGGTGAGTGCACAGGCCTAGCAGGTTGAGAGTGGGATCGTAGTCCGCCAGGTGAGCCATTCGCGACCGACGAACGACGAGGACTTCGACGAAGATCCGGAACTGCGGATGAGAGAGATGGAGACGGAGGATTTGTATTACTCCCCTGGACATTCTGCGCAGCTAATGGCAAGTACGCTGGGCTATAGAACATTCCTGGACGAATTGGACCTAATGGTGCTTGGTTCACTGTGCCAGCCCGGGATCGTGAGTTATCATCAGTGGACGCATCTTGCTGCGGAAATGAGAATTGAATCAGAGGCTGACGAATGAGGACAGGAGGAGGCCGGCCAGTCAATAGGGACTGATTATGCAACTGCATTCGCAATTCTTGTTCTTGCGCCTGCAATATCTGGATCTGTTGATACAACTGATCATGAAGCAGGTACTGTGCCTGCTGCGCTTGGAGGTTCAGTTCCGGATTGAGCGGGACGTGATGAGGACGGAAGGTGTTGGAGTTGCTCGTGCGATTCGTCGCACTGGATGAACGGCGTGCAGAATTGCCCCCTCCGCGACTGTACTGATTTGAAAACCTAGCACCACGACCACCGCCCCTCCCTCCTCGCGAAGATGAGTGTGATAAGGTAGGAGTCAAGATCGGTCGAGGTTGTGGGGGAGGTCGTTCCCAGACACGCTCTTCCTCCGGAGGGAAGACATATTGCTCGCAGCATTTGTCCAGTTTGGCTTCCGAAATAGCTTTGAATGCCTGTCGCAACTCTATATGGAGGCCACGGAATGAGGTGTCGTCTGCAGTATTACCCAAGTTTCGGGTCGTATTGAATGGCTCTTCCACACATAGTCGATTGTTCTGTAGCAAGTGCCATCCTTTACCTTCCTTGGATATCAGTTTTCCTTCTCGAACGGAAATCACGAATTTTTCGTAGTCCACCTCGTGGCCATAGTAGCGAAAAAACTGGAATAGGAGCTGTCCGAGAGTCTGCTTATTGCTGCTGCCAAAGTCCCGTAACGAATCCAAGTCATCGTCAAATGATACTTGCACGCCATTAATAACCTTTTTTGTTTGGTGCGGGCGGTTTTGGAGGCTAGGTAGTATGGGCGGATCTCTGGTCTGCAAAAAGTTGATTATGAGACATATCCATGTGTAGGAGCTGAGGGTTCCACCAAGTGCTAGATGAAAATGTTAGCAGGGAAATAATGATATCAGATAAAACACTTACCGGCATCATTGAGCACCCTCTGCTTCGTCCAGTGTTTCACAATCATAGCCAAAGGACGGACCCGTTCATCAACATCTACATATGTGCGAATCATGCGGGTGTTCTCCAGGGCTAATGTGTTATTGACATTCATATCACAAGCCATTTTCAACTGGGGATCCCATATCTTAACAATGGGAACTTTAGCGTGAGAAACACAAACAACTCGCTCCATCCCATCTTATTCATGTTAGCCATAGCTCAGCAAAAAAGGTGAGAGCATCTTCTTACGATTTGCCAGCACCTCGGCTAATGAGCAAACATTCTCCAGTTCTCTATAAGATGTCGTGATGCAGATGTCAACTGTCCAACTGGTGTCAGTAGGGGTGAAATTTTTCATGCTTGGGTTGTATGGGCGGGGGCGAAGTACCATCTGAGTCACTTGAACAGAGTTTGTTCCCTGATGAGCCAAAGACATGGACTTTTATATTATTACCGGGCCACTGCTCATTAAAAAGCGTTTCCAATTTTTGAACAAGCTGCCTTCGACGGTCATCGCTCTCGGCAGATGGTAAGAGTCGGGTGTAAAGCGCTTGCATGTCTGCACTTAATTGTTCCTCTTCCGCAAGCTCAAGCCTCTCTTTCAAGCCAACTCTATCTTCGGGCAACAGGTCCCCTCCAAGACTATACGGCATCCTTCGCCGGAAAAAAGCCATTCCCGTTTCATATTTGCAGCCGCCGAGTGGTTTCCTAAACGACGGCAGAGGATTCGTTTCCGAATGTGTGGATCGAGGCGAGGTACTTCGACGACGTGGGGACGGTGATCTCGAATGAAAGGACAACCCACGTGTGTGCTGATACGGGGTTGAAGGGAGGGAATTCGACTGGTGTGAGTTAAGCGGTGGGCGTGAAGGCATGTCGGTATTTGACGTCGACGGTTCCGTGGGCAAGCGCCATTCCATTTTAGACGGTGACTGTTGTGCTATCGATGGTCTCGCACCTGACCTTTGCAAGAGTTTATGATTCCCATCAGTGTTTTTGGAAGACATCCAGAGAATCCAACGCTACGCTGGGCCCTCGAAGAGGGGGTCGGTGGTCAGAGGTGACCGCGAAGGCGGCCGGTGTGAGTCAGAGTCGAACGTATGACAGAAGAGATCAGAGTGAGTTGGATATAAAGTGGGTTCGGTTCGGCTCTGACTCCGTATCGGATCGTTCGTGGGAGAGCAGGTTTTCCAGTCACTCCAACGTCGAGTAGTCCGAGGCGACCGCCGGCAGCAAGAATCGGCCACACTAGGAGGGGATTCGGGAATAGCGTTGGACAAGCAACAGACGGCGAAAGAACAAAGGTAAGGAATGAAGAAGTATGTGCGTTTGAAGCGAAGGGGAAAAAATCTATCCAGTAGACAAGGCGCAGGAAAAGCGGGAATCCGGTGGATTATGGAAAGAATGTCGCCATGCGGAAGCGAACTGTTCGATCGGCAGCGAAGAGAGCACTGGTCGGACGAAAGTGTCAGTAATCTGAACTCATAAAATAAGGCTATTGATCCCCAAAGAGGCGTCAAGCAGAAAGCGATTGCAGATCGCCGGCCCCTCTCTTCATCTGATGATCTCCCTCCCCTTGTGGCAGCAAAGCGGGCAACGGCAGATATAAAAAGGACGGGGCGTACCTGCAAAGGCAAAAGGAGCAACCCGCAACCAGGCGAATACCAAGGGCCTCAGCGATATATAGAGCAACAGCAACTCGGAAAAAGAAGTCCAGGGCAGCAGGTAGCGGCGGGGTGAGGCAGTGGTGAAGTTGAGGCGACGGTGGTGGTGATTATTTGCCCCGTGGGAAGTAGAGTCAACCAAACACACGGCAAGTGACAAGGCGCCGCCCGCCTCTGGGGGAGTGAAGAGTTACAATTGGTCACAAGACAGAGGGAGCAGACACAGCACCGAAGGGCCCTTTTTTCCTGGAAATAATGAGGCGGCTGTAAAGGCTGTCTGGGCAGTTTTGGGCGGTCTCTCGGGGTGAGGTGGGTTGAGACTTGCTGACCTCCGCTGTTGATGTATTATGTATTATGCATGGGGCAGGTGCGGTCCGCCAGCGGCCACCATGATCGCCTGCTGCCTCAGGCACCAACATGCGGCAGCGCTGATCGCTTCCTCGCCGGTTGCGCCTGTGTGATTGGGCAGTCAGCACTGTATTCTACAGGCGTGTATTATTATTGGCATTCTTTTTTATCCCTTTTTTTTTGCAGCCTATTACTACCTGTGAAGAACGTCTTTGCATGCTCATTAGTTCTTGGGACGAGCTTTAAAGTTGTTTCTGCTAAAAATAACCCCCAGCGACGGTAGCGCTTGGAATACGTACAAGTATCGATCGATGCCCCAGGCAAATCTGGTCAAGACCGACTTGATCAATTGATTTTTGTATATCGCTCGTCACTCGGATAAGCCTGAGGCTACTGCTGGCTGGCTTGTATAGCTCCTTGATAGCGCGGGCTTGTTCTTGTATAGACCCAACTCTAATTATCAATAAATGGCTACTATATCCGTAGAGTACTCTGTAGTTCTAGACTTCTAGTATAGAGATGCAGGGTCATGTGGGGGACCTACATATATTACTCCCCATCCTATCCTGACTCATGCTAGCTATCTGGCAGCATTTGTACCAATATCTTATGCGTACGTATCGTACCATGCATCGGCTGTATACAAAATTATCTCAATTTAGAACTATGCCGATAAATACAACCAATTGTACTCTGTACAGAGTTAGCCACATGGTAGTGCATGCATGGTATTTTAGATCCTGTTGGAATTAGGGGCTGGTCCGCCAAATCCTCCGGGGTCAACTGTATTGAATGACCAACGGTTATATACTTCTATTTTGTAGTAACGACTCGGGGCGGTTGTAAATAGTAAAAGCAAACGTCTCGCTCCATCGCTCTACCTATATACAAAAACATCACTGTTACTGCCTTTTCTACAACTAAATCCGGGGGCCTTTCTAGAGATCATTTCAACGTCCATCCCCTAGAATTGACTGGGTTGACTCTAGTGAGACTAGTTAGCTTGTCCCACTTGCTGATCAGCTTCGAAGATCCGCGGCTCTCTCTCCTGTAACATGTTTCTCCTGATACAGAGTACTTAGTGTGAACTCTGGAGTCTTTTTTTTTTCCAAAAATTTTCCGGCATTTTAATTGTGATTATTGTCAGTGACTTGAAAATTCCCAATCAGCTTGCAATTTTAGCGCTACTGTTTGCAGCCACCGCGGGTTATGATCACTCCATAGACGTAGTAGTAATCTAGAACTCGAATAATTTCTGACTATAGAATTAGCTTGTTCGTCGATGGAACATCGCTGTATGATCATACCCTTCTTATTAATAACGGTAATTACTTATCACGCGGTCAACGGGAACCTTGGGGAAACCCTAACCCTAAACATAGGGTAGTAGAACTAACTTAGTGACTAGGCATCAGGATAACAGCCAACGATCGTCCAATCATAATGAACATTTTAAAAGTGATCGTTTATTCGATATTTAGCTAATTAATGTTGGCAACCAAACATTTGGGTGGTAGATATAGACTAACGACCCTAATAACCTGTCAGTAAAGTACGTCTGGGCCAAGCTATAGAAGTGAAATACTCATGAAAACATTTCTCATTTACTAACAATGCAGACTAAGTCGATGTTACATGTACTTCTTGTAGAGAGAAACTCTATTCATATTTTCAAATCAAGCATTCGAATGTTACATTAACCCTTCACCACTAGAACTCCGGCAAAGCGAGTCAGCCTACCCTCTGTTCAGAAATCTACTAGCCTCTATTCAAAAAGAAAGAACAACCTCCTTCAACTTTTAAAGTCAAGTGTACCCAAACCCGTCACTGGGTCCCACCCTTTTGTCGCATTCCAGCTTGCCCACGGGATAATCGCTCCCCCAGTGACATTGGCGGTTCTGAGAATTAACTCCAGTGCAACCGATATATCCACCATTGGTAAGATCATCCAGTCCCTTGGATCCAGAACTATAAAATAAGGGATTCAAGAATCCTAGCGCCGATTTGCCGGCAAAAAGCCGAGCGTCATTCAGCAGCGCAGTGATAGAAGCCCAACCCAGAGCAGACGCGGAACAGCCACCAGAGGGAACCAGACGGCCTTGGTAAATGATCTCATAGCCTGGGGCCAAACTGTGAGTGGAAAGGTCAGGACATCCGCGTCCCTGGAGATTCGTAAAGTTTGTGTAGTAGGTCTTGGTCGCTGGATCGATGTGATAGGCCCAGATAGCATCCTCGTGGTACCAGGCCCGTGGGAAGTAGTGACTAAAACCGCCATATCTAGAAGTCCAGGCAACCTCAAGCGAGACGCCTTGTATGCCGCCGACAGGGATCACATAAGGACATGTAGACGGGAAAGAGACGTCGAACTAGGGATTTATATTTCCGTCATTGCTTAAAAATCCACTGCCAATGTCGACATCTGCGCTAGATTCGAGGACCGTTATGCCTCTGTAGTATGGAAGTTAGGTATTCCCAACACGTAAATGTAACTTGAAAAGAACTAACCTCAGTCCCATCAACCCAATTAGGTTGTAAGTTCTAGAAGCATATTTAAAAGAAATCGTCTTCTCGTCGTCACCGTAGGAATGGACTTGATATAAATCAACATTTTAATCGATGCTAAGTAGTATTTATGCCGTTCATCTTTGATTTTAAATATATACATCAATGAATGGTGTTGGTAAGCGGTAGGTGTCAAGTGAACCAGCTTGAAAACTTTTTCATTATAACCAGATGCAGTTCTATGACAAATTAAATATTAAAAATCAATTTATCACTTCTTATACATACAATTGCTTAATAAACGAAAACATGGTTAAACAATGTCGTATCACATTGTCAACGGATGTATATATCAAACCTAGATATTGTCAGTGGAGGCGAATAAAAGCTAAAAAGTTAATTAATTTAAAAAAAAAAAAAAAAAGAAAGCAACTGAATACTCGTTTAGTGAAAACCAGCATCGAAACAATCCACAATATGCTTTGTTCAGCCATTTTTATAACCTTGACTTCATTATGTAGGTCATTTGCTGGTAAGTGTAGAGGTATTCCAACTTCTACCCAGTATTGATAAAGTTATGAATCAAGTCAACATATCACTTACAAAGGTCGACGACATAGACTCTTGCTAAAACAATACGTAATACGTAAATATTTTATAGATATACAGACTTCAGGCTAGAAGCCTTCGAGAACATCGGCCAAGGCGGTGGCAGAATTTGCTGCAAGGGAAAAAAAAAAGACCAACAATAATAATTACTTCTAGAAAGTCAATGGATCTTCACCAAGATAATTATTAATATTATTAAATATAAGGGCGATTATGTTTGAAATTAATAAATGAACAGGGAGAAATCTGCTCGTTAGTCCTCTTGGGACCCCTGAAATACGACACCATGAAGGATCATATTATTGGCCCCCCCGTGGTAGATGAATCTTTTCTTATTATTAATACGACTCTGGACATGCAGCACCCGTGGAACATGGATGGGTCGCCAGGGAGAAGGCCATTGGCATTCTGCCCATTAATAAAACAAATATGTTAATATGTTAAGATGTTAATATATTAATTAATCAATGGGGATTGTCAAGACGACATAAAGCCAAAGCAACGGCCAAACAGCAGCTAATTTCCGGTAACCGAGCATCACAACTGAATAGTAATAATTATTATTTATTACATTCAATACAATCAAGACAATTACACCCCCCCACCTGCTTACGTCTCCCCCACTGCAACATGGCCTGTGTGCACCGTGTTGACTCGGCCCGGAGCGGCTGACTGTGGATGAGATGCATGAGAGTTGCAACAGTATATAAGGATAATAAGTATTCTGCCGACAGATACGTACATGTAATCGCTCAACCAGTAGCTTCCAAGTAAATAGCGTAAGATGGAGTATAGTTGGGGTTAATGCTGTACCGGTCTGTAAGAGTATCCGTCTGATCCGCTCTCGTTACAAGTTAATTACAAGTTACCGGCTCTGTCCGGTCATTTATTATGCTGTCCGTACCGTACCATTTCAACACTCGGCCACGTGATCTGCGGCGAAATCAACAGCGTTTCTTGCGAGAATCTCGCTCGAACCAAAAAAAAAAAAATAAATAGATATAGATATAACCCCTAGATATGTAGAGAGCTGCTACACGAATACCGAATACCGAATAGCCCAGAAAAACAAGGCAGCACGAGGAGCCGGAAGCCCAGGGCCGGCCAAGGCTGCGGTGGTTATCGCTACACCAGTCGTAGTTAGAGCATCCTGACCTCCTGACGGACCCTCTGACCCTCTCTGCGAACTCACTAGTAACGAATTCTTCCTCGCTCGTTCGCTCACTCTGGCTCGCTCGCTCTCTCGCTCACGGTTCCGCGGCCAAACCAAGCCCTCTCTCTGCTCTGATCCTCTCTTCTCCGCCGACTTCTTCCTCTCTCCGTATCGCTCTCGCTCGCGACCCCCGTCTTCCCCTCTTCTTCTTCCGACCACAGGGAAATCTTCGTCTTTGCCCTTTCCCCCTTTTCTTCTTATATTTTTTTTTCTCTACAGGCCAATTTTCCGGTCTTTCCTGTGCCGAGGGTTGTCTTCTTTCGGGTCCGGCGCACCCCCCTCGGTCACTTCGACAATCCTATCGCGACTGGGCCTGGCTTTCGTTTCCGCCAAGGTGAGTCAAATCAACCACCCCCTTCGCCTCCATCGCACAGTCCTGTCTATTTTCCTTTGTGACCGAATCCGCTTTCGTCCAATGCCGGCAGATTAGGCGTGGTGTGCAACATCGGGGAAGTCTACAGGAGCAAAAAAAAAAGTCGAGTGACCTCAGCCGCCCTCACTTTTTTTTTTAACACCTATGTCATCGCTTTCGCCATTGCCATCCGCCTGCGCCCGCAAACTCGGACTCGCATATTACTGCTGCCCAAAATGAAAGAAAAAACTTAGCACCGTTTCCGATGATAAATGCAGTTGTGTTGGGCTTGCAGCTAATCAACCGTCTGTGATACAGTAGAGATTATTTGGCCCCTCGAACGGACTGTCCCCGTCTGCTTATCCGGTGGTTTTCGCCCACGCCTATATCAACGCCGACATCAAAAGGCATAGGAAACAGCGTATTCTCACCCAGGAACCATGTCTGCCTCATACTACGAGCCCCAAGGCTGGCAAGCTCCGGTTCGCCAGGCTTCGTGGGAGCAGCCCGTTCCTCCGTCGCGATCAGGTAACCAGGACCGATACTATATTATCCTATATCCACCGAAAATGAATCTCATTTTTTTCTCTTTTTCCAGGAACGAGTTCGGTTTCCCAGCGAGACGAGCCCTCGGCGTTTTCCTCCCAGTTCGATGAAGTCGACCGGGCGATCGACAACCTGGCCAAGAGCGGAAAACTCTTCAACGGCTCGAGGAGAGAATCTATGCCGATGATGATGATGGGCCGTCATTTCCCAGAATACGGTGCGACCTGACCAATAACAATCCGGACATGGAACGTCTAACACAATCTCTTTAGACCCTCGCCCGATGAGTAGCGGCATGCCACCGCAAAGACACCACTCGGTCAGCGATTTCGACCCATCTCGCGCCCACTCGGGGTCCGCCCTGCAAGGCTTCTATGCCTCTCAGCGCTTCCAAGCTCGTCAGTCAGAGCCAGAACAAATGATGCAGGCAAAGCGTCGGATGGCGGCGCAACGTGAACGGGAGCTCCGTAATTACCACCAGGAGCAGCAGTACAATCGCAGTATGTGATGAGCATTATCTTTTTTTGCATTCATATACCCTTATCATTTCCAACTCTGCTTCTTTTGCTTTTTTTTCCTCGAGATAGTCACTCCTGCATTGTATATTACAAAATTTTAACATATTTTTGATTTCCTCAAAGGCCTTCTTGCTGAGATGTCCGGATCCAAATCCGAACGCTCCTCGAGTCCCGCGGCGATGAGCGAAGAGAGCCGCCGCGAGCTGATCGCACGCCAGCACCGCGCCCTATACGGAAACGAGAGTCCCGCCTTCTTCCCTCCGGGTTCTTTGGGTGACGACGCCCACAGCGCTCGCGCTGAGAACCCCAATAGCGCCACTCCGACTTCGAGCAGTGGCGGAGTTCGCGGGGCGTCTCCCCGAGCGGTCGATCCCTTCGGTTTGGGTCAATCGCAAACTGATGGCCTCGTGCAAGGAGGTGCTCCCAGCGCAGGACGCCAGTCTCCAGCCCGCGCCAATAGCACTCACTCTCCCAGCACTGGAGCCAATGCATCATACGGTCTCTATGACAGTAACGTCGAGCAGTCAACCACATCGACCTCGTCTCCCGGTGGAGCCGAGTCGCCGTCGTCTCGTCAGCTGTCGTCCAAACCTAGTGCTGCCATCGGTTCTGTTGGTCCCATCGGATCACGTCCTTCCCAGCCAGCCACCACCCAGGCCGCCAACCCAGCTTTGAACAAGCGTTCTACCACCCCGTTGCCTTCACCGTTGGGCCTAGGCTTCACCCCCAACGAGAGCGCTGCCGCCAATGAGCGATCTGCCTCCGCGACGTCCAACCATACCACTGCCAATACCAAAGATAACGCCTTTGGTTCCGGATGGGGCACCAACAGCGGTGTCTGGGGCTCGAAGAACCTTGGAGTCCAGGCATCTGTCTGGGGTTGAACATGACCTTTTGACTGCACTTTATTTCTTGGGATTTTCTTCTTGATATTTGCCTCTGTACGAAGCACCTTGGCGTTGTTAGTGCCGCATTGTCCATTCCTTTTTCAACAGGTGGAAAGCGAAGTACATATTATACGAGAACTGAAGGGGTCTTGCTTTTTATGTTTTACGGGTTCCGGTCATGGGAAGTTGTGTTTTTGGATTCCTGGAGCACGGTATTGGTTTACTAACACGCTGGCTTGAACTGGTTCTGGTCTGGTCTTGGGGGTTGAACGTTATTTTTTATACTCTACTATTTCATCTTTCTGTGGGTTCTGTGAAGGAGTTGCTATCCCCATCTCGATCGATCTCTTGCATTTGTCTCGCGCGTCACTCGTCTCGGATCCTCGCATTCTCGATTTTTGTGTTTGGTTTGTTTTTGTTCTCGGTGTCTCCATTCGTCAGCTTATATTCTGAGCGTTCTGATGCCTTCTGGTGAACGGATCTCTGTCGCATGGAGCGGACTGGGTTGTTATTAATGTTGTGTGTCTTGTGTATCTATTTGTCTGTTTTTTGGGCCCTGTGGTACAGGTTCTGTTTCGTACATTTCTTTTGGGTTAAAAATATTGGTAGGAGAGGTACAGGGAAAGGACATAGGATTTTTTTTTTTTCTTTTGAGTTGGAAAGGAGTTTTTTTCTTCTGTTGCCCCTCTTTTCATGTCTATTATTATTAACCAGTTGCAGGATTTGTTTTTTATCCTTCATACATAATGCCCACTGTGTATTGTTAATACTTTTTTTTTATCTTTCTTCTATATGTATTTTGGTATTTTGTGTCTAGTAAATGGCAGGCCTGCAAAAATACCATCAATATCTAGGGGTTGTATATCCATACAGCGTTGTATGTGAAAAAAAACAAAATATGCAGAGTTTTTCCAAATGTTGTATCGTAACATACCTTGATTATTACTTGGTCTGCAGACACATATGCCGCGGGGTAAAAGGAAAAAAAAGGCCAAAATCTTCGAAGCCGTTGCATCATCCTGCATCTCAGCCCACCAACTAAAAACCATCGCTGACAAACAAAACAGGAAAATCCAGCCCTTTACCCCCCTCCGAAGAACGCCACATGCGCTGCACTTTCAACAAATAGTGGTGATAAAAGTTTGTCATTTTGATTGCTAAGTGACTTGGACCAGATATACATCCTACTAAGCATAACTACAGGCCAAGAAAAAAAAAGCAAGGAAAAAAGAAAATGTCGCTGGGTTGTAGGTTTGGCATGTGAATTAGTCCAAAAGCCGTGGCGGGGTAATGTGCACGCATGTAACATTTAGTTCAGCCTTGTCCGACAGAAAAAAAACCTCGAGATGTAAGTAATTAATTGATTTATTACGGATTGTGGTGTTATGGTGGAAAATGGTATTATTATACGTATGGATACATGTGGCGGGCGTATTGATTGTTTATAATACTTTTGGAATGAAATGGAAGGTTCTTATATCAATTCATTTAAGGCATCATCTTAAGGAACCTCGCTTTACACTGATTGTTTCTCGTTTTCTTATTTTCAAAAATAGAATACAGGAGTTCTATATAAATAAAATGCTCTGAATATTCCATTCTGTTAAAACGCCAAAGGCTCCAGTTACTTCAACGATCAACGTTTCGACGTAATATACATAGAAGCAACGCAACACACAAAACTCCAAGGGAGTAGGGCAAGGATGGTTCAAAGGCTTACTTTTAGTCCCGAATCTTGGTAAAAACTGCGTGTTGAGAAAAATAAGCCTTCTGAATGTTTTTGCTTGCCTGCCTTTGTCGTTACTACATATCAATGAATATTTCCTAAACAGGACTTAGGGCTTAACCTTGTCCAAAGCCATTGGAAGTTTCCCGTTTTATGACAGAAAGATACGCAGAATCTCGACAGCTACTTGATTAGAATTTATTTAGTAAATACACTAACCATGTAGAAAAATCTGTTTGATTCATATATCAATTGATATTTTCAAAGCACGGCTATTCAGCCAGCTGATCGATGTATAAAAACTAAAAGTAATCTATCTCAGATATACAATAATACCGCACACAAGTCATTTGCATGCATAGGTCATGCACTAATAATGTTTTATCGTCCCAAAAACGGCGCATCTTCGCCGTCGTGTTGAGCGGCGCTTGCCTGCTCGAGTCTTCTCCTGGCGGTAAAAACGCCAGATACACCCCCTTCCTGATCACGGCCCAGCCATGGCTTACGAGCCTCTTCAAGGCCAGCCTGACCCAAATAATAGACAAAGTGGCCCAGGATAATAAGCAGAAATGCAATTGGGTACATCCAGTGCACCTGCAGATGGAGCACGTGGAGACCGATAATGACGCCCCAGAAGTTGCTGGTCAGCATGGAGATATTCATAAATGCTGCAGAAGCCAGACGGTACACCAGGGGAACAGTCGAATAGAAAAGCACAAGGCATACAGTGTATCCAAACAGGTAGAACGCCACATGCCCGTTCCAGGTGGCAGATTCAAAGGATGCACGGTCGAAAATACAGGCTTGAATGCCGTTGATAAAGGTGGCCCAGAAACCTAACTGACCAATGACTTCATAAACTGGACGTTTGGTCACAAAATATTCTTCGACAACATTCGAAAAGCCATAAAAGGTAGCAGATAGCAGGGCGAACAAATCGCCCAAAACAGCGTCTGTGGCCTGGTCCCCGTTGGAGCCAGTGATGTGATCGGATCCCATCAGGACACCCATGCCCCCGATACAAACAAGGATTCCTAGAATCTGCATGTAGTGGTATCGGACGCCTAGAACAAAGAAGGAAATAGCGACTACCACGACAATGGCCCAGAAGTTGATCAGCTGTGCACTCAGAATGGTCGTGTACCGGAAAGCAAGGATGACAAAATAGTTGCCCTGCACGTCACAAAAGGCAAACAGAAAATCTGCAGCATCCGTTTAGCCTCTTTAAAATAGCCAGAAGATGGGAAAAGGGAAAAAAGGGACAGTTCATACATTTCCACCCATCGTGCCGCACAATCTGTAGCCATCGCTTGAAGCCGTACTTGAAGATGGTCACCGAAGTGAAAATGACATTCAAGACAGCGTAAAAAAAAAAGGTCTGAAATGCCGGTATCGAAGTCCCCTCTCGAGCCAAAAGAGTAGAGAATGTGCTGTCAGACACATTAAGAATGGATAGTATTTGTCTATGTTTCGCGTCAGAGATGTCTGTGTTTCGTCCTTTGGCGCAACTTACCCCAGGATTAGGACGATCCAGAAGTCTTTGGTGCCGATAAATGAAAAGAGACTTTTCTTTTCGGTAATTGACAAGTCGCCTGTTACCAAAGACGCTTGTTCTCCATCGGCAGCGAATGATTCCGAGTAATAGTCGTCGCGGAAATTACTTGCACCAGACGGAGCGACATCGTCATGCTGTTGGCTTTTTGGCGTGGAAAGCTCTGGCTCGGGAGTGGCCATTCTGATAGGTATAAATATGTGAAATTCCCGCCAAAAGAGCGTCCCTTTTCGCGGCAGGGAAAATAAGCCCTGCTCGCTCGATGTTTAAAATAAAAGATCTGATAGCGCGTCTCATATATTCCCGCTAATCAGCCGCAGACCATATTGCCGACACTGGATTATCGAGGAAGCTAGCACGGCCGCTAGAAAAGCACGGCACAGAGTATCGCTGGCATAGCATGCGAGCGCAAGGATGGCGATGTCGTCTGGCGAGGGTGCCTGCGAGGCTGTATGGAGGTCAGTTGTGACTAGTTGGTGATAAGCGGTGGAGGGTGCAAACGATGCAAACCGACAACGTGCTGAAGATCGACGGGATCGCATGCTGCCCACGGCTTCTGGAACATTTTTAGGAACGCAGTCGCTGCCATTATATACAGCGAGATAATCTAGTAATGAATACATATTGGATTGCCAAGGCTTATTCAGGTCTATTGTTGTTTCTTGTACCCACGGAGGAGCACGATTGCTTACACGACAGTCGGGAATTTCGAGGATCCATAAATAGTATCATCTGTACTAGCGCTTGCTTTGTTTTATGCATAACGAAGGGGCCAGCCACATTCCGACACAGTTATTACGGAGGTATGTGCGCAGCAAGTACATATCGTGGCAGCGGTGTGAGTCTAATCGTGACACCTGATTGTCGATCCTCTCAACCTTAAGGCGATTAAGCCACCGGAAGTTAGGACAGCGGTGATGTCAAACGTAAACATGCCCACGAGCCGTACGAGTATTGATTGCTCCGCATCGCAGGGCCTCCACATGGGTCGATGCTTGCCGAGTGTTATCTGGTCGCCGAGAACGTTCATTCATGTATGGATGGATGGCATTGACGAGAGACAACGTACGGGCTGTCAATGGCATTGTTCCACAGGCGCAGGGCCAGGGAGTCACGCGTCGACAATGCGCGTCGACTGTATGCCAGAGCAGCCATACTCGTAGTACGCACTAGAATGATGACAGCAACAATGGCAATAACAAACCGGTATCCCTTGGCCAGGGTGTGAGTCTGCCTGTCTGCTCCAAATCCCTTCTTCGGACGTCATTGTCGTTGTGCACCCGCTGCCAGCTCGGCCCTCCCCGCATTCGCGCCACGATGCCATGGGCCCGCCAGCAGCAGTAGCAGTATGAACAATAATCCTCCGCACGAAGCAGTTATGTGTATGTTGTATTATGCGCTGGCGTTCCCCCGCTGGAGAGAAGCGGTGGTGCAGATTGGCGCTAAACCCGAAGCCGCGGGCGGGCGTGAAGAAGTCGCGTGCGAGCGAACTGGCAGATGCACTAGGCTGCGTCTCCGCCCTCTCCTTCCCGCCTTCTCGCCCGCGCCTAAAAAGTCGGTTGCCCATCTTCCGACCCATCAGCTGGCCCCGACCTCGAACGATCATCATCATCATCATCATCACCACCACCCCCATCGCCCACAAACCTCCACAAACCTCCACTGCCACTGCGGCTACGGCCACGATCATCGCCATCGCGGTCGCTTCTCGTCCCCCTCCACAGACCAAGTCCCCGAGATCTGCGCTCTGTCGCCTTGACCCGACCGCTCACGGCCGCCAAACAACACGAACCACAAACCACGAACCACACACTACATCCTCCCCTGCCTACCGTCGTGCTTTGCCGCAATCCTGGCGGAATCATCCTAAGAAGCCACCTTGCGGCCCTCATCACTGCCCGGAACCCGCGCGCAGTGACGGCACGCCTCTGTCGCCCCGGCCGAGATGGCGCTGGCCATTAAGCCACCGCAAGACCGCAAGCGTGTGAAAGTGTACGAATTACGAGACAATGACTGGTACGACCGCGGAACGGGATTCTGCACTGGTGCGATTGTCGAGGTAAGCCAGCCTGGAGTTTTTGACTTGGTCGCGCGCCGCCAGAGTGCGCATCACATGTCCGCTGCGTCGTGCCTGACGAGTCGTAGCGCCTTTTTTCGTTGAGCCCTGGTTTCGCTGACTGCGTGTTTTTCGCAAATGTCTAGGATGTCCCGAGGATATTCGTCGAGTCAGAAGATGAAAAAGGTCGCTGCCTACTCAACACGAGTATCGGCAAAGAGGAAGGGTATCAGAAGCAGCAAGGTTGGCTTTCCCCCATCCCTCTCATTCGACGTGGAATTGCCCGCAAGAACAAAACTAATCTGTCCGCAGAAACTCTAATCGTGTGGACTGAGACCAATGGAACCGACATGGCGCTGAGTTTTCAGGAGGCCGACGGATGTGCCGCAATCTGGTTCGTGATCGAGTCCGCTTCGACACTCGCATTCGCACATCCTTCTAACACGAGAGATCGTTCTAGGGAATATGTCAGCAGTGTGCAGCATCAGTTGTTGGTGCTGGCTGGAGGTGCGGAATTTCCAACGCGCTGCCCTTTACGCGCTTCCAATACTGACTTTGTTATTAGACGATGCCTTGTCAGACGATGCCATTGAAGCGTATCAGCATCCCATCATGCTACCCCCGCCGGAGCTAGGGAACCTCCCGGAAATCGAACAGGCAGTGCGATCTGCTAGCCTTACGCAAGTCGGCCGCGACGCTTTAGGGAAATTTGTGCTGGGTGACAATTACATTGATAAATTGATTCCTCTAGTCGAGACGGCCGAGGATCTCGAAAGTTTACCGGATCTCCACCGCCTATGCAATATCATGAAGTCTCTTATTTTGTTGAACGACAACATCATCATTGAACATGTCGTCACCGATCCCATTATCATCGGTGTCGTCGGCGCGCTGGAATGTATGGAGATACACCGCTCCAGTCATGCAAACATATGCTAACAATCGCAGATGATCCTGATTTCCCAACACACAAGGCTAACCATCGCCAATACCTCCAAGACCAGTCGAGATACAAAGAAGTCGTGCCGATGAAAGACCCCGTCATTCAGAAGAAGATTCGCCAAACATGGCGACTACAGTACTTGAAAGATGTCGTGCTCGCGCGTATTCTCGATGATCCCACCTTCTCCGTTCTCAACTCTCTCATATTCTTCAATCAAGTCGACATAATCAACCACATTCAAACCAATGCTCCTTTTTTAAATGATCTCTTTCGCATCTTTGCTCAAAACAACACCAACCTTCAGCGAAAAGACGATGCCGTCTGTTTCATCCACCAGTGTGCTTCTATCGCAAAGAATCTTCAGGCTCCTGCGCGAGCTACTCTTTTCGCCAACTTGATCAACCACGGTCTATTTGCCGTTATTGCCTTTGCTGTGAAGCATCCCAAACCAGCAATGCGCACCACCGGAATAGACATCCTCGTTGCGCTCCTGGACCACGATCCTATCATGATGCGCAGTTATATGTTGAAGGCTGTGACAGAGAAGAAGACGCCATTAACTGATACATTGATTGACCTTTTGCACACCGAAGAGGATTTGGGTGTCAAGAACCAGCTCTCTGACGCTATCAAAGTTCTCCTTGATCCTCAGATTCCTTTGCAGGAAACGGTGGGCAGAATGGGTGGGGACTTTGCGGCCAAGATCCGCTCTCAAAACCAGCTTCCGGATGCCTTTGTGCAAAATCACTTTGATGAATCAGCCAAAAGACTGTTCGCTCCTCTTAAAGCTCTGGAACACCGAGCCTCTCGTATGTCCTGCTTTTGTTCCCCTGCAGTCGAATCAACAGTACTAATGACATTTATCTGCAGTCAATGACTTTACCTTTCAAGAAGTTTCGCTTTTTGCTCACCTTGTCGATATTTTGACCTTTTTTGTTCGGCAGCATCTATTCCGAAGCCGCAGTGTCATACACACTGAGTCGCTGGCTCCCCGAGTAGCACAACTATTGAAAGTGCCTCAAAAGCATCTTAAGCTCAGTAAGAAATGACCCATTGGAGCCAACCCTCGTTTCTGGCAATTAACTCACAATATCTAGCTGCCCTGAAATTCTTCCGTACCCTGGTCAGCCTTCAGGACACGTTTTATCTCGCCCAATTAACGCACAACAATATCTTTGGGCTCATTCTTGATATCGTCTATGAAACTATGCCTCGCGACAATCTGCTCAATTCTGCATGTCTCGAACTGTTTGAATACATCAAGCGGGAGAACATAAAACCGATCATAACGCATGTGGTGGAGAAGTGCCGCGACAAGTTGAAGGCGATTACATATGTCGACACTTTCGAGAATTTGATCCAGCGTTATGACCAATTGCAGGGCTACGAAATGGAGGGCGATGCAACTCTTTACAGTCAGCAAGAGGCCGCGCTGCCTCAACGAGGCCCGGTCAATGGGCAGTGGCAAGGTGTTCGGGGCTTGGATGCTGCTGAAGAGGAGTACTTTAACACCTCGGATGATGAGGAAGAGGTGTGTATTCGTATGCATGGTTACGTCGAGACCGAGCTAACCATGCCCTATTTCCAGTGGCCTCCCGAAGCACGACAAGATGAACTGGCGGCGCAGAACCAGGCGCCGGTAAGTATCAAGCTGGTAGACTATCCTGATGACGATGACGACGAGGTGATGGATGCCAAATCCGAGACCGACGCTGAGAAGCAAGAAATCGAATTACCGGAACGTGGCTTAGAGACAGACACGCCCTCCACGCCGACTTCCACGCAGCCGCAAAATCCACCAGAGCGCCTTTCTGAGAAACGTCGCCGCGATGATGAAGATGACGATGAGCTTGTACGGCTGGCCCAGAACGGACCGAAACGACGGAGCTCTAGCGCTAGCTCTACCGGGTCATCGTACTTGCGTCGTCGACGAAATTCCGTTGAGCAGTCGATAACGAGCAAAAAGGCGGCAGCCGGTGATGTTTCCAAATCAGCGGCGCCCAAGAAAATCGCTATCAACTTGAGTTCGTCCTTGAAGTCTTCTGTCACTGTTGAGGCCGAAGCGATCCAAATCAGCGACATTGACACCACGGGCAACGACGAAGCAAAAGATGATACGGAAAACGAGAAAGGCGATTGATCCACTTTAACCAGGTGCTTATATCGTCAAAGATATAGATTTTTGGAGTTTACGTCTACCTCTTTTTTTTGCATTTTACGGTTATTCTTGATACCACAATGGATTGCATTTGTTTATGCGGTCGCAACTCATGCCAAGGGCTCTTACAACACGGCCGATTTCGCCAATTACTGTTTCGATTCATGGTGCATGGATTGCAAATCCTCTTATTTTGAATCTGAAATTCAACATCACACTTACGGCTTCATCTCTCCCCTTTTACATTATATCAGCTCGTGGGAATTGTTTTTTTCTCTTTCAGAAGCTAGCATTTACGGCGTCGGAGTTGTGAGGAAGCTATCTCCCGAGATGATGGGACCCGAAATATATTCATTTTTTTTCGTGCTGGCTGTTGATTGTTCATTAACTATTTTCACAACGAGGGTCTCAAAGCATGGGCTCAAGGAGGATTAGGGAACCGGTCTCCTGTGAGCGATTGACGTGGAGTTTTGCCATTTGCCTTTGGTTTTCACTTTTTACTTTTTTCACATGTGAATAAATTTTTGGCCTGTGTGGGATCGATCATGATTTGTTAATGATTATTGTTCTGATATCAGATCAGTTGTGTCTATAGACTCGTGAATCGAAACTGGAGATGTTCGTTCTCCGCGGTCTCGACCTGGAAGAGCTTTTCTAAGTAGATGACCGTATAGAGAACCCATACGTCAAACAGTCAAACAATCAATTAAGGTTGAAAGGGTATATCAATCACCCAGCAGGAACAACACCTGAACTCCGGCCTGAATAACGCGTATAACCGCTAATGTATGCATAATGCTAAAGGAATGCCCCACCCCCTCATAAATTTTGTTGAACCAGACCAGCTCTCCGAAACAGATCCCCAAGAACATCACCGCTACCGCCAGGAGGTTGCGCGTGCGGCTGCATTGGCGCTGCTTGTTGAGGCCAAGCTGTCTGCTCGGACGGCGGCGGTACATTTTGCTGGCCAAAGAGCTCTTTCAAGGCATTCGGTGTGGGTTGTTGTTGCTGTTGTTGCTGTTGTTGCTGATAACCATTATGCTGATCGGCTGCCATTTTCTCACGTGCCAAAAGCAGACTTTGGCCTGCATGGATTGCGCATTCTTTGATCACCTGCGCATTAATCTTTCGCGTCTCGGCGGTCGAGTTTGGTGGCGGCTCCGAGTAAATCCACAAGCCGTAGATTTTGGCCGCTCCGGCGTTGCTGTCTTCTTCTTGGAAGCCGCCGGCGGTCTTCGCGTCGGATTTCAGGATTACAAACTCATCTGTGATTTCCACGTTGTTCTCGTCGGTCAGATGCAAGTCGAAATTGTTGAGGCCGCGGCGGTTCAGGACAAAGACGCTGTAGCGTTCTTGGCCATGGGATGCGGGAACCAGCTGGCAGACGAACATGCTGCCCTCCATGCCGGTTTTCTCCCATTGCTGGGACTCTGGGTTGAAGGCATAAACGACTGCATAGGGGGCTAGGGATAAGATGGAGGCGATTTCGGGGTTGTGACGGCGGAGGACGGCGTTGTTGAGCTCTTCGTTGGTGCGGGACGGCAGCACCGACTGTGGCTGTTGCTGCTGGGCATCGGGAAATGAGTAAAGGTTATCTGAGTCGTAGTCTGATACTCCGACGGCGTATTGTTGTAGATACTGGTTATTGTTGATGTTGATGTTATTGTGGTTGTGGTTGTGGTTGTTGGGCCGGTCGCCTCGGCTTTTGCGAGGGGTCATTGTGAAAGCCACTCACTCGCTCGAGTCAGGGAGCTCAGCGTGGTTTGCAATCTAGTGACTCAGGTCGATGTGGCGCGTGGAAGCAAAAGGCAGCAAAGGTGCGTCGAGATGATAGCAGATGACTGCAGAATGATGCTGAAGGGAGTGCGGGCGGAAATGATGCAGGCGGGCTTGGCGTGTCTTTCTTCTGGCGGCGGATCGACGGGCAGGTCGACTCTCCTCCCCACCGCGCCCACAGGTCTGGACTCGACTTTGCGATGGCCTGTCGCCCGCTTATGGCTGCTAGCGCGAACACTCTCGCTCTGCCATGAGTCGTTATGCTGTCGATCAGTCGCTGCCATTTGTGTGTGCTGCGTGGCTGGACTGCCGGTCGATGCGTCCTACTGCCCTCCTGCTCGCTCTGCTACATTCCTCGCTCCTGGACCTTGGCCCCAGCCCTCGCTGTTCTTAGAGCCAACCCTAAAAAAAAAGTCAAAAAACAACCCCCCCGCGACAGTGTCCCCCGCTAGCCTCGCATTGTTGCCTCCTCTGCTTGCTTTTTGCCTCTTCGCCTCATCTCGGTCGCTTCGCTCTTTGTTGTCGGATGGCTTCATCCCCGTGACGTTCGACTGCAGCGCGACCTGCTTCTGACACACTCCGGCGTTCGGTCTACGTTCACGGGCCTCTGGCGATGGCTATCGGCACCTCTCGGCTTGATCAGACGGTTCTACAACGCGTGCGCTGAGAGCGCCGGTTCGGAGGGCTTTAGCAGGGTCTATCTGCCGATTCATTATACAGCGACATCTTGCGATAGTAAGCCACCCGAGGGATCTAGGGGAGAGCAGTGCAGGGTCAACAGCTGGCAAGATAGTTATGCGGATGACTGAAAAGTCCAATTGACCAAGCTTTTTTTCTCTCGACAAGATGGCGCCCTCTGAGGAGGACCAACCTCGCAAACAGAGCATGAGCGACGAGGCTTATCATGATGACGGACAGGCTCCTGCCGACGATGTGTCGGCATCGGATACTGCAGATGTATTGACTCTGAAACAGGCAGTGAAAGCGCGCAGGGACGAATACATCCGGTCTCGCACCATTCGCATCAAGGTGGGTACCTGGAATGTCGCTGCCATTTCAGGCACCGAAAGAGATATTGGAAAATGGTTTGTGGAGGGGAAAGAAATCACCCGTCATTCCCTCGTACATGAGACATCATCGGATGAGAACCAGTCTGAGGAGGAGCAGACAGATCGTAAAAAACCGGAGTCAACACGGGGAAACCCCGAAGGCTACTCACCGGCTGATATCGGAATATATGTGCTTGGGCTTCAGGAAATTGTCGACGTTGCGTCGGCTTCTACGACCCTGAGCCCCTTTGTGGATCCAGGTCCTGTTAATCGCTGGAAAGATGCAGTACAGAAGAGCCTCCCTGCTGGCTACGGGCTGGTTGCTGAGTCACATTTAGTAGGGCTTCTGCTCCTGATTTATGCAGCTCCAAATGTTGCTCCTACGATATCCTCTGTGAGCTCCTCCACCATAGGGACGGGGCTAATGGGGTACATGGGAAATAAGGGAGCCACAGTAACCCGTCTCGTGTTAGGCGAGACTACGCGTTTAGTGTTTGTCAACTGCCACTTGGCTGCTGGTGCCGATAAAGGGAGCCTTGAGCGGCGTAACTGGGATGCAGCTCAGATTGTCAGTCGCACAAAATTCAGCGATGTTGACCCGGACAATGAAATTTCAGAGGAACCCAATGATACCATCGGCAATGAGGAATTTGCTTTTTGGTTTGGAGATCTGAACTACCGACTGGAGGACATACCGGGCGACGATGTCCGACGTCTCCTTACGCTGCATACTAGGAATGATTACGATGCGAGGCACATGTTCCGGACAAAACACTCTGGAGACCTACCGTCGCCTGTTTTAGTAGCTGAATCCGATTCCGAGGCACCTTTAACCGACGAAGAGGCAAGCGAAGTAAAGACGCAGGTTTCTTCGAAATCTTCTCAGTATACAAATGACACGTCTTTGCAAGATATCCCGGACGAGCAGCTTAGTGCGCCCACGGCAATGGTGGAAACCATGGATCCGTCTGTTGACCCGTCGTCTCTTTTGACAACGTTGAGGTCCTTGCTACCTCACGATCAATTGCACAACCAGCAGCAAAAGGGGAAAGCATTCCATGAAGGATGGAGAGAAGGCGAAATAAGATTTTTACCTACATACAAGTATGACGTTGGGAGTATCGCTATGTTCGATACAAGTGAAAAACAAAGAGGCCCTAGCTGGTGCGACCGAATACTTTATAGATCAAAAAATGACCGGTTGAAATACTATAGACAAGTTAAAGAATCAGAGGAAGCTCGAAAGAGAGATGAGGAGATGAAGGCACGAGGAGTGGACAAAGCTGCAGATGACGAAAATGTCTTGTTCGATTATAACCCCGACACAGATGGCGCAAATGAGGATGAGTATAGGGAGGATGAGGATGCATCCGAGGCGCCATCACACGCCGAATCGGAGGATGATCCTATAAAATTAACGCATTATACCTCACATCAAGGAGTCCTTTCTTCTGATCACAAACCTTTGGATGCTGCTTTTACACTGACCTATGAAGCTGTCATCCCAGAGCTCAAGAGAAAGATATATCAAGATGTCGTGAGAGAAATGGACAAAGCTGAGAATGAAGCCAGACCAGATCTGACCGTGATTGTTGAAAGCCATCCTGATGAATCCGAGGAAGCGTATCGAGATATTTCATATGACCAGAATGCCATCTACTTTGGCAGTGTTCCATTTGGTGTCCCTGTGAGCAGGACTGTGACTGTTGCCAACACTGGTGCCGTGCCTGCCACCTTTCATTTTACATCAAGACTCGTTGCAGATCCTGTACGGTCAAAGGAAAATCCTCCAGCGTGGCTCGAAGTGCGAGTTAATTGGCCTGAGGACGAAAAGAAGAAGGACGAAAAGGAGCAGCGGCATCAACAGACGTACACCATTGCACCAGGAGATTCGGCCGTTGTGGAAGTGACAGTATGTGTACGACAAATGGACTATGTGCGGGCGTTGAATGACAGCACCGCCAAAGTCGAAGATATTCTGGTGTTTCGCGTTGCCGGAGGTCGAGACCAGTTCATCCCAGTCTACGGACGATGGCTACCAACATGTTTTGGGCGATCACTCGAGGAGTTGACGCATATCCCTGAAGCTGGAGTTCGCAGCCTGGGAACCGCCACTCCGTCAGAGGCTGAAAGAACCGGAAAACACGTCCGGTTATCGGCTCCGCGAGAGTTGTTTCGTTTGACGGAAGCAATCTCGCGTCTGAGTGAAAGAGCCGTTGCTGAATGGAGCATGATGAAAGGAGATTCTAATGCTGAATCGCCACCATGGTTATCCGAGCCACATGGGCTCGGGTGGCCATTCGACCCTGACTCGTGGACGTTTCAAGGTGCCGATAATCGAGCATCGCTGCTGTTCAGTGTCCGTGAAGCTCTAGACACCGGGAACTCCCTGAGCTCAATCTTCCCGCCAGAAGTGACATCGCTGCCACGGCTAGAAATTCTTGCAGAGACACTGGTGACATTTTTGCAATCTCTCAAAGACGGCATTATCAAGGCTGAGACTTGGAAGACGCTAGAGCAGCAGCTGGTAGCTCGAGAAAAGTCGAAAAGCCCTTGGCAGTCTTCAGAAGAGATACAAGCCTGGGTTCTGGATACTCTGGCTCCGTCTCCCGTACACAGCGTCTCCTTTACATTCCTGACTTTCATGTTGACTCAGATAATCAACGAAGTTGCACCTGCGACAAACCCTGCTGCTCTACCTGCATCTCTGGACCCCCCACCTCCACCGTCGCAAGCCGATCCCAACACCATCCCAGAGCAACCTGCTCCGAGGTTTTTAGCCCAAATAAGGCAAAAACGAGGCACGGCCACATCATTGGAATCACCTGAAGCCAAGGACAAAAAGGACGGCGACAAGAGCAAAGACACTACCACCACCCGTCTTGATAACCCGACAGACCGTCGACGCGACGCGGTTGAATTGGCGCTGTCGACGTTGTTCGCAAGCCTGATGATCTCGTCATCTGTACCGACGCCATCCAAAGAGAAAGAACGCCTTGCGTCCGAGGAACGAAAGCGGGTGATTGTACAGGCCTTTTTACAGCCTACGACGACACCGAATCCTGACACGGGCATTGGTGCAGAGCCTACTGATGAGCAGAAGCAGCAGCAGCGATAACAATAGAAAGAGTCTTGGCGAGATTAGGGAGTAACTTTGAGTTATTCGTTTAGACTATATATCTACGCCTTTATATGTATGAATGAGATTTCATTGAAGAAAATAGTTGACATTATTAAATATAAGCTCTATGCAGACGGCATTTAATGTTTCCCGAAGTTCATCAACATGTGTAGCAATTGACATAAGGGCAATAAAAGGCAGTCTCAATAGTAAAACATTTTGCTAGGATGTATGGCAACAACGACGCCAATAAACAAGAAAAAAACATTTTCGTAACCCAATAAACTATATAGAACTCTCTTTTGTCATCGGCGCAGTGCGTCGACGACTGGGCTCAGTCTGAGTCACAGGCCTTTTCCCTTTATTGGCTCTGCGTGGTTTCTTACTACCGACAACGCGCACTTTGACGCTATAGAGACACCACGAGACAGCGCGAGCTGGCAGATTCAAAAGCTGGATTGCTGTCTGAGCCGGTATGACGACAATAGCAGCTATCCAATGCAGCAGAACAAAGGCAAAATTTTGATGTCGGTCAGAAACCGATCGCTGAGTGGCTGACGCCAGGGCCATGGCATCGCCGACTTGTGTTTCCAGTTGGTTCAAGCGAGTATCTGTCTGGACGGCAATCAGGGTTGTGCGCTTCTCGTACCGCCTGATTGCTCGGTTGAGCGCGTCGAGTTCGGGCTGGATCGCCTTGCGGACGTCTGCCACAATTTGTGCAACCGCATCTTGCGAGTCAGCCTGGTTTTGCGACGTGTTATCTCCCGAATTTTGTGATGAACTGGCAATGGCCTTGTCGGCCACGTGCTTTTCAAGCTCTTCAAGGCGTCTAGTCAGATCTAGAATTTGGTTTTCGCTGATTTTCTCGTTGTCTTCGGACGCCGGCGCGGCCACCACCCGTTGCAAGTAGAGAGTTCGGCCTTGAACCATACGTAGAAGGTGCGCAAAGGGGCGGATTTCAGCCGCAAGAAGGAATATTGTCAGGTTGTAGTTGGATACCAGTCCTTCAGATGGACGCGATAGTGCGCCTCGAATCGCATGCAACAGCCACGCGCCGATCAGCGGGAAGACGAAGCACGAAATCAGAGCAGCCAGTTCATGTCTATGCAGCTCCTTTGTGGCCGCGTGAGACGCAGAAGATATCTTATTTCGAGCCGACGTTTTTGGTGAATTTGTTGTTGGGTTTTCGTCTCCTTCGGCTTCTTCCTCGTTGATATCCTCCAGGTATTCATCTGTAGACTGCCGGTAGACTTCTTGGGCAGATCGGTACCAATTCCTGTTTGTCTAGAGTTAGCGCAGCTCGAATTGATGACCGGTATAGTGTTTGAGTTTCTCTTCTTACCATGGTAGGCGAACCGACCAGTTCAGGAAAATGGCGGCTAAGATCAGCAATGTCGCATCGGTCACAAAGGCGCTTCCATTCTGGAAAAACAGCCCACCCACTGCGGGCAACAACGCTAAAGCCAGAGGCAGTGACTCCCAGTGGGAGTCCTCATGGTGCAGTGCTGCATTATCTCTCTTGCTGCTGGCGCGGGGGAAGAGAAGGTCGTCGGTGGAGTCTCGAAGGGACTGTCTGGCTTCGGAAACTGTATCGGAGAGGGCAGAAGAATTGCGTCGGATGTTGAGAGGACCGCCAGTGTCAGCAAGCGTCGCGGATCGACCCAGCGGCCTCTGTCGAAGATACGATGAACTGTAAGGGTTCAGATTGGCGCCGCTCTGGAAGGAGGCGTGCTGGGAGACAGGAGAGCGTGGTTGTTCAGACATGACGTATTTACATGTCTAGCTCGTACAAGACTTCAACGGGGGGCTAAGGCAGCAGATCGGCGCATGCTAGTTAGCTGTGAAGACGACAAGCCGCGAGCAGCCAGACCCAACGTGTTGTCATTCCTCGTATGGTTGATGGAGAAAAGAAATAACGACGAGAGCAAGGTGATAGCCTGGTCGGTAGTGGGCTGGGTGGAAGCGGATGCCGAGGCCTGCATTGACTAGCGGGCGCCATTTCCGTTCTCCGGATCGGATCGCCCAGCTCCACCGAGTTAATCCATAGCAATCTACAGAGTATACAGAGCAACTATACCACGCACGCGTGATAATAGAATTGTCGCCGGTTTTACGAGGTTTTACGAGGTTTTACGAGGTTTTACGAGTTGTGTTGACAAGGATTCTATTCAGCATGCATCAATAAGGCATGTGTGGGCTGTTGTTTATTGCCAACTCTCGTGGTTATTGGTGACGTTCGCACTGCGTCTCCACCGTCCTCCTATTGAGACCCGAAACAGGAAAAGTGTGCCAAATCTTCAGACTTCCCAATCTCTACTCGTGCGGGTGCGAACTGGTCTATTTTGCACTCTGTTTGGCCATGAGACTGACTCGTCAAAAGCCTTCAATAGTCGCTTTTTTGGGCCGGCCATGCTGGGAGAATGGTAGCTTTGACCATGGCTCTCCCCTCCTTTTTTGGAGCAAACCGGCAGGAGGTTGAAATATTCGGACTCGTCAGGAGTATCTTCTTCTGATTACTACTACTAGACATATAGCTGATAGTGTTATCTTGCATATGCAGCTTCTTGGCTACCCAGAAACCCATAGCACACTTCTTATCCGTCATTTCCAGTGTGTTTGAGGCTGCTGTGTGAAAAGTCTTCGAAAGCTCTTTCTACTGCCGTTTGAACTAACCTCCTAACCACCATGGAGTCACCTGGTGGTCCTTTCTACGCGTCTGCACAAGCTATCGCTGTCCCGATACTGTCATTTCTCGCCTTGCTGTTTTGCATTCCGCCTCTGGTCTGGCATTCCTCGAATAGAAACCTGGCCGCTTCGTTTTTGACTGTATTCATCATAATGAGCGACCTCTTCAACATCATGAACGCAATTATTTGGCCTACCGACGATGTCAACTCTTGGTGGGACGGCTCAGTACTCTGCGATATCCAAGTCAAACTGAACATTGGTATCCAAGTCGGCATGCCGGGGGCGGTGGTGTGCATTTTTCGGAGTCTCGCCTTGGTAATGGACACAGAAAACACGGTCTTGGTTCCAAGCAAGGCTCAAAGACTTCGTGGACTTGCGGTTGAGCTTTTCTTCTGCGCTGTGCTACCTGTTCTTGCCATGATCGGCCATTTCATTGTTCAGCCAACCCGTTACTACATTTTTGCCATTTCAGGCTGCAATGTGTCCTATGATGACAGCTGGCTGGCAATTCTGCTGTCGATAACATGGCCCCCAGTCATCTGTCTGATTGCTGCTGTCTACTGCGGTAAGTTGTCACTCTTTGACCTCGCTGCGTACGCGTTCTGTAACATTTGAATGATATTTTGGCTAACTATCAATCTAGCCCTAGTCGTGATCCGTTTGACAAGATACACCACGGAGTTTTCGAATATTATTGGGGCTTCAGGGAGCAACCTGACCACTCAGCGATTTATCAGGCTGTTCTGTCTCGCTCTGACCATGTTCCTGTTCGTGTTGCCCCTGCAGATCTACGTTTTCTACACCAACATCCTGCCAATGCTCCCACCAGTGCCATATTCGTGGAGCAACAATCACGGCCCAGCTTTTGGTACGATCATCAAAGTACCTACTGGCGGCGTTTTGAGACCGGATCGGTGGATCCCCATCGCACTCAGCGTGCTACTGTTTGTATTCTTTGGTCTGGGTCAAGACGCGACGAAGATGTACCGCTCATTCTTCAACGGCATTGGTCTCGGACGTCTTGTCACGTCAATGGGCATCTCTCGGTCCCCTCGTGGAGAGAAAAAGGGATCTTGGTATGAGGCCTTGCTATCGAAGAACAGCAGCTGGTTTGGGTCAAAACGGAGGTACGCAACCCGATTTTCCAAAGGATTACTGATATTCAAAAACACTGATTGAACGTACAGCAGCGAGAGATCCGACTTCACAAACGAAGGCTCATTTTTAGACACGAATGGATCTAGGGACCTCGAAATAAATAAGCCATTGCCTTGTCGTCCATCCGAACATGTCGACCAACAAGACGAAAAGATTTTTATCATCGATGCTACCGAAATTACTCGCAAAGAGCATAGCATGGTCTAGATATGGCCATTTGATTTATCGTTTCTTCTTCGTATCGTCTAAAAACAAATCTTCATCGCAATTTTCAGCTAATGACTTCTTTTCATGATACCTGGAGTGTACTTTCAAATGCAATGATTTCCCGCTTCTTTTCAACTATCAACACAATGCAAGGAAAAAGGGATCTGGCACAGTTCAAATGTTATTTATGCACATAGTTATTAATGCGAATGCACACATCTTTTCCATGATACAGCTTAATAACTTGTATACGCGGAATATCCAACTAGAGAAGAGATCTGTCTATCAAACGAGCTCGCTCCTATTTAAATTACTTTCACAGGGTATAATTTCCTCATCCTTCAGCTCATACAAAATAGTAATAATAACAATAATAACACATGTATCAGGGGAACACGTAAGAGGACAAGTGCGGATTACTTCCAGCAGAGTTCTATCTGAAAATAATTCCGCGAAGTCGAATATTAGGTTTCAACAAATTTAGTTCGCATTCGTAGACACATCTATTCGCTAGGCTGTTCTTCGCTGGGGGTGCCGCGTTTCAGGACCTCGATGTTTCCTATTGGAAAAATCCAGGTTAGCACTGGACCATGTTGAATACTTGGTCGTCAAACTTACTCTGGACGATGCTCACGGCCGAATGTTTCTTGCCCTCGGCATCTTCATAGTTACGCATAGTAACATCACCTTCAACGAGCACGAGGGAACTTCAACAACATCAATCAGTACACCAATGCACCAACAGAACCGAGAGCAACAAACTCACCCTTTGGGCAACCCCAAGAGATGGGCTCTAGAAGGGCCGTCCGGCGCGAAGCTCGCGATACGGAACCAGCTCGTTTGGCGGTTGTCCTTGGGACCACTGCTGGTGCCGACAGCATACTTGACAATTTCCCCGCCAGTCGACGTAGCCGAAAGCTCGGGCTCAGCGGCGAGACGACCAGTGATGGTCAAGCGCGCGAAAGAATGCGCGGGCGAGGTGCTGAAGGAGCGCGCAGTGAGGGCGGCGCGAGAGCGCAGAGTCGAGCGAATTGCCTGCATTGTAGGCACAATGGAAATTATGAGATTTGGATTATTGAGATTTTGTAGGGTCCGATGGGACGCGAGCGCAAATCGATATTCGATAATCGATAATCCGGGGTTCGGGCTGCGTTCAGGGTGACACCGCGATCAGTGACGCGCAGCGGAACGTAATTTAGCTCACGTGATGTGGTCCAGCTGGGTGGTAAGGCGCTAAGCTAAATAAAGACTAGAGCAACATGGAGCTTTACCGTATCGGGATACGAAGAAGGCTAGTCCCTGTATGGGTAAGCTTATTATTTAGCTCTGCCAATCTTAATCTATAAGATCCAAAAACCCACTCTATCTCTTGGCAGGCCAATCGGGAGGCCGCGTCTCATTTCCTCCAAACTTTACTCTGAGAACTGGGCTTGGAGGGGTGCGAGTTGGCGAACAACGCAAGGGGTTGTTGGTCGTCAAATCACCATCTTCAAGCCCCTGTTTCTTCACCGTACATGACTCACGATATATGCCTGCTGTCAGGTCGGCCACGTCTGTAGACATAAATAGACCGCCTTGGTACATGTATAGACCGCCTGTTTTTATCACCACGAGTTCTGTCGTCTGTCGCTGTAAACTACACCGCCACCCATCTTTGACAGCAGGTTTCTCTCGTGCAGACTGCTGTTGAAGAAAATGCGCATGGCGCTAGTTAGGTTGCTACTTACGGAGCACGTAATATTGCAATATTAATTAATTGATACCTCACCTGGCGCAGTTGGCGGCCCACAGCCCGGCTGGCTAGTCAGGAACCGCTCGATCGAACCAGTCCAACTCCGATCCACCATAGTAATTAGTGACCACAAGTTGGCTATCAATGGAGTTTGAATCGGTCTCTTTTCCACCTTTCCAAGCACCATTGTCTGTCTGTCCCTGTCGCAGCCAATCAACCCCGCCTCGTTGTTCTCCGAGGCAATAATACCCCGTAGGTCCTTTCTGTCCTACGCTAACGTATTCGTTCGGACTGGACTAGCCACGAGCTCACAGAGACGCCAATGCGTGTGGACAACTGTATTTGTTATCGTTTCGCCCACTGAGACGTGAGATCACTTCTTGCGATGCAACGTCCGTTGTCTCCACATCGAGAGCCACAATGCGGTTTACTGGCTCTTACACTCGGGCTTTTCATATCTAAATTACGATGTACTATCACTTTTCCTTTCCCTTGCCTAGCCGAAACCTGCGGCCTGTCTGAGTGGCGCATCAATCGGAATATTCAACCTAGCCCGTGCGTTTTCGGTCAGTCATGGGTGGCTGATAACATGCAATCGGACAGATAATACTAATAATATGACCTCTTGAGTATTGACCAACGAAGTACATGCCTTGATTTTTATCCAATCTCGAGAAGCCCAGACTCCTCAGAGAACTCGGTCCTGCAACCCAATTGCCAATAATAATCCTGTAGCTTCAAGGCTTCCAGGCTCTCAGGAGGGGCATCGCACCGTAAATAGTAAAGACCCGCCCTACCCAACGCTCTGTGGGCGATCGACGCCATGCACTTTTTTGTTCGTGCCCTTACTTGGCATAGCACATATGCTAGTACAGAGTACGTAGCGAAAAAAGAATAAGAATAGTCACTAGCCCAACTGTGTGGCGGACAAGTCTTGTTGGGCGCCTTGAATCTTGAGGCTATGCGTCATGCACTTTTTTCTTCTTTGCTGGCACTTGCTTTAGATCCATCCAATCCAGCTTTTTTTAACTCTTCTTTATTTTTTTTTTTGGAGAACATGACCTCCTACCCAGCCTCCTTCCAGGTTTCAATGTAAAAACCACTCCAGCTTTCTTCACCGCAGGTCGCGCTTGGTAAGAGGCGCATTGCGACTGCAGCGCATTCAATGGTTTTGCTGCTGGCTATTCAATGCTTTGACGCCATCAACATCTGAACATTGAATATATACCTGGAGCTGACGACTGCGCGACATTTTGTTAATCATTTTAATATTTAACACCGGCGAAGATTCTTCAACAAAGGAACGTTGAAAATGCGGTTTTATGCAAAACTTTTCTTTTGTCTTGCTTCGCTGGGCTCTTTGGTGAGCGCCAGCGACGCTCTTATTAGGAGACAAGATGTCACCACAACGAGCATACCGGATACACACGCTAACACACATATAAACACACATTCTGAATTGGCTACATCGGTTCCTACTACAACAGTACTTCCGTCTGCTTCAACATCGATGATTGATATTCACACCGACATAGTTTCGGGTGCTGCGCCTACGTCGGTATCTTCACTGAATTCCACCAGCGGTATGTTATTTTTTTATAATTTTTAGTGAAAGAATTATTGATTTCATTGACTTCTAACTATGAGATAGATACATTCGACGGCATTGGACTTCCCCTTCAGCCGACAATCACTCCAGCGATAGCCATAGCTGGCATCGTGCTGATAATAACGGGTATAGCTTACAATTTGATTGGCATTAAAAACCTATGGTATGAGGCCTTTTGTTCAAAATTTTGGAATTTGTTCTCACGTCTCATAGGACCCATGTCTTTCTATCTGCGGCGTTTCTAACCAGTTTATCAATCACAGTCAGTTTGCTACATTCTGACACAATTGTTCTTCTAACAATCAATCTAGGTTTTGATTGAATACGTCATGAACCCTCCTGTGTCGGACGGGGTACAGGGCGCTTACTTTGTCGCCGTTTTGCTCACGGGACTCATCTTTGGAGGCATTTCGCTAGTTTTCAAGGAACTAACAGAAGGTCTCGGCTGTCTTCTGGGCGGATTCTGTCTCAGCATGTGGTTTCTGTCACTGAAGGATGGCGGTCTGTTAACCAGTTCAACCAACAAAGGTGCTTTTATCGGCGCCTTTTGTGTGGTTGCATATGCCTTTTCGTTTACTTCTTATACGAGGCCGTATGCACTAATCGTCTCGACTGCGTTTGCTGGGAGTACTGCGGCTATTTTGGGTATTGATTGCTTCAGCCGGGCAGGGTTGAAGGAATTCTGGTTGTATAATTGGGGTAAGAGCGGAGTTTGAAAAGTTGAGACAGCCTCATATTAACGTGATCCATCAGGATTGAACAATGATGTATTCCCACTAAACACAACAACCTATCCCCTGACAAGGGGCATACGAGTCGAGCTAGCTGCTATTATTGTTGTGTGCTTACTTGGCCTACTATCCCAGTTCCGCCTGTGGAAAGTCATCCACGAAAAACGGCAGAAGAAGGAAGCCATACTCGCCGAAGAACAGCAAAAGAAAGACGAAGCCGAGCTCGAACTGGGTCGCACACTCGAGGAAAAGAAACTGCACGAGCTAGCCCGCTGGGAGGCGGTTTATGGAGAGCAATCGAGGCGTGAGTCGACGATTGCGTCAAAGCCGGGAGTTACGCCGGGATTGCATCGCACGCATTCGGCGCCGGATATTCTGCGTAAGGACTCTGGGGCGGACGTGGAGATGGTTGCCTTGTCTGTACAAGAAGGACACAAGGCTTCCCTTGTGGAGAAACACGAAGACAATGCCAAAGACGCCAACAGCATTGATGAAGAAGAGGAACATAAGGCGACAGAAGAAGCACAATCTTCTGAAAAGCTTGAAGTAGGTGATAATGCCGAAAGAGGTGCAGAGCATGAACAGGTGAACGAAACGCCCGAGAATCTTTCTGTTCGAGTTCTAACGCCTCTTCAATGTGTCCAGTCTCCCCCGTTTAAAATCCCAAACCCTAACAACAAGGAGAATGAAGACGATTGTCATTCAATCCAAGCTATCGTGGATGATGGCGAATCGACCGCCAATCGATTGTCAAGGAGACTATCAGGAGTGTCTATATTCCAAAAATTATCACGAAGAAACAGTTCTCGCAGAAATAGCTCTCACAGACTGAGTCGTCAGCTTGCGTCAGACTCGGAGGAAATGCTTGTCCCCCAATCTCCATCGAGCCGGGCGTCCTCTGTGCAGGGAATTCCCGACGACATTTCTTTTGAAATGCGACATACAGAACCTCATGCAGATTTTGATGCAGCATCCAATGCAGAAATCCATGACAATCGTGGCGATGCATTGAATGAATCCACGCCAAGTGACCCAGACTCCAAACCCGATCCAGAAGAAGTCAAAGATCAAAACAGCACACCGACAGCTCATGAAGAATCTAAATCCCAACCAGACCAAAAGCCTGCAATTGGAAACATTATCGAGAGAGAAACCGACGAAAAACAAGTTGTTGAGCAGCCTCGCGGCCTAGGTCTTTCTTCTGAAAATCGTCGTGATACACTTGATAACGGTTCATCTTCCTTCCTAGAAGTTACTCCAGCACCAGCCAGGAGCCTTCTCACCAGCACTGCAGAGACAGGTTCAAGAAAAGGCAAGTCAGCCGATAGTCCCGAAATACCTCAACAAGCCCAGCTTCGACCTCAACCTAGCTTCAACTCCCGGTCGAGTACTGGGAAGAAAGAAAGCCTTACAGCTGGGGCTGTCGAGCATCTGCCTAGCCATGTGTCTCCGCTCATCACGTCCTATCGTACGAATGAATGGGCGAAACACTTGTCTGTTGCAGATACCCCTGCCCTTGAAGAGATTGAACTGAGTCCGACCCTCGTGAATTCGGATGAAGAGACCACTGTTCCGGTCAAGGTTGAGGAGTTGACACAGACGGCTACTACTGCCGCGCCACCTCCTGCAGTTGACAGACGCGCGTCCCTTCCTGAGAAGCTCGATACTGTTCATCGGTCTCCATCAATTGTCAGCAGACGGTCAGCGGTAGAGGTAGCGCCACAACGGTCATCTACCATTTACATGAACAATGTGGCTACTCACCCGGCAAATATTCACGCAGCGTCTAGTCCAGACCTTTTGCTTGTGCCTTCAAACCGTTCTCCACCATCGACTGGCATTCCGGGCGGATTCCGCAGCTCATCCACTCCGTTCCTAGGAACATCGCTCGTCGCGTCACCTATAGCTGAAAGTCAGGTGGTGAATTACGACAGCCAACCAGTTGAAGGGTCATTGCCACTTATGGCCCAGCGAGAACAGATGGTCCAATCTCGCATGTCGTCGGTGTCACTCACTCGTCATTCTTGGATGCCACAACGGTCTCAATCACGACAGTCTGCAGACGATGATCTTCGTCCACGGCCAGGCAGTCAATTACACCTGCCAGACGACGGCGACGATATGCCTCTTACACAACGACGTGCTTTGCTACGACAACAAAGTCTGTCCCCCGTGAGCATGTCACCAAAGGTAGAGGATCAAATGAGGCCAACAGGAGACGTTTACCCCATCAACGCTCGACTCTCTCGGGACTTGAGAGGATCAGTACAGTCAAAGTCGATGAAAATGGCCGCTTGGCGCGAGTCCCTTCAGGAGGACCTCACTCGGTCCCAGACGCCGCTAGTCGACGTGGATGTGGCTAGACAGGGAATGATGGATCAACAACGCAGAGCTCAGATCGCAAAGACGCAACGGGCGTTGGCGTCTGAGAATCTCAACAATTCCATTGCCGAGCGCATGCGACGAGGAGAAATGCAGGACGTCCACCGGGAAGCGATGAGACGCATGCAAGCCACGGCAAACCGGAAAGCACAGGACGGTTTATAACCGGGAAAAAACATCGTCATTGAGCGTTTGAATACTGCAAGTCTGGGCTGTATCTATCTCCTAATTCCCCAAAAGATACCCATGTTCGTCTGTATATAGATTCCGGTAGATGAGACAAAGCCCTGGCTGTAAAGTTACTTGATCCACCGGTCCATGAAAGCCAAGTAACCGCTATTAGGAGGCCATAACCCCAAAAGTCGTATCACTTTTTGTGAGAGCAGGCATTTCTTGGTTCTGATAGGCCACGTAGTCTTGAGAGGCGCAGATTTCTACAAGTCCGATTATATAGAGCGGAAACGGGATGTGGGGCCGTTATGGTCTGGTGTGGTTCGCTTTTACTAAACCTTCCCCGTTTGAGATCACTGTCTAATCAATCAGGTTAATTCTGTTTGGTAGTTGTGTCTACTGACTCAAGCTCCTGGTCTGCTGTCCAGGTATTCCTAGAGAATAGTGATAGCCAAACCGCTCGCTGTTTTCATCGAACTCATGGGATGAGCTCTGTCGAGTTGCTTCAAGTCTTGCTGGTCATTTGGAGTGCGTTGCCTTAGACCGGGTTGCAAGCGGACTTAACAACGTTGTTCGTTTGCTGGAATTTTCCAACAAGAGTTGCTGGGTCGCTCGGATTCATATTAGAAGAAGCAGCTCCGCCCTTGACTGCCGTACCAAGCTTGAAACAGAGATTTCAACAATGCGATTAATTAAGGAACATTCCGACCTACCAGTGCCTCGAGTTTTTGCTTATGAAGCTGACGATAGAATTCCGGTGGGCGCCGCTTTTATACTGATGGAACTATTACCTGGCAGTGTGGCTATGGATGCCTTGGGCGGCTTTGAGGTCCATCGCGGTGTGATTCCCAGAAAATACCGGGGAGACTTTTACCGCTCTGTCGCGAAGTGTCATATTCGTTCCCAAACCTGGAATGCAGGCTCATCTAGGCATTTAGCTGCTTATCTCAAATTTTAGGTTCAGTTGACATCGTTACGTCTTCCAAAAATTGGGACAATTGTCCGGAACTGCGAGGGTGGATACGATTGTGGCCTCTTGCCAGGAATTGGCGGTCCGTTCGACACAGCAACTGCATTTTTCGAGCCATGGGCGGACAACGTGAAGTTTAAGTGGGATGAAGAACGAATCATGAATATGATGCAGCGAGGTCCGATCTCGGGGGGGAAGATGGTCGAGATCATCGAGAACTTCCCATCGCAGCTGAAAGCAATGGCTAGCCGACTGTCCACGTATAACGAAAGACCATTCCCTCTGGCTCATGATGACTTTCTCCATAGTAACATCATGGTGGATGAGGGTAGCTTTGATGTAACGGGAATTATAGACTGGTAAGGAGCATGCACCGTTCCCTGTGAGCTTGTCGCATTCCCAGATTTCCTTACAGCTATGCCAGTGTCCTTCGATCTGCCTCAGAAATATGATCGGCATGGACAGCCGTTGGATGAAGCATTACAAGAAGTTTGGCGCGAGCGAGGGGACTATATCGAAATGGTAAGGTCAATGGAGGATGCGGATAGCTTGCTCTCAACTTGCCTCAGCAGCAAGAGGATCCAGGCTATAGCTTATTCGTATGGTGCGTATACTAGTGTTGGAAAGCTGGGCTTTTATGATCGAGTTATAAAAGAACTAGACGTCCTGGGATAAAGCTTTATCATCAAGACTGAGACTATTTCGAGGTTCGTTGTAAAATGTAGCATGACTATATCAGAAGATTCGATAACCCGCAGCCAATCAATAATACAAGCCAACGCTTGTTACGTAAATAAAACGCCGTTAAGTTAACTATAAATAAAAAAATAGTATCTACATATCTCTAGATAAACACTACTTCTATGCTATACTGTTTCTATCACAGTGCTTCTTGGCACTGTTTCAAATGAAAGAGAAGAGAGTTCTGGTTGTTACTCTGAACTTGCAAAGTAGTGTACAACTCCAAATGAATGACTCCAACCGAGTCCACGGTCGAATTGCCCTCGGAACAGGCCTCACTGCCCCTTTTTCAACCATGACGATATAGATCGACAGCGGCTGTCCCTGATCATCGACAGCGGCTGTCCCTGATCCAGTGCGTTGGTTCCGGGTCCCTGCTCTAGACTCGCTAACGCGTTGAAGTCAAAGATCACCTGGTGCTTACATAGCAACAGTGAGCGCTAAGTTCTAACTCGTTAATCATTCCGAGTGCCGATGCTGCTGGTTCCGGAGAGTTCCAGGTCTCCTCCGGTTCTTGGGCTGCTAGTCTCTTTTCATTGTTCGTTCTGTATGGTCATTGTTGGGATGGCTATGGAGGGCTTTGTTCTCCTCCACGCAATGACGCCGTGGCTTCTGGGATTCATTTCCTTGGCACTGTACTCCGTAGAGCTAATTGTTAGTATTTATTCTTTCTCCGACGGTCTGGCGTTGGTGTGTTGTTTCAAATATAGTATTAGCAGCCATCCGGAAATTTGATGCATCAGTCGATAGCTTTATTATCTCTCCCTTGCTCCCCTGCATGCGGTCTTCCATCGCCTCAGTGGCTGCCCAACTACCAATACTCAATCCAGGACCTGGTCCAAACTTCCAAAGCACCTGCCCCTTGGCTGCTGTCGTATAGGATTGGTGGGACGCGTCTTCCAACGCAAGAGGCTTGAGTTGGCGGAGCGATCGGACGAATTCGCGCAGTTAATAAAAAACAGCAGGACTGTTGCTGCTCTTTTTTCTTCTCCTCAATTCTGGTTTTCAAAATTCCACACGCTCTCGCCTGGGTGCGCATCGCAGAGACATTGGCTCTGGTGCTGTTGTGTGCAAGGACATAGTAAAACGAGGGCATGGGGCCTCCCGACTCGCCCCTTTCCCGCCGCCGCACCGAGACTTCCTCCTCCCGATCCTCCTCCTCTCCGCACCCCCGTCTGCCTTCAACTCGCGTTTCTGGCGAGCATAGCGTCTCGAGACTGCTGTGCGTCGTCTCCTCGTCACTCTACGCGTGCTCCTCGCTTCTACAAACACGGCTTCTTCCGCCCGCCATCAGTTTTCTCACAACCTATCACCGCTGGCGGCGAAAAACTCGCATCGCGATCTCAGTCCAGGCGAATTAAACATCCATATTGCGACACCGCCACCGCTGCATCACGCTCCAGACACTCATACTCATGTGCGCGGCCATCAGCGAGTGTCGTCTCGAAACCGCGTCTCTTTCTCGTGCAACAACAATCCCCAACCCAGAGCTGCCGGAGCTGCTGAAAGCGCAGTAACACACAACTCTCGCCTGTGGAATCCCATAAACCACGTTCCCCGGACCACTGTTGTCACCACAACAAATCTCGCACACGCTTCCGACGAAGATCTAAACTTCAGAACCCGCGACGCATATCCGCTGCTGTCGATCCCCGAGCAGCGCCGCAGTCGCCAGACGCCGTCACCATCCAGTCTTGCGGTCGAACGCAGCGCAGCCGAGTCCGAGAGTGGCCGCACAAGTATTGCTCTGCCACACAGTCGGCGGCGTAGCGAGCAGCTGAACGTGGAAGTGGCAGACTCGGCCAAGATGCCCGAAGACCAAGAAAACCGGGCGCCAGGGCAAAAATTGCAACCGGACGACGGCATCACGCATCCTCCCCGCCACGTACAGTCTAATTCGTCTCTTCGAAACTCAACATATGCTGCGTATCCAGCCCAGGGGAATCAGAATGCCGGCAGCGATGAAGCAGAGGTTGCAGAAGAGTTGGCCTGGGGACCCGCGCATCCATGCTATCCACACCTGAACCCGCATGTGCCTTTGCACTCGGATGAATTCACAACGACCCGGATTATCCGCATTCGCCGCGACTGGATGGTCAAGGGCGATCTTGCTCCGACCTTTTCGAACCTGTATCCCGAAATCCTTGATCCTCTGGTGTCTGAGCAGGAATTCCGCCGTATCGTCTCGAAAATCAACTGCGAGCTAGTCAAGGCTTTTGATCCATGGTCGTTACGGAACTGGTTGGATGGTGCTCTCGGGTTGTTAACCGGCTGGGTGTATGATGACCTGAACTTGCCGGGCATCAAGAGCCACTTGCGCCGTGTGGAAGACTGGCTCGACAAGTGGAATCGTGAAGTCGGATCCAAGGAGGGCGTGCAAATATGGAGTCTGCGACGAACGGCGTACATGACGATAGACATACAGATTCCTGACCCGAAAATTGGTCTGGTCAATAGTGAGGCGCCTTCAGCGCCTGGCACGCGGCCGAATACTGGGCCTACCAGCCAGATTCCTCCCTCTGTTGAAGAGACTCGTGGGCGATGACACGGAGCGTGGTTATAATCTGTGGAACTTTTTTTTCAGAGGTGTTTCTGTTTGCTGCATCTGAGCGATTGATTTGCTTTTCCTTGACTACGATCTTCGACTCATTCTGATACCGATACCATTAATGACTTATAAAATACTTTTTTTTTAATCTGTACTAGTCGCGCGTGGCGTGTTTGTCTAACAGCCAGTTTTATATCATCAATTGAATATACTGAATCTCATAAAATTTCCTATATCCCCTAGTTATACATAGTAGAGGAAATGCCTGAGGTGTCCACACCCCGCAGGTTAGTTAACTAGCTGGAAAGGGGCAGCTGTTATGTAAGCAAGTGGTCAACGATAGTGAACACCGTCAAGACAAGCACCAACATTGGAAGTGCACTCCGCCCAGTCAAACAGCACGCCCAGATCACAATGATTTCCGGCATTCTGGTCTTCAACCAAAAGGGCGAGAACCTGATTTTCCGCGCCTTTCGCAATGACTGTCGCCCGCGCCTCGCCGACATCTTCCGCATCCAAGTCATCTCCAACCCGCAAGTGCGCTCGCCCATTCTGACACTTGGCTCGACGACGTTTAGCCATGTCAAGCACGAGAATATATACCTCGTCGTGATAACCAAGAGCAATGCCAATGCGGCGCTGGTCTTTGAGTTTCTGTACCGCTTGATTCTGCTGGGAAAGGGATACTTTGGCAAGTTGGACGAGGAGGCCGTAAAGAACAACTTTGTGCTGGTCTACGAGCTTTTGGATGGTATTTTTCTCTTTACGTTTTATTGTGCTCTAATCTGGACGATACTGATGAGGCAGAAATCCTCGATTTCGGATACCCGCAAAACACCGAGACCGATACCCTCAAAATGTACATCACCACGGAAGGCGTCAAGTCGGCCATTGCCAACTCGGCGTCGGATTCCAGCCGGATCACGATGCAAGCGACAGGAGCACTTTCGTGGCGACGGGCGGACGTGAAATACCGAAAGAACGAGGCATTTGTCGACGTGATTGAGGACGTGAACCTGCTCATGTCGGCAACGGGGACGGTGCTGCGAGCCGACGTCAACGGGCAGATTGTCATGCGAGCGTATCTGTCCGGCACCCCCGAGTGCAAATTTGGCCTGAACGACCGATTACTGCTGGACGGCGACAACCAGGGCCCATCGGGGAACCGCGACGGACGCACAAAGGCTACGCGAGCGGCCGCTGGCTCGGTGACGCTGGAAGACTGCCAGTTCCACCAGTGCGTCAAGCTAGGCCGGTTCGACGCAGACCGGACCATCTCGTTTGTGCCGCCGGACGGCGAGTTTGAATTGATGCGGTACCGGGCGACGGAAAACGTCAACCTGCCGTTCAAGGTACACCCGATTGTGCGCGAAGTGGGCACGACCAAGGTCGAGTACAGCGTGGCGATCAAAGCCAACTATGGACAGAAACTGTTTGCGACCAACGTGGTGGTGCGCATCCCGACGCCGCTCAACACGGCCAAGATCACGGAGCGCACGACACAGGGCAAGGCCAAGTACGAGCCGGAGCACAACAACATTGTGTGGAAGATTGCGCGGTTCACGGGCCAGAGCGAGTATGTGCTGACGGCCGAGGCGACGCTGACCAGCATGACGCATCAAAAGGCGTGGAGTCGGCCACCGCTGAGTCTGTCGTTTAACCTGTTGATGTTTACGAGCAGCGGGCTGCTGGTGCGCTATCTGAAGGTGTTTGAGAAGAGCAACTACAGCAGTGTGAAGTGGGTGCGATACATGACTCGGGCAGGGAGCTATGAGATTCGGTATTTTCCTTTTTTCTTCTTCTTCTTTCGAATGTCTTTTTAACTGCTGAATCAGGTTTTGATCCTCGAGGATATATATGTTTACGAACGAGCGTCATGGAGTACAGGGTGGGATTCTTTCTTGTTGTATGTATTGCCTAGCATACCCGGTTGCATTTATTATACATCAATACACATCAATATACATAGTATTTGGGGCAGTCGCGTAGAAATCCTAAGCACTGAGCAGACGTCAATGATACACCCCTCATTCAGTATCAACTAGTATGTATAGGTAAGACAGTGAGCCAATGCGCCATCCGGGCAAAACCACATGCCGTGCCGCAGGACCCGTCGATAAGACGGTCTTGAAGGTTTTGACAGTACGTACTAGTTTTGAGAGGGGTAATAGCTCTGTGGGAACCTTGTTCCTTGACCGCCAGATCAAAACCTGTGTGTTACGTATGAAAATGAGTATTGACTCATATTGTACGCGAGTCCTCTGTGTGCCAAAGGAACCAAAGAGACGAGGCTGAGAAATTAGAATAAGCCTTGAGACCGTAAACAGCGATGATCGGGCTAACACAGCCGAGATCGATACTCCGTACTGAAGCCAGCAACTATGGCCACGAGCTGCGCACAGCGCAGGGACCAGACCAGCGCAACTTGAAATGAGATTGGCAGAGCAGCTGACTCGGGGCGGTCCGCCCGGTAATAAAACTACAAGTTGTTAGTCACTGACTAGAGAAAACCGTTGAACAGGGGGTGTTGGACTAGGCAATCACTAAGGTGAACTAGCCAGTTCATTAGTTGGAGCACTGATTAACTAGTATTAGTACTAAGTATTGACTGCTGTTCCTCCAGCTGGCTCAGGAGACGCGTGGGGTCGGATGCAGGATCTGCTGTGCATTGCATTGCATTGCATTGCATGTTTACCTTTACAGCGAATGCAAGTGTATAATATGCTACTCTGCAGTATGTACTCTGTACAGGAAACACTCAGAAGCAGAACCAAAGATAAGGGGTAACAGAAGAACAATATTATTATTAAGGGTTGGTTGACGTTACGCCGACGGGACGCGGCCGGGTCGGCGCGGGCAAGCGAGTGGAGCCTGTCGGTTTCAGCGTGGTATCTGAGGCCCGTATCATATGATCCGTTATTAATATTTGTTTGTATTAGACATGCACAGGTATTATTAGCATACAGATTGTTATCGATAATAATGACAAGAAATGATGAGCATGATAGCATAAAATGGTATCGAACAAAACACCTTCCCAGGGTATCTGAAAAAAAGACAAATCCTCCTGATGTATAAGGAAACTCCACAGGGTATGCATGAATGCGCGCACAAATGAAATAGGCAGACAGAAATGTGGAAGGATAAAAATGAAAAGCAAAAAAAAAGAAAAAAATGTGTAAATCAAGACTGGTCAAAACACCCATCCAGCCGCCCGCGCACAAACGGCCCAGACCCGCGGCGAAGCCCAACGTTGCCTTCGCCCACAAGAGCCTGCCAACGCTTGCCAACACTGGTATTGTCCTTGCCAAGCTGCCGCGCGCACTCTTCCCACTCTCGTTGTGAGAGTTTAAGTTTGTTTAACACAACCGAGACCAGCATCTGGTCGTCTTCTGCGGTCCAAGCAGTGGGTTGCGGCTGCGATTGTAGTAGTAGTTGTTGTTGTTGTTGCTGTTCTGTGTCTTCTACCTCAATCGAAGGGATGACAACGTCAGGGAGCGCTTCTTCTTCGTCGGCGGCGGGGGCAGAGAGGATGGTTCGGTGCGGGAGCGCGATGGGCTCTTCAAGCGCTTCGAAATCGGAGATACCGAGCCCGAGCGGCATGTGGTAGGGGAAGCGTTTCTGGCGTTTGGGGGTGGAATAGCGATCACGCGGGCGGCTCGGAGCCGTGTCGGATTCGCTGTCGCTGTTTCCATCTTCATAGATACTGCGACTGCGCTTGTGGCGACCGCGAGGAGGCTGAGGAGACGGTGTTTTTGGCTTGGGGGTGGCCGACTTGGGCGTTGTTCTGCGCGACGACCGCAACCGCGACTTGATCGGTTTCGGTTCGTCGAGGTGGAATGGACTTGCCAGGCGCATAGAGCGCGGCGGAGTGACTGGGGCAGGCGCCGATGGTACATTAAGTAGTGTTTGTAGTTTGCGACTGACGCCCATCAGGCTGCCGCTGATGCCGTCGCATGGAGGAGGCGTGGGCGAGAGCGCGCGGTACAGGGGACCAGACAGGTATTTCCTGCTGTCGCAGGAGAGCGCGGATTGCACCAACATGCTGGGCGAGTGTGTATGAGTGTTTGTAGCGAAAATAAACCGATGCGATTTCGGTTTCGGTGGGCAAGTCCAGCGGCGGTCCTCAGCGACTCTGAGAGGCTGGGAGCTGGGCCGTTGCGCCGGAGCGGGTGGAACGGCAGAGGCGGACAAACAGGAAAAAAGGATTGCACTGGACGACGAGACGCAGCGAGCGAAAAGGGCGAGAGTGGTTTGCGGAGTGATGCGACGTTGGTGGGTGGTGGTGGTGGGCGCGAGATGGTTGAGAGCGAGGAAGAGAGAGGATGAGTTCAGGGACGGGACAGTTTGAGCGGCGGAAAAAGGACTGAGAGCGCTGAGTGTGCGGGCGGGGGCGGAACGTTGAGCGAAGAAATAGCCTGACTGGCGGCGGTGGGCCGGCTGCCGGTATCTGTACCGTACGGTAATTTATTATATCTCTCTCTCTTTTTTTGTGTCAAAGTCGTTTCCACCTGCAAGGACGACTTATCGATTTCTCCGGTCTCCCCTGGCAACTATCCTGCGCTCCTCGTTCTGTGCTCCTGTGCGCTTTTGCCCGACCTGCGAGTCATCAATTCTCCTGCCCACCGCCTTGCGTCTGCCTTGACGCAGCCTGCCCTCGTTGCCGACCTGCAGCAGCCTGCTCGTGCCAGGACCACGACGATGCTCGCATCAGACTGAGAAAGAGTGCGTTGCTACACCGACTAGCGAGCAACCAACGAGATAATCGACAATGGGGCAGAGTAATCCTCTCCAGACTCTGGACTCTCTCAACGCGCGTGCATCCTCTCGTTACGCGCGACGCGTCGACACGCGTTGCCGATGACGTCGGGTGGCATTCGGCCTGACTCTGCAGGCAGCAACCAGCCAAAGCCAATATAACCGCATTGGGAAGGCTAGCCAGGTGATCTCGATCCAATATTAAATACTGCGCAGTTACTTGCTAATGGAAGAGAGCTAATGGCTAGCTAGCGCGGAGGACTACGGAATAATATCATTAGTCCTGCCTTGCGATCCCCAAATCGGAGCTATTCTTGCACGTGTGAATCTCGTCGCTGCCCCTCGTTTCTCTGGTGATCTGGTGACCTGACCTGACTGAGGGACCAGGCTAGCTAATACGTACTACCCTCCTTACGTGACACCCCGCGCAAGCCTCCTTTGCTCCTGCTCTGCTCGCTGCTCGTGAGGTTTGCCTCGCGCGGAAGGATATGGGAGTGTCCTCGAAAACGAACAGAACAAGCTGACAAAAACACAAAACACACAATCACCAAAAAAAGAGGCAATAAATTATTACGAGCACATACACAAACAATCCTTCTAGGCAATCACCCGTCGGCCATGTAGGTCTATCTTATTGGTCCTCGTAGATTCTGTCCTGCAGATTGCATGAGGTCATCGTCGCCCGTCACTCAGCCTAATGCCCGCCAATGGGGCCAGGCCTGCTGCTCTCTTTCATTATCCTATGGCAAAAGAACCAACTAATTACGTAGTTTGGTACTGTGACAGTGGCGTAGAAGAAAAGCGATTTCAAAGGTTGCAAGCGGGATTCGGTAGTCTACCTATCCCTGCCGGACAATTTCCACTTGTCCAAGACAACGTGCCGAGTTGATGGCTCGATGGTCTGTCAGCATGCAGGGAAAAAAAATGGCTTCCTTATCCCTCTGACTGGGAGTTCCTGTTGGTCTGCTCCTGGCTGATTCTTAGGCTATCAAGAGCCAGCCTACGATAGTATTAGTTAGTACTATTATCACGCAACCAGCCCCTCGCCAAGGGGTTTTCTCAGGCAGAGAGAACGAAAGTGTTTAATCTGGCTAAAATATATTATCACCCTATTACATAATAACAAATTCATAATAGGAAATACCTTTCGAATATAAAAAAATAAATAGTACAAGTGTTTGCTGGTGGCTGGTTCATACAGCTCATAGCAAACCGTCGATGCATATGCGCATACCAGCAGGTGGCTGCTGTCAGAGGGAAAAAAACATGTGTGCAGCGCAGAGTGCATTGCAGTGCCTCGCATTGTAGCACACACAACAGCAGCAGCAAATGTTGGTCTGGCAACGACTTGACTTGGCTTCAAGCAAGGACCGCCAGCCAGCCACATCTGGGAACTTTTAACGTCCTTTTTGCACGAGCGGCAGCCCTATCTTGTCCAATTGCGGAAATAATACGAAGAAAGGGAGTTCCGGCTGCCCTGTACTCCAGACACGGCTTAACCAAATCTGGCTGGGTTGATCTGCGTTGACTACTCGCGGTGTTTCCTGTCTGGTTCTTGAAAAGCAGCAACACTGTGGGTGTAGCTGTAGGCGTGGGCAGAATTGTCCCGGCCGCTCGGCAAGGGATGCAGACAGCAAAAGGCCGACCTCGTAGATTCGGCGTTAATATTTTGTTTGCGAGGAAAACGTTAGAGAGGAAAGTGTCTGGTAGTATTCATATGTTGCAATTTGTAGGGCCCAAAGTTGATGTTTTGAATAGCTATTCCTCAACCTATACAGACTTCCTTTGAATTGTTCCTTTGATCTTCTTTTTTGTACACAGCCCTGACCCTACTCAAAGTTGACGTCGCATCGCATTGCATGACTCGTGCTGCCCAAACAAGGGATGCCAGTTCCCCCGACAACCATCGAAGCAGCAGCTCCAGCCTTCCAGGAATGCTCTTCCCACGTAGGATATTTCCCCGATCGGGGGTTTGTCCTAGCCCTTGATACATGTACGACAGGAATCTGGGGAAAGAGTGAATACATAATGAACTGCTTTGATGGCTGGGTTGATTTTACGTCTTGCAATCAGTTAACGCTTATAAACGATACTCACACGTAGAATACTACATGTAAACAGTCTATGCAGACCTCACTGAGTGCATGAACCGACCGTCCACCCGTGGCCACTGCATTGCATACACACACACATACCTACGAGCGGCTGGGGTCGGCATAATCGATAGGAAAATAAACAAATCTCCCCCGACTGCTCCGTTATCAAAAGCACCCGAACATCTTATCATCCCGTTTTCATGCAAGTAATCTAATGCAAGGCGATCTGTGTGTGGGTCGAATGCCCTCCTTGCTTGCGTCGTACTGCCCGAGTCTACCGCTTTTTGATATTTCCTGTTTGGGAAGTCTATACCAAATACGGAGTTTATGCCCTGCCAAACCATCAAATTTACCTGACTTGAAAAAAACTGCTTCTTTTTGTTTCAATCTTTTTGGTATGGCCGTTTGTGTGCTAATTGATCGACATATTCGCGTTCGTTGTCCGGTCAGCGAAATTTCAATATTGACTTGCTACTACAACTTATTTACCTTGAATTAATAGCTCCTCTTTTCAGTAATATCAATTGAGGATTCAGTGTGAGCCAAGATGCTCCGTTTGGAAACGATTGTCTGGTGCAATCTAACCCTATGCACGGATAAGCCATAACGAATGACAGTTGGTCGATATCAATAGTCTATATCGCAGCATAAATCGTTTTTTCTTCTACCCTTGATCTATAACCGCTATCAAGGGCGTGGCGATTAAGGCCGTCGCTTTTCCCCGTACAGGACTCGTTGTATTTTGCCCGTCACCTTGTTCTCCACTTCCTCATACACTTCGCCTCCTTCCTGTGACTCGCCCGACCAAGAAGCCAGAGCGCTACTGAGATCTCTTTTGGTTCCAGTGCAAATCAGCAAGGGCTCTGTCGTCGGGGAGTCGCTGTCTTCGTTTGGTTCTTGCAAGATCTCCAGCCCTGATGGTTCTCCTTGCTTCAGTCTTAGCACTGTACCTTTGCTGCTGCCCATGCTCTTGTCTTTCTTGTGTCCAATGGGTTTCCTAGGGTCATATGAAGTAATAGAACCATCCTTCCATACACTCCATGCATGCGGGCTAAATGGTCGGCGGAGACTGATGTCTACTGACCTAGGCTTGGCTTGGGAACAAGCCGCACTCGTTTGCAAATTCCCAGCTTTTTTGATCTGTTCCGACGAGTTCTCACTTCCTATTGACGTTTTCATCGGTATTGAGTCTTGGGAAATAGAGTAAGCATCATTTCCTCTTGGAAAAAGATATTTCGACTTCTCTTCATCTGCTGATAACCACTGCTTTGCATAGCAAGCAACATTAGGCAACCCCCCCGATTCGAGCCCTCCCCTGATAGAAGAACCATTCGTCGGAGTTAGATTCTCTTTTCTCCTCTTTCTCACATTGAGAACGGAACTATGCGGTGAAGAAGCAAACTGCCCGACATCTTGAGGACGCCAGTCGCGAATGGCTGCTTGATAGTCGCGATCCAACCTCCATTTGTACTCCGGATTAGTGAACCAACAATGTCCAAGAGCTTCTTTCGCGCTCAGCCTCTTCCTCTCGTCCAGAACAAGCAACGAAAGAACAAAGTTTTGTGCCAATGCACTGGTCTCATTCCACCTAGGTTGTTTGAAGACCTCATCCATATCACCCGGTTCGCTGCACTCAATTTGCCCGGAAGGTGAAAATGGAAAAGGAGGCGCCCCCATCAAAAGAACGACTGTTATACACCCAACTGACCAGAGATCAACGGACTTGGTGTATCCTTGTACCGTGGAATTTTTATACACTTCACTGCCAAATGTTAGATCCTGTAACGTCCCATTAAGTTTTTATATCCCTCTAGTAGCAGAACTTACGGTGCAGTGTAGTCCCACGTTCCAACAACTGAAGACATGCGCTTGATGTCTGATGTAACAACCTGAGCGCATCCAAAGTCCGCAAGCATTACCCGACGTCCCTCTCCGTGCGATGTCATGAGGATATTCTCAGGCTTCAAATCACGATGGACAATGTTGCTGTCGTGTAGGTAATCCAGACCAATAAGAATTTGTTGCATTATTGAGGCTGCATCAAAGTCTTTAATGCCACCATCCATCGATTCAACAAATGCGAAAAGGTCACCTGCCGCGATAAGGTCTTCGAAAATATATCTACGAAAGTCAGTAGTCTCGCCGTTGGACTTGTTGTAAGACTAACAAGGAATTCTCCGCGTGGATCACTTTCTCAACCCTGATAATGTTGGGCTAGTCATGTCAGTATAATTGCTGCCGCTTGGTTTAGTAGATCTAACATACATGACACAGCTTTTGAAGGATGTCGACCTCACGTTTCTGAAGTTCTAAAAGGCTCGTGCCTTTCAATTCGCCACGACGTAGTTTCTTCTCGGCCACTTTCTTCACAGCTCTAAGGTCCACGACCTTGCATGCGACTTGCCTTGCGCTTTGCATATTAACTGCCATGCGTACTTGACCAAAACTACCTTCTCCTAAGAGACGATTCGTGATCAAATACTCGCTCGCAAAATTCTGGTTTCCATCAGCAAATTCCGAAAAACAAATTCAAAGACCAACATTTGCTTCCTTCCTTTGAACCAGAGGCAATGGCCTATCGGCCAGCTCACACCGAAACTCAAGGTAGCTCTCTGGGGACAATCGCAAAATATCGCCGTCACTTAGAAGAACCGCCCCTCCATTTTGCTTGTCAATTGGTAGCCCATTCCAAAACGTTCCGTTCAACGATAGATCCTGGGCATATACCAAAGGGGCAATATCTAGCGGGTTCTCAAAGTCATAGACGATGGTGTAGATCCGAAGATGTCGTGCTGATACGCGGAGATCGTCAAAGGTGTACTCACTGGATGTGGAATACTCTTGTCAATAACACTTCCAGCAACGGAGGGAGCAACGTACCACAGCTTCCGGTTTCTTCCAATATAAAGAGGACTGTAAGCGGAGATGTGCCGAGCATCAGCCACCTCTTTCGTCGCTGGGTTCCAACGGTAGATTGTCCCGACATGAAGTAGCGGGTCTTGGATGCCTGAGACCATGATGCTTGTATTCTATGAATATCCTATAGCAGACACGAGAAGGGAATGAAGGATGAAGGAGCGTCTCCCCTCTGTTTACTGCGGAAGGAGGCACCCGCGGCCACCCAAACGGAAGGAGCAAGAATACACCACGCAACGTCAGATGAACTTGATAGAACATTCAATGCAATGCAGTGGGAATCGAATATCTATACTATTTTGCTACATGTGGTTTCATCAAAGTGTCTTCTATGAAAGTCTCGTTCACTTCCCCTGCAACCTCCGAATGCGCTCTTCCGCAGCCCTGGCGCGACGCTCTCTTTCCAACCTCGTCCGCATCTCCGGCGTCATTCCTCGCATTTCGTCTTCTCTCTTCTCTGAAGCAGTCTTCTCCAAAGACGCCAATTTCCGTCCACCTGCGTTCTTTCTTGTTTCTGTAGCTGCCGCGCTAGCAGCTTCCTCTGCTCTCAAACGATCCATCTCAGTCTTGCGCCGGGTTTCCTCCTCCTTTGCAGCCTCTTCCTTTTCCTGAGCCTGGCGGCGATCCACATCTGCACGGGCTATGGGCGAGGGGACGTGTGCTGCTTCCCAATCCCAAGCCGATTCGCCTAGTTCATGCCTGGCGACTCTGAAGGCATCGCGTGTGGCGCGGTCTCTGGCGAGATCAAATGGTGTTTTGCCTTCGTCGTTCTGAACGGTGGGGTCGAACTTTGCTTTTAACAAAAGCGAGGTCACAAGCGCAGGAGAGTCAGAGTTTGCTGCAAGATGCAGAGGGGTAGGAGCATGGTGATTTTGAGACGCATCGGCAGGGAAGAACTTGAAAGATGGAGCAATAGCATTGTTGGCAATATATGAAAGGAGAGCCGGCGCTTTCGAGCGGCGGATAAGAGCCTGAATCTGTGAAGTATGGAGCGTTGCTGCCTCTTCTTCTTCGGTCAGCTTCGGCTTCTTTGGTTGCGAGACTGGCTTCGGCAATTTTGACACTGCTTCACGTTGTTTGGCCAAGGCAGCAGCCAAGGCAGCCTTGTCAATTTGGCTGACCTTGACTCTTGTCAGTTCCTTGAAACATCTCATCAGCTCTGCCTGGGTTGCACGGCGGGTGCTGAATGGAAAGTTTCGAAGTCTTGGGTCATTATGTTTCAGTACCTGCCCTTCATATGAACCAAACAGGGTTCTTCGGTTTGTATTTCCCGTGGCACGAACAAAGATAAACTGCGAGCTATCGATCATGCTTTTCCAATCCCGCAGCAGATCACGAATATCTTTTTCCAGGGCGGCTTCGTTGTACCTTCGCAAGCTGGACCCAGCTGAATGTGCTGCTCCCCTCGAGGCATCGCTTGCCGATTGTGAGCCACCTTGCTTTCGGCGAGTCGTATATCGATGGAATGTTTTATGGGCTAGCACTCGAGCTTGCCTTTCCTCGATACCTCCTTGTCTCTTTTGTATTTCTGGAGCAAGCGCAACGATCATGGCGGCAAAGTGGCCACCACCAATCATACACATGAATATATGCGGACCAGAATTTGGAGCCGCAGCCGCAGCGTTGTTCACACGCTTAAAGGGCTCGAGTTGCTTCTTGCGCAAGGAGTCCACTATATGGCCGGGCTCGTCTTGTTCCTCGTTCGTGAAAACTGCTCGATACACCCCGATAGAGGTATTCGAAGGGAGCTTTGGGCTAGAGAACCAAATAAGGGGCTGTCTTCCAGCGCCTCCCTGTTTCCGCGACTCTTTATTATCTTCGGCCTCTTGCGAGATTTTTGCCTGTTTCTTCAGCAACGCCACCAAAGTTGAATCTGCCGACCGCGGGTCATCCTCCTCTTCTTCCGACTCGGAGCTTTCCGAACCCGATATTGACTCGTCAATCTCGCCGATTGCATTTGTGAATTCGATCTCGGTCAGGGGCCGGTTGCCACGGAGCTGAGTCTTGATGTTGTATCTGTGGTGATCCGAGCGGGCGTGGTCGCGGTGTTCCTGCACGTTTTGGAAGGATACCTGGCACAGGGCACAGGTTTTTGCTGTCGCGATTCCATTTTCCTTCTCTGATGATTCCGACGACGCTGGAGTTGCGGCTCCTGTGGTCGCAACGGAGGTGGGCTGGATGTCGGGTTTTATTGTCAAAGTCGACAAGAGTTCCGCGGGGAGGTCGTACACTGGTGATTCAGAAATGTTACTTTTGCAATTACAAAAAATTAATGTCAGCAGTACTCACCATAAAGAGGCCTCTTCAGAAAGTCCTCCGCCTGGGTCCCGGGGGTCGCCATGACGTAGAATGAAATGCAAGTGCAGTTGTTTAAAGTTCAATCGCGAACGGAGCGGGTGGCGGGCAGATAGATCTTTATCGCTGCCCCTCCGATAAGCTCTTTATCTGCTGCTGTCAAGAATCACGACGTTGTGTTAATATAACAGGAGTAAAAGAATTTGGATGAAAATTTCCAATAGATATATATACATGTATTTTGATTACATATGCCTGGGACACCAATTTAAGTTGAATGAGTCATGATGAGTGCCTGCTCCGCCCTGAGGCTGAGCTTATAGATCGCCGAGCTTTTTCGAAGAATCAACAATCGAAAAAATTTACTTTATTACAAATACCAAGACCCTTGACTCATTTAATGTCTGTCATTACTACTTAATGCTTGAGTAGACTCAAACCAGTACAGGTGTCAGTTAGTAGTAGGAAATAAACGCTTTCTAGATAAAAGGTCACCGTCACTGATCCCAGAGGCTAACAAAACATTTATATATGTGGCATTTGAAATGCCAGTGGTCCACAGATGAAAGCCAAAATATAAAAGTTATCTAACAGTCTACCACTATATAGCATTTTAATCAGATGCAGTATGCCTTCCAGATTAAAAGAGTAACAAGAAAGTAGTCTATTCGTCGCTCGCCGGAGCACCAAAGCGGTTAGTGTCAACCCTGAAGCGGATTCCCGGTCGGCTAACTTCCCAAAAAGGAAATGATAATAGCATCAACTGCATGCAAAGAAACAAAAAGTTGCCCAGAAAGACTGCCTACCGACAGTGCGGGGAGACGCAAACGGGAAGAAACCCGATGTCCTGTTTAAAGTAAAAGTCCTTCCTCCTTCTAAAATTTTTTGATAGCTTTGAAAACAAACAACATTTCCTTGTCCCTCTAGAATCCGGGAAAGAATCAGAGCAAAATGGGATCCATCAACAAATCGTACCCTCCGGGTATCCATGTTCCCAGCTTGACATGGTTTCGATCTGACGAAACACAGTCTATAGACTGGGAGCTCCAAGAACGTCATCTCGAGTTCCTCGTGCGCAGTGGTTTGCACGGTATTGTGATCGCCGGCACCAACGGTGAAGCTGCAACTCTCACACCAGACGAAAAGTCAAGATTAGTGAGCCTCACACACTCCATCGCACAGAAACATGGTCGAGCAGATCTCGCAATTACCTGCGGCACATTCGGAGGCTGCACGCAGGCCATCATTGAAGACACCAAGCTTGCCTCCAAGGCCGGCGCAGACTATGCCCTCGTCTTGGTCCCGTCGTATTTTCACTTTGCGCTCGACTCAGATGCCATTGTCACATTCTTTCAAGAAGTCGCTTCCGCGTCACCGATTCCCATCGTCATCTATAATTTCCCGGGTGTGGTCAGCGGGTTGAATGTGAACTCGGAGATGCTGCAGACCCTCGGCGACCACTCGAACATTGTCGCTGTCAAGCTGACATGCGGCACCATTGCGTCGGTTTCACGCACAGCGGCCAAGTTTGGACCTGGCCTGGCTAAATCTGGTGCGCAGCCGTCGTTTGTTGCCCTTGCTGGCCAGAGTGACTGGCTTGTTCCGTGCCTGAGCGTTGGTGGAACAGGATGTATCACCGGTCTTGCCAATCTCTACCCTAAGGTTGGTCCCTTTTCTTCTTTATTATACTGGGTAAAACTGCATCGGAACTAACATGTAATCAAGGCATGCATCGAAATCTTCAACCTTTACACATCCGGCAAAAGAACCGAAGCCGAAGAACTACAGCTCCAACTAGCCAGCGTCGAATGGGGCTTCGGAAAAGGTGGCATTAACGGCACAAAATGGGTTGTTGGAAAGTATCGTGAATACCCGGAGGATAGCACCTGGTGCCGAAGGCCCTATCCAAAATTTTTGGACCAAGGAAAGAGGGAATGGATTACAGAGACTGTAAAGCCGCTTCTAAAGGTGGAGGAAGCACTTCTCCAAAGCGACGCGTAAGCTACGGATACCATATTTGGAAGTTTTAACATCATTTGAGTGTTCTTTCTGGTCAACTGGCGAATAGACGGTTTCAGGTTATATGATTTATAGATACATACATACGATCATACAATAGCAAAAGCCCGGGTAAAAGTGTCGTGCATAACTTGCCTAATGTCGACTCTCTGTCCCGTCTCATCTTGTCGCTTGATAACTTCCTCCAATACATCCGCCGTAATCTTTGCATTCGACACAATGCTCTCCATACTCTTCATTGAGGCCACCACCCATGTTCGCTGAGGCTGATCATCAGATTCAACGCCAAGCATCAGTAGCGGCCAGAGCATATTGATCGGTAGCGGAGATCCAGACGTAAAGGTGAAAACAGGTTCACTAGGATCAGAGTCTGGCGGGAGCTGGATTACCTTTTCTATTACTTCGCGAATGGCCGAGAGTGCTTTTTTCACATCTGGTGTGCGGGGGAGGTCTACCAAGTAGTTAGCCCGAATGAAATAAGCAATTCCATGGGGGTTTATACTTTTGTAGGCCACTCGGTGTAAATGGACAAAACTAGCATGGTAGTTTGCATAACATACCATCAATGCGCGCGTTAGGGTATTCGCTAGTGAAGGTGCCAGCAAAGGAGGAGCCAATTTCTGTGCAATGGCCTGGTCCATGAGAGGCGGTCGCTGCTGCCAGAGAGCTTTGATATCCTTGCTGATCTTTTGCGCAATAATCATAACTTCCGTCTCGTCTTCGACAGTCCCGCGAGACCGATGCCATGGATCGATCCTGGAGATACGTCCCATAAAAGACTGTACCTTTTGGAAGAAGGAAAAGGCCGGGCGGGTGAGTATGTCCTCTAATACAGTCTCTGCGTTTTCCATACTGTCGTCTGCAGCTTCAGTGGGTGTTTCAATGTCGTCTGTGATGTTGATCTCATCCTCATTGAGAAAGAGGCCCTCTCCGCCAGCGCTCACAGCGCGGCCGTCAAGAAGCCGAAGCCAGGATAAAAAGCATTTCTCTATTAGATTATTAAATTAATCAGAAAAACTGTAGTACCACAAAGAGGATAATGGAACAAACCTGTAATGCCCAGTGTCCCACTCTTAACCAACTGCAAAGCATCATAGGCCTCTCTCAGATTAGCATGAGCCTTACAGACATCGTCGGCCAAAAGGTCAATATAAGTCAAAAGAAAGACCACAGCCAAAATATGTTTGAGTTCGGCGGCCATCACTCTCTGATCCTTTCTAATCTCAGTAAGAACTTCCATCAGCTTCTCTCTAGACGCGTCGTAGTATTTGGTATAGATTGTCGGATTTTGGTCAGACGGGGAATGCATTTGGAGCGCGGCAAAGGCCATGACAGCGTTTTTGACCATTGTCGACTTGCCGCACATGTATATTAACATCTTTCTCATGCGTGACCATCGAGAACTCGTTTCAACCGGGGCCAGGATCGGCGGCGCATTGGATTGTGCAAAGAAGTCTGCTAGTTGGGACTCATTGAACGTGGTAAAGTACGCTGACTTGGACGTGTGATCACCAGGAGTTCCTCCGAATTCCCTTGGATCAAAAAACTCTTCATGTATTGTTGTTCTCTTGCTGGTTTCGTGAGACATGACCGAGAATGGTAGTTGTAATTGATCGTTTGGCACAATCGTACCGCCGGTCAGGGGAGGCGAGGACCCAGTTGGCCATTCGGAGGATAACGTTGGAGAAGGATCGTCCCATAGAAAGCTCGCATAGTTGAATATCTCACTAAATTCAACTTCTGGCAGGACTTGCTGTTGCGAGTGTGGTGGCGATGGTGACTGTGCTTGGGGCTGTGCCTGGAATTGCTTTTGCTGTTGCTGCTTTTGCTGTTGCTGCTGCTGCTGCTGCTGCTGCTGCCTTTGCTGCTTTTGCTGTAATCGCTTATGGCCGCCATCAATCTTCATCTTCATTTTGCCTATCTTGGCGATTGGCGCGTACCCATCCTGCGGCCAAGAACATGATAGATGCAGGCGACTACAATGGCCGCACTCTGGGCGCTGCTCATTACAGCGGACCTTTCTCCGCCTAAATGACATTTCTCGCCGTCAGTCTCTCGAGAAGATCAAACTTTTTCATAATTTGGGGCTATGAGGGTGGCTTCTTTTGACTTACCGGCAGGTCAAACACCCAGTGCGCGTCCTCGCCAGACGAGGTCGCTTGTCGGGGTCATGCTGTTGCCACTGATGGAACATTTATTGATAGCTATATCAATCAAGAAGAAGAGGTCAATCGGCGGAGATTTTTCTTTTTTGGTTGGGTTAGAATGAAAAGATGAATTCTTTGCCCCTCTGCGCCGAGTCCGGGGTATCTCCGCACTCCGGCCTCGGCTACTTGCCTCTTCGGGCGGATGTGGGGAACTCCGGTTAACCGGCAGATAAGCAGAGAGTATAGTTACCTACTGCTCAGTAAGAAGTCCCTTCAAATCAACATGTAAACTTTTGAGCTATTAATTTACCGCAATATATAACACAAATAACTTTCAAATCAACCGGAAGAGACCACAGTTCGTAAGTAATTAATCCTCACTCATCATCACCTCGTTTCTTTTTTGTGTTTTCCCGAAAAGCATTATCATCAATCATCAATCATCCAAGAATCGACCATAACAAAGTAAACCAAACGGAAAAACAAAAGAAATTATATCCCAAAACACTGGGACGTCGTTGGTGGTTACTAGTCGTCATGGTCAATACTTCACCATGCAACTGCCGGATAAACCGGCAAGCGTTTCAAAAGCAAGTATATACGTAGGTCGATTCGTATGTGTACATGACAAAGGCGAGGAAAATAGAAAGTTGGCTGCCCTCACATGGTGTGAAGTTCAAAGAGGCAAGAACGATGTCGCTGGTAATTCTCAGTAAATAGTCAGTTGTCCGCCAACGCCCTCTAAACTGAGATTCGCTCGTAAAAGTTCAAAAGGCATATTCATCATAAAGTCGTCACAGCGTTCGTTGTCGGAACATCATTCATAATTGCTGGCCACCATTATCGTCAGGGCGTGATAGGACGTTGGGATGACTCAAGGAGCCAGTGCGAAAAGGTAAATTTCCTCCCATAACCATCATGTCAAGCTGAGACCGGTCGAGGTCAGGAACTGTGTGAGGAGACGGGACTTGGTGAGTTGGAGGTGCAGGGCAAACGGTGTATGCTGGGTAGGCCATCTGCTGGCGGTTTACTCCGGAATAATCAACAGGAGCAAACATGTTTTGGTGGAAAGCGGGTGACCATCCGGAGAATGAATTCTGTGTGTTCATTTGCGGCTGTACTGGATGGTTGATCGGTTGCATATGCTCTTGCGATGTTGGAGAAGTAAAGGGAGAGTGGTTCATAAATTGATCTGCTGTCGGAGTCATAATCGGAGCTGGGATAGGAGTGGTGGTTGTTGCTAATCCCGGTTGCGAGGATTGGAACTGTATTTGTCCGTCTTGATTCCCAAAATTCAAATCCGGGGGCAATTGGAAAGTATCCACTGGGGAGCCATCGTGAGAGGCCTGGACGTGCGGAGTCTCAGGAGGAGTCTTCAAATGCTCTGCATTATCCTCGGGCTCGTTCTCGTCATCAGACCCTGGCTCATTCTTCTTGACTCCTTCGTGGTCGATGACATAAATAACGGCAGTTGCATCTATGCTAAAGTTAGCTCTCGTCCTATGCCAACAAACTCACAATTGTCTATTTGCTGGAAAAAAAAATGAAGCATACCAACTTCCTGTCGTTCAAACCTTTCCTCTAACCTTCGGACACGGAACAGTTCGTCCAGGATCCCGACCTTCACGGGGGGCTTAATTTGCCTCCTGTTATCGTTGGCAACTTCCTCTAGTTTGTCTGCAGTGACTCCCATTGGCAAAAGTTGTTGGATGATGTGGACAAGGAGTTTTAGACGCACTAGTACTTGTAAGCTAAGATCAAAATATTGGCTTCATTTCCAGGCAAAACCTACACTCTTTTCTGAGATGGTCGGGCTCCTTGTGAATAACATCACGAGGCCACCAGTCGGGTTTCGTCAATTCTGGGTCACCCCTTTCCCCAGGGCCAGAACCTCGGCCACCATTGTATGGATGTCTGACCTGCTTACGAGGTTCGATGAGCTTAATGAATCCTTTGGCCAACATCCGGCAGTTGAGCTGTTGTAATCTCTTGAATGCACTTTCATAATAAGCTGTCACCTTCTCAGTATCGCCAATCTTCAGAGCAACAAGATCAATTTCCTCGTCACAAGTTTCCATGAGATCAACAGCGAGTGGCTCCTCACGAACATTGCCTCTGCGGCGTTTGAATCGACGGTTGCGTCGTGATGGCCCGCTGGGAATGAAGTCCAATGCCGAAGAGTTGGGTATCATAGATGATTGTGGGTCTCTTTGCGCAGCCAGCTCGCTGGCATTTCTGAAGTCCCGGTATGCTCCGGCTGTGAAGACACCCGACTGGAGATTAGAACTCTCGCCTATGTTTCCGTTGTCATCCATATACATCATGGCCCAGAATGGAGGAACAGCCCCGGTGAATACCACAGTCTGAGAAAATAGGTTAGTCAGCGGCCTGCGTGATTGGGCAGCTCATCAAGGCACGAACCGATTCAGGTGTTTGAAAGGGTCTATTCTCCTGCGCATGAGAAGCACTAGATGGTGACCTTTTCATCTCAGCGTTCTGTAAAACTGGCCTCAGACCCATCTTGGCTATAGTGATAATTGGAGGCGTCGACGATGAAGGACAAGTTGTCACTTCAAGATATTTGAATAGCAAAGGAGCAGGGATCAGAGGTTAGCGATTCAAACAATCGCTAGTCCCTGGTTCGCGATTGGAGCAACAATAGAGCTGACGTAAATTTCTTGTTGTTGGAAATCACGCGGTGAGGTCAATGTGTTCTTTGGTGGATGATTGACAGGTACAAACAATAATCAGGCACGACTAATCAAAAATGCCGCCCAAGAAATAGAGAAATCTTGAGACGAGTTGGTTCTAAGCAGTCCACAAAGACAAATGACAAACAAGACTTGGAGAGGAAGTCAAAATGAGAAGTATAGACGGTGTACTATACTCTGGATAAGGATGCAGGTTGTATCAATAAATTGAAAAGTGGGAGTGTAGGACAAAGGCTTTAGTATGTGCAAGCTGGTGAGAATTTAGAGGCAAAGCACTTGGGTAACAGGAAAGTTTGCAAGAAGATAGGAGGCGGGAGTAGATGGTTTGAATTAACCTGGATCCATGCCCAAGGGGGAGGTGGCATGGGGTTGATATAGATGTGGCATCTGTCAAAGCGGCAATGACCTCCCCCTCTCTGGCGGTTCGGCCCTCTTGGCCCGCCCGACACTTCGGTGGAGATAAGAGAAGCGTATTCCTAAAACAAAGTCATTGGAAAATAGATTCGTTAATGTTACTACCCAGGTAGAGGGTACACTAAGGTTAGCAGTAGTAGGGGTAGATCCATCTAACTTTCTCGGAAGCTAAGAGCCTGTGATCCGGTGGCCAGGATCTTGCTTGCTGGTGCTAAAAAAGTGGGTACGGTGGCATAACAAGTGAGTTCTGGTAATACGGTACGGATGCACATACTGGAGGTAAGTTAAGAAAAAGAAAAGAGAAGGCCATTGGGGAACAGAAACGACGATCGAGGTCTTGCATGCTTCGCTGGTTGGTGGCGCGATGCACAGGCGCCATGTACGCTCCATGCAGTGTCCGAAGCGAGGGATACTGTCGACTTGAATATGCGATGGCGCTAATGTAATAGTCTCCTCAATCGTTGCCGTTATTTTCGAAGCTTGCGTATACAATTGGCTGCGCAGACGCTGAATCACAGAATGAAAAGGTCCAGAACTGGTTGTCCACTGGACTGAGAGAGTGTGGTGTTGCACCCTTAATTTCCCCTTTCTTCATCTCCAGGAGCACTATTACAAAGGCCTGAGCGAGGACGGATTACTGAGGGAAACAGAGATCTGGTCTGGCGGGACGGCACGCCTTGCGATCTCAATCTGGGTTCTGTCCGCATGCCAGCGGAGCAATGTATTCCTTGGCTGGGTGTGGCGCACTAGTATTTCAAGAGTTCCGAAAGTCCCATGACGTCGCCGCTTGTCAACCCTGTAGCCCCGCATCTAATTAAGGAATGCTTTGATATGACGGCCATTGATGGTGTTGAGCGGTTAAGTTGTTCATGGTCTTCATTTCCCGGGGCCAATGAGCACGCTAGATTCTCCAGCGCAACAGCATCACGATCTTCAGCTCCCTTATTCATGCCCTTTGTGTTTTTGTTTTTTCGAGTAGCACATGGGCTTGAGAGCATGGCGTTTTGATAACTCATTCACTTATACTGCAGTACCAAGTGGACAAATATCACCGGGGTCTCCCTGCAGCGCAAGTTGTTCTTGCATGCCAGATCTACAGCAATGACTGTGATTCCTTGGTAGAATGCAAAGGACAACCGCAACTCTGCTGGTCTGGTTGACGCTGGCCGTTGGATGAGGCTGATGGGCTACAGTGGTGGAGACAGCAGAGGAGGATAGTGCAGGAAGGTCGACTCGCTATGGAGTACGTAGCATCATCCACATACGGGGCAAGGGACAAAGGTCGTACAGGGGTTTGAGCGGCAGCACCGAGGCCCTTGGCAACAGCTTAATTCGATATCGGGGCCCGTAAAGACTTTTCCCCGAGGACGCTCACTGGCCAGAATCGTGCATGCGGTCTGGTGCCACCTACGACGTGGCGACAAAATCCCTCGCACAGTCGAGCATCGCGGTCGAGACGCTGGTGAAGGCATTGCTGTCTGAGCTTCGGTGGGGTCTGTTCGGGCTTTTGTCCCAGCAGTGCTCGGTACGACGAGATGCGAAAGAGGGGAGAGGGCTGCTAGCGCGGCGATCTCTGAGAAAAAAAAAAAAGACGACATCACGGCCGATATCGACGATGGCACGTCAGTAATAGCTATTAACTAATACTGCAATGGTCGCAGAGCTGTTGGGAGGACAAAGTTCGGGGGAACATGTTCTCGACGACGACAGTCGGTCCACATGGCGGATGTTGTGCGTGCGGGACAACGGGAAGGAGCGACGGGGATGGGGGGATGGGCAGCGCGCGCCTTCCCTTGTCCCCGTTTGTCGCGGCACCAACACCAACATCGTCTTTCGTTACTCGGTGCTTTCGTTTTCTCATCTTGACCACTACTGTAGTCTATACAGCTGTTTTACAACTACTATACAGCTACGGCCACCACCACTGCAGCCGTCAGAGTCCGGCAACTCCCCACGAGACAAAGAGATAAAGAGACAAAGGACACAAGAGACGAAAAAGCAACGACGACAAGAACAAAAACAAACAAAGCAGACAGCGGCGACGCTTGCCCGAAAGGGACCATGGCGTTGTTTTCAGTGCGAAAGCCTGCATCATGATCCAGCTGCTATAGGGCACTAGTACTGCTTCGATTCAAGTCTAGCCAAGGATCCAAAAACGGGAGACACGCCAATGCAGGCAAATCACTCACCAGCCTCAATTGATTGCCTCCTTTTGGAATGAATGGGCTAGTTTTAACGCTGGCCGAGTTAATCCGACCTATGGCAATGTCAATCAAAGCTTTGAATGTGCGATCGATTATATCCCGCGTACTCCGTAAAGTCATAAAGACTGAGGCACGTACGGATACTACGTACGGACATGTTTCGCACAGACGGCTGATGACAGCTGAAACTGTCGCCTTTCTTGCCACTGACGGATTGAGTGTCTGTCTTGAACATCACGTGTGTCGACTTCGATGCAGCGATGCACGACACCATCTGCATGCATTAACAAGAAGATACTGCGTTCTATGCAAGAAAGCCGCGAATGCCTTACTCTTGTACGGTACAGGAAACATGTGGTTGTCGCTACAGTGACCTGTAATCACCGGGATCCTGACCTGGAGCATTCTTCTTCGACCTCTGCTGAAACAGCAATTCAGGGTAATAGTACGGATTGATCTGCAAAAGACCAGACAGGCCTAGACAAGGATAGGTGCCACCCTAAAACCTCTTCCGGGAGGCGCCGTCGAAAATAGACGCACACTTGGCGGCAGCACAGACCGTTGACACAAGGGTTAGTGTCCTAGCGAGCAGCAACTATGTAGTATGGACCTTAGCGATCTGGTCTTGTTATTACCAAAAACAGCAATACCATTACCTCCAATGAGATGGGAGCGATCTCCAAGCTGTTCGCTTCCGAGGCTCACCCGTACTGCTATACTAATGATATGTACTCTGTACAGCTATTGAGTATTCACATTATCACTGGATGTTCGCGATACGCATTATAATAGATTTATTGCAAAGCGGTTACGTGTTGGGCCAAAACACAGCAAAACACTAAACGCGAACTATCCCTGTCGCAGCCCCGGATCCAAGCCGCCAAAGCACAAGGCCCAGCCACGTCGCTATTTAGCCCCTGTACGGGGTAATATCAAAAGACGGCAAGGATCCGCCCCTCCCTAAGCCGCTAAGCGTCACCAATGCTTCAATCCGATTGATGGGAAGCTTGACGCCTTGAACGCCTTAAAGTATCTTCTCCGTGTTTGGCTGCTAATGTTATCACTCGGTGTTACTTGGTACATGCCTTTAGGCAAGTCTGCAATGCAGTCATCTGCTGAAGTCTGGAGAAAGAGAGAGAGAGAAAGATAGAGAGGGGGGCAAGAGATAAGTAACAGGTAATTGGTGCACCGCACTATTTTCTGCAGCTTATCTCAACACCAAACCCAATCGCCCAGAAAGCGATCCGATACAACTACGAAGTTCGTCGTGTTGGGGATCTGGCTGCAGTCTTCCGACTCGCCGGGAGCCTCAGCCGGTAATAACAAAATATCTGGTTGTGCAGTGGTGCACAGGTGCATCGTCTATTTCGCGCAGAAAAACAGTTGATGGTACCCGCAATACGTGCTATGGCATGCTCTAGCCTTTATCAGACGATAATGCCGTGTCCGCATGTATGTATGTCCCTTGCGTTCCATTACGTTCACCTCACGGCCCGCGTCTTGGTCAGTAGACAATCGCCCTCGGCTTGTTATCGTCGTTTGTTAAACTGCCGTCAATCCATTGTTACGTCCTTGGGACACATGATCACAAACAATGAAAACAGTAACAGTCTAAGGCAAGCAGAAGCTCTCGGAAGAAATCTGGTGGATTCTACTAGCCGCTGTCGCGGGCCCGGCATACCCGTCCGGGCCGGGGTGATGATGTTGGTACAACGTCAAAGAGTGGTTGGAAGTAATTAATTCGCTCAGGCAAAGCACTACCAAGGTACGGGCTACTAGCACTTCATACTAGCTGGATCTTTTTGACTATCGGACAAGGGGCAATCGCAGTTCCTGGGAGGCGATTGGCCCGAAGATATAGTCTTTTTTCTATGAATCGCCCCTATGGGGATCGCCAGTAACAAATAGAGACCCCGAACGCCTACGGAAGAGAAAATCCCATTTTTTGGTTCCCGCTTTGACAGCACCGAATCACTCCACTGACCCAGTCCCAGCCCTAAGGTTATCACGAGGCAGAAGGGGTCCGAGAGGTCGCATACCAGCCCATCGGGACACCCAAGCCATTAGTAGTAGGCCTGAACGCGGCCAGACCAACCTTGCTTCCAAACACACCGAATCTCATTCTCAGATGATCAAGGAAGATGTTCGAAATTTTTCCTAAGAGTGCCAAGCTACTTGCTTGTCATGATAGCTCGGGTCAACTTTGTGATCAGAGGTAACCGTGTATTGAGTCATAAGGGACCGAACAAAGCCGCAAGCGATATTCATTTGGCAACCTCATCCCAGAATGATCTCAATTTTTTTTTCACACTCAGCTCGCTTAATGTGATTATACGATCGACCCACATTGATTTCGGGGTACCTCTCAGCGCAATGACTCAGGGCGTATCGTAATCAATTTCTAGTTACTATATTTGATCCTCTTCCGAGGTCCCCAAGCTAAATTCAAAGAGAAAGAGCTTATTGATAGTTGGTGATACAGCAATTTTGCTTTTTTGCTCTCGATTTCTTGAACACATTTGAAGAGCTGCAACAGCCCAGCCCATGGAAGGCGCTGCTCTTCTACGATAAGCTCAAATCCTCACCGACTTGGGGCCCAAGATACACAATGGAACAGGGTTCGTGGCCCAATAAAAAAACCTTCTGCAGTAAATCAAAGTCAAATCGAGGCATATGTCGTAAGATCAGTGCGTTTCGTCATACCGCCTCCGCGGTTTAGCTGGCTCCAGATAGACGATATTAAGGTAAAAACGATCGATTGTGCACAGAGTAGGTGCTTACTAGATTGCCTGGAATATCGTCGATCACTATCTCGATAGCATGACATAGTTTCTCATCTACAACACAACTAGTTGCATCGTAGCCGGTTTGAGTGCTGACGAATGCTGAAGAATTTTTTGCTGCTACCATGGTGGAGAGCATTGTCGAGAAGATACCGCAAAGTTTTAATGCAGTTGTGAGCTTAGCTAGGCATGAAAGATTACAGGTAATAAAATTCAGGCGAGAACACAAAAAAATGAGGAAAGAAATGGGGACAGCCACATAGGAATACTTTCATCAATGCAATTATCCCAAAGATCAACGGGTCCACAGTGTCATCGGTTACGTCGTGAGTAGTCCAGCTCAACGTTTAATTCTCCTCACCGGAGGATTAATTTGCCAAAGCCTGTTTGTTCCTGGCCACGGCGTCCACGCGACCAGCCACCTGGCTGATGCTGTACTCCGCACCCGTACATACATATGCAAAATGGACGGCTTGGCCGGGGCGGAAAGAGAGGGGGGGGGGGGGGGGGGGGTCGGGTCGGTGTCTGATGTTTTAGCTGCAGACTTGGTAATGGTAATTAGAAGCGGATTGAGTGGAAACAATGTTGCTTCGAGGTGTATACACGCCTGCGCTTGTCGACCAGGATCCCTCGCTTTTCCTCAGAACGGGTCAGTGCGTGCAGAAGCAAGCATCTTCCCAGTCTTTCACTTATTTTTGTCTCTCGCTGAGAGGCTCTGGACTTGAATTTACTTTTGAATACTCATACATTTACCTTGGATTTTATTATATATTTTTAAACCTTCGAAAACTGTAAAATCGGCCGTTGACAAGGGGAAATGTAGCATTGTTTGTTGTGTGATTATTAACAAGGTGCGTTCACGCTAAATTAGTTAGCGCGGCCCTAACCTACTACAGATGATCATCCTCCAATCAGCGGGTTTAGTCACAAAGCCTTGGTCCGCATAGTTTCCTAATAAGGCTAAATCCCGCTTGCCGATCCCGCCAAACCCGCGATCTCAACCGATCCAGGCGGCGAGGGGCCCAGTCCTGCAACAAAACCCATGGATCAGCAGCCATCGGCCCATGGATCGATCAGCCCAGCCTTTCGACGCTCTCACTGCGTCGTGACGGCCCTCAATCTGCTACCCGCCGCCCAAGCATGCAGACAGCGGCCATTGTTTGCATTGGCGTGGAGTCGGCCATGGCCATTTGTCTCGAACAATGCCTTGCCGTTGACATCGGCCCGCAGGCAGAAGATGCCCACTGGCAATAATAATGTAATGTAACTACGTATCAGCAGTTCGCTCGGGGGCATGTCTTTCGGCTACAGACCCTTTCGGATCCTTGTTTACAGTTGTTTAATTGATGTCATAGTGGCTGCACCATTGTAACCACCCCGTCGGCTCATCTGTTCCAGAAACCGGGTTCGCAGGTCGCTACTAGCTCTGATTTAGCTCTGCCTGGTCAATAAATGGTCATGACACTATCCGCAAGGGCTCTTGTATTAGCAAGACGGTATCTACGCGTTTTGATTTGGGCCAGCATCGTATTTGAACTGCGCATGAGAATGAGGGAGGGGAGGGGCGGCCAAGCCGACATTGGAGGCCGCTGAGTGGCCAGCAGTGGTGACGGGTGAGGGGAATGCGGAGGAGGGATTTGCACTTGAGACAGGTGGTCATAGCAAAATAAATTCTTCATCCTACGTAATGACTGGTTTTACTGCTGCTTCGGGGTTTGCCGTGGAGTAACATTGCATATCCGTATATAGCAAGCATCGACGATAGAATCCTGACAAGGATCTAGTTCCTTGCACAGATAGCTGCACAGATCGTATCGATGGCTCCGTGCTCGATCTGAGGTTGAGTTGCTTTTAAGGTTGGGACATTTGTGAAGTCCAAAAAAAAAAGAGAGACCGATTTAGATGGAGCTTCAGATTCGAGCCTTTGACGTGCTTATTACTCCACAAGCAAATCCCGATCGTGTGCACTGTCATGGGCCATCCAGCAGAAGCAGTGTTTGGCTGCTGGACGAGTCGTGCAGACTGCCGTCTCACAGCCCCTTCGCCTATGCCGGGAGCGATTCCCCGAAGTCTATACAGGGGAGTGCGCCATGCGGAATACACGGTAGCGCCGGCGAACTGAGACGGACTCGAAAAAAAAAAAAAAAAAACTGCATAGCACACTTGCTTTTATCTTTCTTTCCCCGGCATTCTGTGCGATGGTGGGATGAAATGAAGTGGCTTTGCAGTGCATAATTGTGCATCAAATACCTCTTAAATGTCTTTTTTTCCTTAAGACTTGCAGATAATGATACAACCACGCCACCACATTCTCGAGTTTATGCAGACAGAAAGTCTATATCTGAAGCAAAGTTTGATCGGGTAAGCCACATCAATAATGTGAAAGATTCATAGGGTCGGGAAATGTCCACACCGGACATTTCTCATACGCGCCACAATTAATCGATCTTAGCGCCCGTGCATATCTATCGCTATAATGATCGTTTGACTATAGATTCCTGTTGTCGCCACAAGCTGCATGAATATACGTACATCCTTGGTGGAGGGACGGAGAAGGCGGCGGAGACTATGGATGGTAGATTGTTTTCGGTTATCCCTTTCGGCCTGAAGGAAGAGAGTGGGGCAACAAAACAACAAAATAGAAGGGTTCTTGCATTGGCGTGTAAATATCCCCATTCTTTCCGATTGAGGCAAATGGTCGGTCCGAGGCTAAAATTTCTGGAACATCGTTCCGAGTCAATCTGTGGAAGTTGCTCCATAGAGAGGAGGAAAATACGTGTACGTACTTAATCTTAGTGATTGGCAGGATAGCCTCATCCATTGCCGTATATGGTAATAAGCCGAAGCAGACGAGCGGGGTATTTAAGAAAAATACCGGAAGCTTGGTAAAATAACGAAGATGATAATAATAATAATAGCACGCGTATTGACCAATGATGATGCTGATCACGTCGATGGACCGGGGATTTTCTCTATATTAGTCCTTAAAATCCACATGCATGAGCGGATACGTCCGGACTTAGTCTGAAGAAAAGGACGACATACTCCGATCGACATATAGATTTTTTTTTCTTCAGCTGTTGTGTGTCATGTTCTTCACCTGACATATTTACCCTAGTTTACCATACCATCTAGTTATACTGCTGACTCCTTTTATTCACACTAACACGCGCTTAAATGCCCCTTGATGAGTTACCCACCGTCAAAATGACAAAAAAGATAAGCTAAAGAATTAGTACATAGAAGAAAACCGATCGGGGACTCGGGGACCTTTTTGGGGCCCAGTTTCGGGTGCTAATCATCTTTTATGGTCAACTCCCCCTCTCTTGAAACTTGGCGATTTCAAATAACTTCGTATTATTATGACGAGAAACAAGACCGCACTATGCGTCAATACAAGAGGGGGAGAGCGACATGCATTAGCGTTACCCCTGTTATCTACAGCAATTGAACGATGGATAGGCGAACGGGTCTTCAAGGATCAGACACAAGATTAGTTTGTATTGTGGGCTAAATAGCTTCAACGTAGAGAGAAATTTCGAAATGGTATTTTGAGACATCAATCATCATGTTCATATTTCAATCTTATTTGCTATTGCTAAGCACCGAAAAAAAATAAAAACAAAAAATAAGAGAACAGATGAACTCCTTGACTTTTCGTTATGTACATTGTAACAAGTTCAGGAAACAGCAAATCGTCACAAATCCAACGGAAAAATTGAAAACCAAATGGGGACTATGTACCCAATCCTTACTATATCCTCAGGCATATGATATGCACCATTCTAGACTTGCCCCTACTAACCATCTTATAATAATTAAGCACTTGGCGATCGTAAAGGGCGCAAATTTGTGTCCGAACTCGTTGAGAAGCGACTTCCAGATTAGGATATTACTGTTCATGCGTCTGGCCCCAATTCTTCTCAAATGGGGACGGTTGGTCACTCGGACTAAGTCAAGGCCGCGAGGCGGCTAGTAAGGCGATAAAGGGCGAGGACCCGTTTAGCCGTTTGCTATGTCGGCGCTATTTGTTACCCAAAAGGGTTGCAACAGCATCGCTCTCCAAAAGACCGGCTTCTTTGACGAGGTCGTAAAATTTACCACCACTTCGAATGAGCTCCGCCGGTGTGTCAAATTCGGCCACAGTACCGCGGTCTAAAACAACGATACGATCAGAGTCAATAATGGTGTTGATACGGTGTGCAATTGTGATAATTGTTCGATCTTTGAAGATGCTGCTCCGCAATGTCTTTTGAAGAAGGGCATCAGTCTCTACATCGACAGCAGCCTGGAATTAATGTCAGATAGTGTTCATATATTTCAAAAGGGTTTGGGTCATTTACCGTTGCTTCATCAAGCACCAAGATATTGCTTGGAGTTAGCAAAGCCCGCGCCAGAGAAACGAGCTGCCGCTGTCCTTGGCTAAGGTTGGATCCTGCAAGTGACGACTGTTGTCAGGATGTGGTAAAAGAGTGGCAATGTTCTTAGACTTACCTCCTTCTTGGATCGCGGCATCGAGTTGACCGTCCATACTGGCAACATGTTCCTTCAAGCGCGCGTGGCCAAGTACACCCCACAGCTCAGTATCATCATGAACATGTCGAGGGTCCAAGTTATCTCGAACGGTTCCTTCGAACATCGCCGGATCTTGGGGAATGATCGCGAGGCGGCCACGAAGATCAAGAAGTCCAATAGATGACACATTTAACCCATCAATACTATAACAAATTAGCCAACCTGTTGAGAAAACCGGGGGGTCAATATTTTTTTCTTACTCTATAGCACCCTCTGAGGGTTCAATGATACGGAAGAGAGCCAAAGTAAGAGAGCTCTTCCCGGCGCCTGTGCGGCCAACAACACCAATCTTTTCGTGTGGCTTGATATCAAGGTTGATGTCCTTGAGAACCAAATCAAGTTCAGGACGATAACGAGTGCTGTAATTTTTAAACGAGACGCCGCCATTTGCTGGCCATCCAATGGTAGGCCTGCTTTTGAATATGACATCTGGGGCTTCGCTGGGTAAATTGGCATATTCTAGTACTCGTTCCACTGACACGATATTGGTTTCGACTTCTACCGTCTGTCTTACAATCCAATTCAAGGACTGTGTAATTTGCAAAGCGTAAGACATTGCCAATCCCACCATACCGGCCGACAGACCGCTGCCGGTGGCAACGGAAATGATGGCAAAAGTAGCAGCGGCAAAAATAATGATCGAACCGATAAATTCAAGTCGAACAGCCAACCATCTATTAGTACTGATAGACGGGAAGTAGGCTCGATTATTGGCATCCATGCGCCATTCATTTTCCATGGCAAATCGTTGGCTTTGTCTGTACGCACGAATAGTGGATACACCACCTAGAGACTCCTGAAAGTGTGCATAAATAGGGCTGCGACTAACGCTGTCCAGTCGCTTGAGCTCACGGGATGTCCGCAGGTAGTATTTTTGGTAGGAAAGGTATATAAAGCCCAGGGGCACTATGACGGCCAGGAATGCGGGAGTAGATACGCAAATAACACCCATGGTAAAGAGAGCTCGAGCGCTATTGACAAAGAGCTGGAATAGGTCAGAAATTTGTTATCAAATTTATAAGTCTGGCTTACCATGTTAAAAGTTCGGGCGAGCACCTCATCCACTTTGTAAATATCACTCGAGAACCGGTTAAGGACCCGACCAGAAGGGGTTGTTTCGAAAAAGCTCATGGGTGATCTGAAAATTGCGTAGGCCATACGTTCATGAAATTTTCGAGACGCCTAGCTCAGGAGTTAGATGAGTGTTCTGCGAAGTATGACGTGTTAATACGAACCTCAATAGAGCAGAAAATCCATAGAATAAGTGTTTGCAACACAACTAGAGCAGATGAACCCAGTCCAAAAGCAAAGTAAATACCAATGTATTTCCCAACCTGGGGGTTCCCGCCTTCGATCTCGTTGACTTCCGACCATCTCTTAAGCCAGAAACCTCCAGCGACTTGGGCTGACTGAGCTGCCAGAAGTGCGAGAAGGTAGAAACTGACAGCCCACAAGTTGCTTTCCTTGGCGTACTCTTTGTAGACAGTCCACCGCACTTTGCCCTGCTCGGCTACCTCCTTTGACTGCTTCGTCTTTATACCATTTTCTTCATCAGTAGTGTCTCTGCGTGGGCCATGCCAGCTTGCAGTACTAGCACGTCGCAGCGTAGCCATACTAGACTTTCTTCCACGGGGTTTTATTGGTTCCAGAACACCAACGGCGTCATTAGATTCTTCGATTTCAGAAAAGTCAGACTCCTCAGCAGCGGTGGAGTCAAGGCTAATAGGACTCTTATCGTCGCCTTTGCTGGCCACAGAGCTGCCTTCATCCTCGTCAGTAGACGATGTGCGGATGAGATTGGCTACTTCGCCCTTCATCGCCAGCAGCTGCTCATAAGTACCTTTCTCGATCAATGTCCGATCACGAAGTAAACCGATGAAATCAGCTTCTGGTAGAACGGTGATGGCATTTGTGGCAAGAATACGAGTTTTGCCATTCAGGACTCCGCTGGGTCCTAGAACTCTGTTGATCAAGTGACGTCCGACATGAGAATCCACAGCTGAAAGAACGTCGTCCAGCAGGTAAATATCAGCACGGGCATAGACAGCTCGTGCCAGCGTAAGCCGAGCCTTTTGGCCTCCGGAAAGAGAGATACCTCGCTCGCCAACTTCTGTCAAGTCTCCATCGGGAAGCGTTTTGAAGTCGGCAACAAGAGCACAGGCTTCGATGGTCAACTCATAGAAATGAGGATCCCAGCGGTGCCCAAAGACGATGTTTTCTCTAATGCTGGCATTCATAACCCAAGGTTGTTGCGCAACGTAAGCGATTCGGCCACGAACGACAACTTCTCCGTGCTCCTTCCACAAGTCACCAAGGATAGATTGCAGGAGTGATGACTTTCCTGCCCCCACACGGCCAACAATACAGGTAAGCTCTCCCTTTCGGGCACTGAGATTGATGTTTTCCAAGACGTTTCCTGCTTGGTATTTGTTCCAAGTAAAAGATGCATCCCTAATTCGAATCGACTCATCTCCATTATGCGTGACCGCATCCTGGAAAAGAACAGCATCTGACTGGAGTTCGTCAGCAGTAAAGTAATCAGTCAGACGATTGACGGCCACCGACGCCTCGATAATGGCGGTGATGAGCATGGGGAATATGGTGAGAGGGAAGGTCAATAGGTTGAACAAGGTCAATGCAGGGAAAACAATTTCCGTCGTCAAAGCGCGATCATTGGTGAGGACAAACACTGTAAACGTACAGCAGGAGACGAGAAACGGGGTTGAAGACCAAGTAAAGTTGGCAACCGCTTGTGTTGCTCCTATTTTCCGAAGGGTATTCAACTCTAGGTCGTTACGAATATGATTGAGTTTGGCCATGAAAGCCTTATTCCAAGCATAAAGCTTGATGCTCTTCATATTATTCAAGATCTCGGTCATGAGTCGTGTCCGAGAGTCCTTGTTCTTCATTTGAACAATCTGCAGCTTTTTCATCATGCGGGCAATGACACCATTCAGAGGAACCATGAGGATCATGACTCCAATACCAGCCCACATGCTGTTGCCGACGAGCTGGTGGAGGGAGACCATGCAAAGTACGATCTGGAACGGCGCCGACCAAAGTTGTGTTCCAAATTGTGTCAAGTCAGCCAAGCGTTGCTGATCAATGGCCATGTGGTTGACAATATCGCCAGTGGTTTTAGACGCACGGCCCTCGTTGGATAATCTTAGGGCTTTGGCATAGATCATGGCCGTAAGCGACGACTTAACACGCATTCCAGACTCAAATGCCCGCTGGAAATACTGGTGTAGGCATATGGTTTGAAAGACAGAGACGAGGAACATGCCCACGGCGATGGCAACACCTCGCATAGCAGGCTGTGGCTCATCACCACGGTAAGAATCAACAAATGAAATCAGGATACGAAGCAACTGAGGCTGCACAAAGGCGAGAACATCGCTGCCACACTTCACGATGGCACCACGCAGGTATGGGCCTCCAAAGGCTCGGATGAGAGCAATCCACAAAGAGGGGTTTTTCTTTTTCAGCTCTCTCTGCCACGCGTCTTCTAGAGCACCACCTGTGGTCCTAGTGGTGTCTCGTTGGCGCAGGTTCCACAAGTCATCCTGAGTAAGATAGTTTTTGTAACCGTATTTCATTAATGGTGTCAACCAGCCAAAAGTCAAGACCGAAAAAATGTCAGCATATTCGTAAGGACATTCGTCCTCCGTTCCCAGGGCATCGTAGACGCTCTTTTTCTTCGGGACAAAGTATTCCAAGATAAACTCTAGCATGGCAAGACCCAAGCTGACGTTGAACACAACAAAGTAAGGCAGATTAGTGCGGAACAATTCGCGGGCGACGAGCGATCGCAGCTTCACGGCATAGGTAGCGATGAAGAGGACCCAATAGAAAAGGACCACGCCGTTGGGTTGCCTGCTTCGCCAGTGCTCGTGATACTGCACAGCAAAGATGACACCCAGAGAAGCGAGAGTCAGCACCGAGGTCCAAAATTGAAAGTCGGAGGCCCAAAGCCGGAGGGTAGATTCCAATTGGATGCAGGCTTGGAGGGCAGTGGTCACGATCAAAGCGCCGAGGACAACCTAGAAGTCAAACACACATGCGGTCAGATTTGAGTTCACCTGTCGCGTAAAGCAGCAGATAATTCAACGATTGGCACTACTCACCAGCTTTGCATAGAAATGCCAGTTCTTTGACACTGGCTGTGCCTCACGCTTGGTGAAGAGAAACCACAAGGCACCAGCACCCAGCACGATACCCCATCCTGCAGCGATGGCGACCGAGATATCCAAAAAGCAGGGCGTCAGGTCAAACCTGATAGAGCTGAGAGGGCCCCATCCCTCGACATCAGCACAAAAGGGCTGTCGCGAGGTCGGGGTGTGCGAGGGCTGGGAGGAGTTGTGGGTGAAGGCGGCGAGACCTCCAGCTAGAACAGCCTGCGCATTGCCATCGACCATTTTCCGTCGCGATCAAAGGACAGCGCAGGAGAGTCGAGCGTAGCAATGAGAAACAACAGAGCAGGCGTGATAGAGCTTGCTGAGGAGGCAATATCTCTTTCGATTGGCGATGAAAGAAAGGTAGGAGTAAGGAATCAGTCATGCTGGGTGATTTGCTTGGTGGAGACTGGCGGCCGCGCACGACTGGCGCAGGCAGCAGGAGCTTGGACCAGACAGGAAAGCGGGCTCGGCGATAACTGGCCGAATCCGACGTGCAGCTTATTAATGCGCTTTCCTGCTGTGTTTTAGAACCTTTCGCACGTCGAGGCTGTTTGTCCGCAAGAGATGGCGCGTTTGGCGACGGTCAGAGGTTGCACCAGGACTAAAGATCTTTGAGATATCGGGTTACGCGCTTTGGCGGCGTCTGCAGCGAGGCTCTGGCTGAACAAGTGGGGAGCGCGGTGACGTTATGCTTGGCGAATCGGACTAAACAATCGACGACTACAGCCGCGATATCTTCATTATCGTCCTTGTTTAATGAGCTCTGCCGCTACTGTCACAAGAGTCCGAACTGGTATTATTACTAGTCCACCAATCTGAGCGTGTGAGCTTAGCGTTGTTGAGTCTCTACTGTCTCTTAGTCTTGGTAATCATGGCTCTGTGATTGGTTTCCACCCGCCTCGAGCTTGTTGTGGGACGACAGAAAACATTTCACTTCATCCTTGAAAAACAACATTTGTTATATCAATTGGCTGATCAATACGATCGTTTAACTATTAGGGTTTGCTGGTGTTCCACACTTTGTTTGCTATTCACACACCAGCACCAGTGTGTTCAGTTTTATATATATTTCAACGCTCCCACGATGCCCCGCTTGATTATGGTAGGCGCGTGCTATGTTGACACAATTTTGAGGTGAGAGCTATCAATCAAAGACTATTTTATTCCGATGTTATTTCTGCCTCCTGATATTCTTCAAAAGCCCCATCCAACTGTTTCGAATGGTCTAGTGTTGATCATTACCCTTCAGAGGATGAGAAGCTTCGGGCCTCAAAGCTCAGTCGACGACGTGGCGGAAATTGCCCCAATTCACTCGAGGTCCTCCAGCAGCTCGTGGAAACATCTTGCTCAGGTTTGTCCCTCGGACTCATTTCGGTGTTTCCACAACGTCAGTCACATAGCACCGCCTTCATCCGAGATTCGCTTGGGCCAAGCGTTAACTGTGACAATTGTATTTACCGCGAGGACACTTCTGAGCCGGCCTCGTGCTATGTCATCCAGAGTCAGCAAACGGGAAGCAGAACTATTGTCAATTATAACGGGTTGTCTGAGATGACACTCGAAGAATTCGAGATTTGTGCGGAACAAATAGAACTGGAAAACTCTTGGTTTCATTTCGAGGTATGTCCTTCTTTTCTGCTCTCACACCTTGCACGCTCTTACGAGCCAGCGTCTTGTAGGGAAGGGTTCCAGACACTACCCTGAAATGCATCCAATTCCTACGCAGAAAGCAGCCGTCCGTACAAATCAGTGTCGAGCTTGAGAAACCCGGTCGTGCTGGACTTGACAAGCTCGCTGCTGAAGCAGATATGGTATTTTATGCCAAAGGCTGGGCCCAGTCTTTTGGCTATAAATCAATGGAAGAGTGTCTAAGATCGCAGTCTCAAGTCACGCCAAACGCGTATGTCTAAGTCTGTCTACAACAGAGAAATATGCTCATGTAATTTGATCTATATACAGGAAACATCTATGCTGCACCTGGGGAGAGGATGGCGCTGCAGTTTTCACACGATCAGATGGCACTTGCATATCCGTCCCTGCGTTTAAAATCCCAGAATCAGAGGTTATTGAGTATGTTGGCTGCATCAACTATAACGAAGATTGTTGATTTTAACATTTACAACAGTACGATAGGTGCGGGAGACACTTTTATTGCCGGTATTCTTTTTGGCCTTTTATGCCACTATGATGAATGGGAATGGGCTCGCAAACTGCGCTTTGCTAATGAGATTGCCGGCCGAAAAGTTGTCCAGGAGGGATTCAAAGGTCTAGGACTGGCTATGGTTCACCAGATAACGTAACTGTTAATACTTGATATCACCACTAAGCACTCAGTAAGATAGACGCGGGTGGTTGAGGACAATGAACAGATATAGCTCATATTGCCTAATTATTCACAGTGAGCTGAAGGAAAAAAGAAAAATATTAGTTCCAAATATCCAAAGAATACCCGAAGAAGCCGATTTAAGAAAATATAGTGTCGCTGTGAAATAAATTGTTAAATGTAGTATGTAAATGAGCTCAGATGGTCTGTGCGCAACAGCCGCCCGTAAGCGCCAAACGCGCGCGGCCCACTTGGCACTTCTTCGCGACTTCAGAGAACAAAGGCGACTTTGAAACAACACGGGTGACTCAACGAGGCAACGTCGCCAGCCCAGGGATGGTTTAAAGTTGGCATTAATCGCCTCTCTCGTATACCTCAGAGGTATCATCCCCCGAGACGCTGTCTGGTCGCGACCGAAATCCAACCAGGCGCCACAAACGTTCTCGTCCTCGTGTCCGCATGAACAAGCCGACTCATGCCTAAGTTTGGGAGCGTTTTGGGCGCGACCCGCGATGGCCAGAATGATGCGACAGCTTCAGGCCGTGGAAGGGGCTGGGGGCGCGGTACCAACGAGATGAAACAATATACGAGTCGTCGAGGAGGAGCACCTGCGCGTGGGAGAGGTCGGGGACAGCAGTCATCCGAGCCTGCAAGCAATAACGCTGGAACCGGGCTGGGGGCAAAACATTTTGCTGGTGCGGCCTCATCGAACTCGCCCTTTGCTCAGATTAAGAACAACAATGCTTTTCTATCTGCAAATGGGTCGAGCGCGCCCCTCATGTTTGGAAAACCGTCACCTACGCCGGAAAGCACAACTTTGACTGGGTTCGGCGCGCCTTCCGTTTTACCTACAGCAACGGAAAATAATGTGGACCATACGAGAGATCCTCGTCCTGGCTCTGGCTCTAAACGACCAGCCCGTAACAAACCTACCCCGGGTCCTCAGAACAATGGAGGTGGCAAGCCAGCAGATTATCAAGAACGCTATGAAAAGGTGCCCGCAAATGGTCCGTGACAAACGTCGCCTTCGCTAACAGTTAAAAGCTCAAAATTGAACGCAACAAGCAAAGAGAAGATCCTGACAAGCCAAGTACAACCGACCCCAACCAAGCGCAGAACAAAACCCCGGTTGGTACATGTACGGCTATGTGTCCAGAGTTTGAGAGAGTGGAAAGGATGGTCCAAAAAATGGTGGATAAATGCGAGAAAGTAAGTATGGATGCAGACAGATTTTGGTTTCTTGTCTTCTCACAAGTTACATCACGTAGTCTATCGACCCTTCGACAGGTACCCTTGAGACACGGGAGATGAAGATGGTGAAAAGATTTAGACGCTCTGCTGCGGGCTACGACGAGCAGCTGCCCTCCGATATTCGCACCCCACCTACGCTTCTCCAAACAATGAACTACCTCATCCGACATGTTCTTAGCGGACCTGAACCTCTCGGCTTGATCCACAAGTTTGTCTGGGACAGGACTCGGTCAATAAGAAACGATTTTTCCGTTCAACAGTTGACTAAAATCGAGGATGTTAAGATTGCGGCGAAATGTCTGGAACGTATAGCGCGCTTCCACATCGTTTCGCTGCATTTACTTTCCAGCCCGGACAACGAGGAACAATTCGATCACCACCAGGAGCGTGAACAGCTTAACAACACCATGCTCTCTTTAATGCACTACTATGATGACAACAGGGACCGCATAGATTTCCCCAATGAGCCAGAATTCCGCGCATATTATATTGTCTTAGCTATCCACGACCAGCGCCACGACATTGAAGATCGAGTTCAAAGATGGCCGCTGGAAATCCTTGAACACCCAAAAGTCAAAGTCGCCTTAGACCTCTTAGCAGCTTCTGGCAACGCTTGGGATTACCAAAGCGTGCTAGATGACCTGCGACCCAATGCCATAGCGCAAGGGTTTTACGAGAGGTTCTTCAGTCTGGTGGATTCCCCAGCTGTGTCTTATCTGATGGGCTGCGTTGCAGAGATTTACTTTAGCAGTGTTAGACAGACAGCGATCAGATCAATTTGGAAGGCTTGCTGCCGCGTACCAATCTCTCAGCAGCACAAAAATGAGGACTGGACATTGGATGAACTCACCCGAACACTCTACTTTGACGATCATCTCCAAACCGAGGAGTTTTTGGAAGAGCAAGGACTTCAGTTGATGGAAAGAGACGATGGAGTGCCGTACTTGAACTGGGGCAGCAGCTCTATTGATCTTGTTGGTATGTTAAATAACCCAAACCTGATCTTCATCCCTGGTTAATTGATTGTATGGAAAGACTTCACCCCCTCTTCACGGCAAGTCTTTTCAAGAAGTTACGTCGAAACAAAACGCGGTGGTAGAACCCTTGCCGCCATTATTCTTGGGTTGAATGTACGGCAAGCAGCATCTCGAGGCATGGTCGATCTCTCTTTAATCGAGGTACCGGATTCACCCATTGAAAATGAAGAAGACAATGAGCTTTTTGTCCGCCAAGACGAGCCCGATGACACAGAAATGTCCTCAATGCAAACTGAAAGACCTTCAAATCCTTTCTTTCCACCCCCCGCGCCTTTGGAGAAGGAGAAGCCAGAGGTACCCCCTTCACAACCTTCATTGTCTACTTTTGGGAGTAGCACAGAACTCAAGGCTCCCTCAAACCCTTTCGCATCCAGTATTCCTCCTGCAACTTCCTCGACCGAGCCGCCAAAGCCCGTGTTTCCATTCTCTTCTCCATTTAAATATACCACGATAACATCGGAGTCTTCGTCAACTACCACGACTTCCACAGCTCCACCAACCGCTCCAATTTCTTCACGACCATTGTCCTCCGAGGGCGCTTCCGTATCAACGACTCCTGCTCTATTCACATTTGCAGAGCCATCAAAACCGCGACCTTCGTGGCTACCAGAGTTTCCGAGTTCGACACTTTCGCAAACCTCTTCATCTACGTCAGTCCTAGAGCAGTCGAAGCCACTCTTTGGATTGACACCATCTTCTTTCACGTCACCTTTTACAAGTCAACCGAACTTTGGGAATTCTTTTACGACTGCGGCGTCAACGGAAACAGAAAATACGCTCTCATTAGGGTCATCGGTACCAGCTAGTTCATTGGCCAGTCCCGCACCTTCGGCGAACCCATTTTCGAGCATAGTCCCAGAACCCTCGACAACACCGCAGCCGGAACCGGTGACCGCCGCAGATCCTCAGCCTTTATTTCCAGCGCAGTCATCGGTCCTCTCAAATCAACCTCCGGTACAAGACACTTCGTTGCTGTCTTCCATTCCACCAGCGGCAGATAGCACGGAGCCAATTCCACGTGTAGAAGAAGTCGAGTCTCCTCTATCGAATATTTCTCCCCTAGATGAACAAGTATCTACTCCACCGATACCAGAAGCTTCTGCGGAGGAGAATCAAGAGTTTCGCAATTCGTGGATAGAGACCCTGAAACGAGCGGCAATGTCTCAGCGGAAAACCCCGCCCAATCGAAAGCGCCCCTTAGAGCCAGAGCCACCGGTGGCACAAGCCCAAGAACCTGATACACTGCCTTTGCAGGTCCAAGATCTTGTTCCGAGTCAAGATGTTCCTAAGCCTGCACCTGCACGGCCTAAACCGAAAAAGGCGTCCCTTGCTCTTGCTTCGATTGCACCTCTTCCAACACTCCCAATTCTCGAAGAAGTCAAGAAAATGACGCAGCCCAGAAAACAAGAAGAGGATGTTGAAAGCACCAGAGCATCGCAAATTGACGAGGACGAAATATTACTTTCTGCTGCTCGAATTGCAGCGGAACAGTTAAAGAACGGGCCAAGACTAATAGAACGCACGGCCGATTACTCTTATCTTGAGCCCCTTCGGTCTTCTACATATCTAGGGCGGAGTATGAGCTCGGCAAGGAGCTCGCTCAACGCGCCATCGTCTTACGCCCGCGTTAATGGCTATGAAGTCGCCTTGGCACCAGAGACCCCCCTTGGCCTTGGGCGTACGTTGTCGCGGACTGAACAGCGCTTAAGGCTCACTGGAGGGAAAGGACTTGCATATAAACCTCTCCAACTTTCGCCTGATCGAGAGACTGAAACGGGCACAATAGTGAAGAGGAAGAAACTGAAAAACGGATCTTAAGATGTAAACTTGTTTTGGAATTTTCTGTTATTTTTATTTGCAACACGGTCGTTCCATTACGACTATGGATTGCTTGGTTGTATTTAAGCATCTCTCTCGGATCTCACCACACGTTTGTGTACATATGCGTGGAGTTTGGGGATTCATTGGGCATGGCGTTAGTGAATGATGTGTGTAACTGAGATACCAATGTACTTGAATAATGAAGCATGTATCATTATTATCCTATGTAGTTGTAATTGCTTAGCCCAGTCTCATGGTGGTTATGATACGGCATATGCTGCTGATATCACATGACTGCCCGCCGCAATCGATGACCGCACAGGCTTACCCGAAGGTAACCTTGCACAACAGTTCAACCACTGGGTCTGGTATCCTTTCTGCATCAGCGCGTTGGTCGAGACCTCGCGACCTCGCCAACATAGGGGCCCTTTTGTAAGCCCTAGAGAGAAAAAGCTTCCGAGCCCATGCAGGAAAATAAGAACACCCCGCCCCAAATGTTTTCCCCTCGACGTCAGATGTCTCTCGCGAAGAGATTTGATTAAGCAGTCTGAAATGCTGTTTGGGCATTATTATCACCGACCAGTCTATACCGCCGCTAGATACGATTATTACGGTCTGCCTCAGCTTGCAAGTCGGATTGCATCAGGAACAGCGCTTTGTGGCCGAAGTGGGGCGCCCAGTTATAAGCCTCTCATTGTCTCTTCCTTTCTTGAATTTTTTAACAACTCACTGACGAGGTGATTCAAACCGCGACAGGACGACGACATCTTTCCAGCTTGTCGAGAATGAGGATTGCCACGCTGCAATTCGCACCCCAGCTGGGAAATATAGAGGCAAACATTCGACGAGCAGACCAACTGTTGAAGTTGGCACCCGGGGATATCTCCGATGGACCGGGAATTGAAGAACTGCGGCCAGATCTTCTGGTCTTGCCAGAAATGGCTTTCTCCGGTAGGCACTTGTCCAGTTAAGGCTTTACCGACTGGCTGACTTTTTGCTAACGTCCATTGTAGGATATAATTTCCCAACTATAGAGGCCATCAGGCCGTATCTGGAAGTTCAGAACGATGGACCATCGGCCGAGTGGGCGAGGAAAACTGCCTTACGGCTGAAATGCAAGGTCTGTGTGGGCTATCCAGAGGTGTCCAGGAACAATACATCGACTACAGAAAGTGGCTCTGAAAAAGCAGAGACATTGTACAACTCGGTGATCGTCGTTGACGAGACGGGGAAGTTTGTTCACAATTATCGGAAGCGCTTTCTTTACTACATCGACGAAATCTGGGCGTCTGAAGGCGAAGCAGAATGGAGCTTCAAATCGCTCGACTTCAACACAGGCCCGACCAAGATGGACACACATGGGTTGACATTACACGTTCCGACCACTTTTGGGATTTGCATGGACATCAACCCGTATAAATTCGAAGCACCGTTCACAGCGTGGGAATTTGCCAATAGAGTGCTTGATACAAAATCTCATCTAGTTATTATACCAACATCGTGGCTAGTAGCCGATGCGTCTATTGTCGATAGCATCCCCGCGCAGTTACCGGACATGGACACGTTCAATTATTGGATCCGCAGATTCTGGCCCTTGATTGATAAAAAGATAGACTATACTATGCCTCTGGAAGGATTTTCAACACCGACAGAAAAAAATATAGTGCTCATCTTCGCAAACCGAACGGGTTTTGAGGATGGAGCTAATATTGTCCCCGATGCTACGTACGCAGGGACCAGCACGATTGTTACGATTGCACAAAAAATGACTCCTGACTCGCAAAAGGATTCAGAGGATGCGCAGATAGACTCGAATGCGGGATCATTCGAAGTCAAGATTCACTGCTGGGACATTAAAGGCACGCGAGAAGAAGGCATATGTTTTGCCGACACCACGAAAGAGCCGAAGATGACTTTTGTCACGAAGAAACGCTCCGGCGACGACAATGACGAAAGCGAATAGACGCATCCTTTTGTTTTCATTATTGTCAATATCCTTTGTGTTTACACTTATTTAGACTGAACCGCATGATGAACCTTGATGGTGGGCTGGATCGTTGCAAACAAGTTGAAATAACATCCTTTCCAGTTGCGCAAGACTTCTTTCTGATACAATGCAGTTACGAATCGGCAGGTATATCGCTCAGTCTTGATGGGGATTTTTCGACAATTGAATATTTCGTGAACACCACTGGTGAAACCAGGTCCACTCGTAACGATAACGAAGCCCTATCCTTTCTCTCAGCTTTCAAGTTTCTTAGACCAGTCGCATAGGCGAACTGAGCTTAACTCGTTACTCATGTCATTTAAGCTTCTAGAATATTGATATTCTGGCTTAGTATGCGGTCTGAAGTAATATCCATGAAAACAGAAAATACCATGAAAGTACAAGATTTTTGGTTCCAAGAAGAATTACGGTGTCTTCGCTTGATTAAAACTGGATAATCTCACCGTCTTCCATCCTATCGGCTTCAATGTCGACGAACTTGATAGTACGACAAGGCCATTGACTTTCTACATGCGAAGGAAAGAAACTACAGCCCTCAGTCCATGCTCGGTTATCGTCCTCTTGCAGATGCATGCCCCTCCAGGCAAGGTTTAAAGTTGCTCCCGCTGCCTTTTATTTAGCTGCCCCACACCCAATGCTTGTTTAATCCTGGAGATTCAAGTTCAGCGTATCTTTTCAATGAGCACAAATGAGGCGCTACCAGTCAACTTCATCGATATTCGTTGCCAGTCTAAGGCAATTTCAGCTCTGAGCCGAGTTTCTTGAATTTCGTAAGATTTCCTATATCGATTGATTGAATATTTTATTAGGAAATTTTCCCATATACATATAAAACAACAGGAGTTATTATTAGCTGGCGTACGTTTCTTTGTCTCTCTAACATGTTGTCCCGTATATGTATTACTAGGACGGTGAAAGAAACACTAGTTTTCATGCTAGCGAAAGCTGCAGTTCGGCATCTTGCGGGTTTTTCTTCATTAATATACGAGGGAAGAGGGGTATTTTAACTGTTGGCTTTTTAATGGATGCGACTCGCCAATGCCCATTGACGATGTCCGTAGTCAGTTAGCGCTGGAGAAGCTGGCTTAATTGCGATTTAACACTCCCTTTGTCTCCCTCCTGTACGCCTTAAAATTCTCAAGTCCGCTCTGCAAGATGGGACTCGAACGGATATACCCATCGACTCAAACTGAAAATCACCTAGGAGCAGATAAGTATGAGCCTCCAGACGGTGGTTATGGATGGGTATGTGTTGCGTCCGCTTTCTGGATCAACGCCCATACATGGGGAATAAACAGTGTATGTATCGTCTTCTTTCTTTTTCACTTTTTTCTTCCTCGGGGGAAAAAAAAAAACTGACCAGTCGCTTGTAAAGTCATTCGGTGTTTTCCTTGCATATTATCTTAGCCATGACCTATTTCCCGGCACGAGCAATCTAGAATATGCCTTTGTCGGTGGTCTCAGCATGTCATGCGCGCTGTTGGTAGCGCCTTTGGCGACTACAGTGATGGCTCGAATGGGTACTCGAACAACGCGCAATATCGGTGCTTTCATGCAATTTGTGTCGTTGATCACGGCCTCATTTGCAACGAAGGTATGGCATCTCTTCCTCAGTCAGGCACTTTGCTTCGGCCTCGGAATAGGATTTTTGTTTGTTGGCACAAGTGGCATTTCTGCTCAATGGTTCCGTCGCCGACGTAGTCTTGCCAACGGCATTACTGCAGCAGGCTCAGGCTTCGGCGGTTTGATATACTCTCTCATAACAGGCGCTATGTTGGAGAAAGTAGGACTCGGATGGACTCTTCGTGCCCTGGCAATTATATGCCTGACAATGATCGCCATTGCGGCCAATCTTCTTCGGGATTTGGATAAAGAAATTGGCAGTCGCCATCGAGCTTTTCAGGTGTCAAAATTTCGACAGCCCAAGTTCGATTTCTTTGTCGCGTGGGCGTTCTTCAGCATGTTGGGCTATGTGATTCTCGTTTTCTCTTTGGCTGATTTTGCTCAGGCAGCTGGTCTGTCAGCCCACCAAGGCAGTATCACGAGTGCAATGTTAAACTTGGGCCAGTGTATAGGCCGGCCGTTGACGGGCTGGGTCAGTTTGCGTTTCGGCCGCATGGATATCGCCACTGCATTCACGGGCCTTTCTGGGTTTTTGTGTTTGGTTATGTGGACTCAGACGACCAATGCAGCAGGAATTTACACATTTGCAATTTTGGCCGGCATGGTTGGAGGCACCTTTTGGGCAACGGTGTATGCTGTCTTGGTGGATATTGTCGGCTTGAGAGACCTACCCAGCAGTTTGAGCCTGACATGGGTAGTGCTGTTCATCCCCTGCACTGTTGCTGAACCAATCGCCTTAAGTCTACGGAACAGTCTAAAAGACCATGGAACATATCTCCCAGTTCAGCTATTTGCTGGATTTATGTACATTGCCGCCGCGTTGGCTCTTTTGGTGACGAGATTTTGGAAGGGTACTGACTGCAAAAATGGGGATGGTTTTGTAGTTAATGGTCGAACTCAAGCTGAAAAATCAGCAGCATCTACTAATCCTTCACCTGACACAGGGGCCGTTCCAGTCATAGATACCAGGGACGAGATTACAGAGAAAAACAACGCATCGGCGTATAGCTAGCGGGGCGAGCTAGTGTCGAGATGCCAGGACGTTGAATATAGAAAGATTATACAGTGTAGAAAAAGACAACAAACAATACGAGATGTAATTATTAGTTCGAAGTATGAGTTCCTTAAATGCCCAAATCAAGTTTAATTTCTTTCTGTTATGATCTAGTATGTCGTAAAATCTCTGTTTCAAATGTTGTACGTATATTGGTACCGAAACATTGAAGCAGGCGTTCTTTTACACTTACTTTGAACAATATTACAATTTTTACTTCCATGATAAACCCTGTTTGCACTACTGTCTGCACATAGCTGTGTAACTTAGCCCTGAAGAGTGAAACACGTTTATAGATTGGTCTCCATTTGTATCTACATAGGTAGCAGTACGTGTATCAGCACTGATTCGCAATAGTCACCTAAAAACTGCAGAATTACTTCATTTAAGCGGTGGCTGAAGCTGATGACCCAAAAATTCGAATTTTTTCCGTGATCAAGCCTACGTCATGACGTCAACCAGTGTCGAGCAAAGGTTCAAATGTTGTTGCATATACTCCGTATCGTATACGATGTTATGATCAGTGGTAGATCACCCTAAAAGGCACATAGGCCAGATATTAGGTTGTGGCTCCATTGCATGTGACATTGGCTTTAAATGTTATAGCGTAGACAGTTATAGCCAGCGGTGGATACACAGATGGTTCATATGCTGATCGCTAACAGCTAATTAGTATACATGTATAGTATTGTGTATACAGCTGATGTCTACATGCAGCATCTCTCATCTCTCTACGTCAAGCAGGAAATTTGACAGCACGATCGCATGCCTATGCCATCTATATGTTCGTTTTTCTGCAAAGGGTTTGTAAAATCCAAAGCCTTTTTGCTCTGGAAAGCTGAAAGAAGCTGCTGCCAGAGTGAGGGACGGCAGCCATTAGGTAGTAGTACACACCACGATGATAAGGAAGGGTGGGCCGCATGTCATCTGCCTGGCTTAAGCAGCGAGGCTCGAACGCTCTGCGACGCTCGATCGTGGCTGATGCCTCAAGGGTGGTTACTCGGGCCAGCTGCTGATGGAGGGCTACGGCTGGCACGTGCAGCCAGGATTTCCGTTTTGGGCGATTCCGAGCAGAGCCACTGCCGCCACGGGATCGCCGCACATGATCACGGCAGCGCGCCGACACCACCACGACAGAAAATCAGGGCCGGAGAAAGCCGGCAAAATCGAGAAAAACAAAAAAAAAAGCAAAGCACAACAAGAATAAAAGAGGAAAACAAATAATAACAGTTTGAACAGGCAGAAAAAAACACCGAGAACAAGGCAGACGACTGGTGGGGCGCTGGACGGGCTCCCATTGGCCGGGCGGGCGGGGTGGTCAGGTGACGCCGCCCTCCTACGCCGCCCGAGAGCGTCTCTTTCTCTCGCATCGCCCTCGCCCTCGCCACGTGAGCAGCCCGCCCTCTCTTGTCGTGCTGCGACTTCACTGTCCTGAAGCTATTCTATTGACCACGCTCCAGACAAAAGCCTGTATTGTTCTTTTTGCTCCGCTCAGTTCAAATTATCAATCAACTTCCAAACCCTTCGCGCCCTTTTTTTTCTGCGCTGTTTTTCTCCCGATTCTCGAACCTGCCCGATTCGGATTCGAGATACTCCATACTCACCTGATTTCCCGTGACTTCTTGTCAGGTGATATCGTCAACCAGCAATCCCTAAAGGTACGCTTGAAGCTCTCCACCTGCATCCCTCATGCCGTCATGCCCCAGCATCATCACCATGCACACAGCCAGCCAGCCAGCCTTTCGTTCCTGCAAATGTCCCGACCGTGTCGCTGCCGTCGCGACCTTGTTGTCGTGTCGTGTCGTGTTTTTGCCTCGGTCGCATCCTCGACGCGGTCGCTGAGGATCAAAAACACATGACAGATCATTGATGTCCTGATCCTGGTAACACTTGAGGCCTGTCTGGGCATCTTGTCGCCCCAGGATCTAACAACATTTTGACTGCAGTCTTGCCGAACGAATTCCTTGCTGTTTGCTGTTAGCTGTTGACGTGTGTGACGTTCTTCGCGTCTCCTCCCCTAGTAGTACCCCGCAGCTACCTTCGAGATCTTGAAGAAAACCAGCTGTCGCATTTTTTCCCCCATTGTTCCTCACTTTGACTGGGAGGCTTTCTACTCGTACCAGTCTTTTTCGAGTCGCTGACATGGTGGCCAGCTCCCCGGAAATTGCAAGACGGACCGACCAATCCACTGACACAACATTACTTTTTTCTAGCCAGTATGTTATCGGTATTGTCGAATCCAACCAGTTCGTTTTACTAACGATGTCTACAGGACGAATACAACAATCTTGCGTCATGTCCGACTCCGGCATCACCGCTGCCGATAACAACGGCAACAACAAGCGAAAGCGGGAGGATGACAGTCTCGGTCCAGACCCTCAGCGTCTAGCGACCTCCCACAGCGGCAGCAATGGAACCGTGCCTGGCCTGAACGGCCCAAATGATGCACACGCATATACTCACGCTGGCCTGGGCCACTACGATGGGAGCGCCGACCTCAATATCGACGAACAACTCCTCACTCATGTGGCCCAATCGAACGGATTGCCCGATGATAGCGCCCTCACCGCAAATGCAAAGGCTGCCCTAGCCGCAAACCCCCAGAACAAATTTTCTTCGCCGCCTGACGGTGGTTTCGACGGCCAGATCTCCCATGGACTCCCGTTTGGTGATCAACTCACGCAATCGGCTGGTCTTTCTGGGCACACCCAGGCACACACCTCGACTGCCGCTGCTGTCTACGCCGCCCGCGAGGCTCAGAGCATGAACGCGAAGCCCACTGTCGGGTCCCCAGAGTGGCATGCTCTACGCAAGAATAATCACAAAGAAGGTCAGTTTGTTAATATCCGGCTTCAAGTACCAGCTACTGAATTGTTATAGTTGAACGACGTCGGCGTGAGACCATCAATGAAGGGATAAACCAGATCGCACAGTTAGTTCCTAACTGCGACAAAAACAAAGGAGCAATCTTGCAGCGTGCGATTGAATACATTGCTCAGCTGCAAGAGGACAAAAAGCAAATGAACACGCGTTGGGAACACACGAATCTCACAACCCAGCAAGCCCTTACCGAGATCAATACACAGAATTCCAAGTGGAAGGCTGAGGTTAATCGGCGCGGCGACATTGCACTCAAGTGGATTCAACGTGCTCGTGACGCTGGACTCGAATTCGACGATTACGATGACGAAAAAGATCTGGGCCAGGTAGACACTGAGCATACCCAGACTGCATAAAAACGACCTCTTTCTATTACCTCAGCAATGCAATCTGATTTGCATCCAGTATCACGCAGCCTAGGTATTATTACTGGCGGCTTTTTGTTTATGACTCCATTGTTGTTCGTGACTCACTTCATGGGACGCCATGCCATCATCCGCATGTTCAGCGTATGAACTTGGCCTTTTCCCTTCTTTAGCTGGCTTCTGTCGACATGATTCACAGCTTCCGGCCCTGTTGAAAATGGATCTCACCCATGAGATGTTCGTGCAAGCAGTTGAGGCTACTTGTCCGCCTTTTGCCCATGATGTTTATTCTCGTCGTTCTCCTTTTATTTAAAGTCCAGCTCGTCTCTTATTGCCTGTTATACTCGGAAATGGATGGCGAATCAGGTGCACCGGTCTTTCACTTCACTTGCTGTTTTCTTAAGATGATTACGTCGATGCGTATATGCGGTTTAGTTGTTATTTTTTTTCTCTGCACGAAGTTCCATATTCAAGTGATGTGTGTGATCTCTTTGCTAGTTTTATAACCCAGCTATGCAAGTTACGAATAATTAGTTATACTTTTCAGCACAATTTATAGAATGGTCTCACATAAGCTGTAAACATATAAGTTACGTATCATCGAATGATTTGTAGTTAGATACGAATAATAAACGACGTGAGTCATAATACAACTAAAGTCGTGGTCGGCGGGTTTATACAAACTCGGGATAAAAGCGAAACGAAACGAGTCACCTATCAGATACTAAATCTACTCCGTGAAGTCCATAATCTCGTACGAACTCCGAAGAGCACACCGTAATTAGTTCGAGCTTCACTTATCACGATTGTAATTTCGGCCAACAGAAATGCCCGTATTTCGAGTCATCTCGACGATCCCGAGCCAGTTTGACCGCTATTCCTAGAATGTCGTTCTCGGGCCCGACACGGGCGCCGCTAGTCCGTTTGAGCGGAACTTGTGAGACAACATTGAGCGTTTCTCGGGCACATTTGACGCCCGGGTTCGGGCCCGACCACTTCCCTTCAAGGAAAAAAAAGGCCTTGCATGGATTCTTAAATGGAATAGCGAATCAGCGATATGTAGCATAAGAATTTAAGATCACTTTTTGGAACGTGGGGCGGGCAGCAGCCTAGGAGATTGCCTTCTTACCTCCGGCTGATACTATTAATTATGTAACTCCGTCCAGTTCCAAATCTTTTTTTTCTTTCAATTTGGTTTCTAAATTACTCAATGTTTCTTTTTCAAGTCAAACCGGTTTCCGAACAATCAATCATGCTGCTTGTTAATCTGCAAGTATAAGAGCTTGTTGCGTTCTCGTGCAGCTATACACCGACCTACCCCGAGAGGGTTCCAGGGAATTTCATCAGATCTCCTAATAATTAATTGATATAAACTAGCTCGACTATATTGATACAGCCCAACATGTCAGAGTCGAAAGAAGAGGGCAACACTGCTCAGCCTGCCAAATCATGGTTCTCACGAATGAATCCCATCAGATCAAGACGGACCATCCCGATCCCAGACGAGCGCGCCGAATCTCCAGAGCACAAGGCCGGATTTTTCAGTCTGCTCACTTTTGAGTGGATGACACACATTATTTTTGTATGATTCTAAAAAACCTATTTCCTTACAGCGAGGGAAAAAAATGTCTACAGACTAATCTTGTGTTGTATACAGGTCGGTTACCAGCGGCCATTAGAGGAAAACGACCTGCCCCATGTCAATCCAAACCGCGCGGTGTTGGTCCTTACGACAAATCTGCAAGGCGCCTTTGAGAGAAATGCAAAGGCGGGCACAAAACGGCCATTACTCAAAGCCCTCTATCAGACGTACCGCACCGATGTTCTGATCGGAGCCTTTTGCTGCCTGTTGGGCAATCTTGTTCTCATCTTGGTTCCCTATGTTTTGAAATATCTGATTGCTTTCGCAACAGAGGCATATATCGCTGACTCGACAGGGCAGCCTGCTCCTGCCGTACGCACCGGCATCGGCTACGTGATCGGCCTCACATGCATGCAAACCCTAGGCAGTATCGGCAATAACCACTTCATGTATCGAGGCATGGTTGTTGGTGGCCAGGCCCGGTCCGCTTTGATATCTATCATCTTCCAAAAGGCGATGACCATCTCTGGCCGTGCAAAGGCCGGATGGAAGCCGCCTAAAAGTCTTCCGCCGGATATCAAGCCTGACAGTGACGAGGAAAAACAGTGGTTTGCCGAGCAACTCAAAGAAACCAGGACTGAAGGTTGGAGCAACGGCCGCATTATCAATCTCATGTCAACCGATACCAACCGTATCGACAAAGCTGCCGGCTGGATGCACATGGCATGGGTTTCACCTTTGACGATGATTGTCACGATTGTTCTTCTGCTTATAAACCTTACGTACAGCGCCCTTCCAGGAATTGGCCTTTTCTTCATGTCAATTCCTATCCTTGGCCTTGCTGTGCGCCGTATGTTTACCACTCGTGCGAAGGTCAACGTACTCACCGACAAACGAGTCAGCTTGACGCAGGAAGTTCTTCAGGCAATTCGATTTGTCAAGTACTATGCCTGGGAACCTGACTTTTTAGAGCGCATTGGAAAGCTGCGTCGCGGCGAAATCCGTTCTGTGCAGCTCCTCTATGCTATCAAAAACGGCATGACCGCCGTTGGCACCTCGATCCCCATGTTTGCGTCTATGCTGGCATTCATCACCTATTCCTTGACAAACCACGCTTTGGATCCCGCTCCAATTTTCTCATCGTTGACTCTTTTCAACCAACTTCGACTTCCACTGATGTTGTTTCCCATGGTTGTCGGCCTGGTGACCGATGCACTAGCCGCAGTTCAAAGAATTGAAGACTTTTTGCTCACTGAAGACATGCAGCCAGACCTGGAACCTATTAGGGATGCACCAAATGCTGTTTCTCTCGTCGATGCATCATTTACATGGGAGAACATCATTGAGGGAAGTGGCCCAGGAAAAAAGACAAAAGCCGACAAAAAGGCAGCCAAGATGGATGCCAAAAAGGCAAAGAAGGAGAAAAAGTCGAAGAAAAAAGTTGAAGATGTGGAGAAGAATTCGGACGAAATTTCAGAGGAAACGAAAATGGCTGAAACTCCTCCTGAGAGTGCTTCGGTATCGGCTCCGTTCAAGATCGAGAGCCTCAATATCCAGGTCGGCTATCAAGAATTCTTGGGTATTGTCGGAGGTGTTGGTTCCGGTAAAACATCTCTTCTAGCAGCACTGGCTGGTGAAATGCGAAAAATCGACGGCGATACTGTTATCAGTGGATCCAAAGCATACTGCCCTCAAAGTGCATGGATCCAGAACGCCACGATACAAGACAACATCACCTTTGGCAGTGAACTGGACGAAGAGAAGTTCCAACGGGTCATTGATGCATGCTCTCTTCGGCCAGATCTCGAAATCCTTCCGCGCGGTCGTTATGCCCAGATCGGTGAGCGCGGAATTAATCTCTCAGGAGGACAGAAAGCACGCATCAGCTTGGCGCGATCGATTTACTCGGATGCAGATATAATTCTATTGGATGATCCTCTTTCAGCTGTGGATGCTCATGTTGGTCGGCATATCATGGATAATGCCATCTGCGGGCTTCTCAAAAACAAATGTCGAATCCTTGCCACGCACCAGCTCCATATCCTCAACAAATGCGACAGAATCATCATGATGGATGATGGCAAAATCATTGCAAATGACACTTTTGACAATCTTGTGGCAAACAATGAGAAATTCCAGGCCATGATTGCAACTGTCGAGTATGAGGAAGAGGATGAGACTGAGCAGCCCGCTGCCCGGGAGGCTGTAGCTAAGGCGACAGATGCCGCTGAAGTAGTAAAAGAAAGCTCAGTGGAAGAAGAAGAGGACGGCCCAGAACAAGTCTCCGGTAGTATGTATTTCCAATATTTTGCTGCTGCAGGCTCGGTTTTTGTGTTCCCAGTTGTGGCGATATTGTTGGTATTGTCTCAAGGTGGCGCCATCGTCACCAGTTTGTGGCTGTCTTGGTGGACATCTAACAAGTTTGGCTTCGAGACCGGAACATACGTAAGTAATCCTGCTTTAATTGTGGCTTCTGTGGATTACTGACTTCTCCAGATTGGTGCTTATGCTGGCCTCGCCGTTGGCCAGGCTCTGCTGCTCTTCCTGTATTCAACCGCCCTTGCTATGGCTGGCACAACTGCGAGTAAACATCTGCTCCAGCTGGCCATCAAGAGAGTTCTCCAGGCCCCAATGTCCTTCTTCGACACAACTCCACTCGGACGCATCATGAATCGCTTCTCCAAAGACGTCGACACGCTGGACAACAACATGATGGACTCGATGCGGACGGCGACAATGACCATTGCTCAAATTTTTTCCGTGTTCATTCTCATCATCGCCTATTACTATTACTTTGCGGCTGCTGTGGTGCCTTTGTTCCTGATCTATATTTCGCTTGCACTCTACTACAACGCCTCCGCAAGAGAAATCCAGAAACACGAGTCTCGTCTTCGAGGTCGGGTTTTCGCGCGTTTCAATGAGGCCATCTTTGGAACTGCAACCATCCGGGCATACGGACTAACAGACACGTTTATTGGATCGCTCAACAAGTCGATCGATCAGATGGGCAGTGCCTACTTCTTGACATTCGCCAACCAACGTTGGCTTGCTGTTCGGCTCGATGCTATTGGTGTCATCCTAGTATGTGTGACTATGATCTTGGTTGTCACTTCCCGATTCAATGTCTCGCCGAGTACTAGTGGATTGGTGTTGTCATATCTCTTGTCGAGTATTCAAATGCTTCAGTTCACCGTGCGACAAGCAGCTGATGTTGACAACAATATGAATTCTGTCGAAAGAATTAATTATTACGGAAAATACATCGAACAGGAGGCCCCTGCCCATACCGTCCCCGTCCCAGAAGAATGGCCCAGCCAAGGAGAGATTGTCTTCCGTGATGTACATCTAAGATACCGCCCCGGTCTCCCATATGCTCTCCAGAAGCTCAACCTCCATGTTCGTCCTGGCGAGCGAATTGGCGTTGTTGGTCGTACTGGTGCTGGAAAGTCTACCATTATCATGGCACTTTTCCGCATGGTAGAGCTCGCACAAGGAAGTATCGAACTGGACGGCCTGGATATTAGTTCAATTGGCCTGAACGATTTACGTTCTCGTATGGCGATTATTCCGCAAGACCCAACGCTATTCGCCGGCACTGTGCGGTCGAATCTTGACCCATTTCAAACTCGGACAGACCTGGAGCTTTGGTCGGCACTACGGCAAGCCCATCTTATTGAGGAAGAAACTACTTCAAAAACAGAAGCTGGTCAAAACCAAGTCACCCTTGATACGACTGTTGAAGAAGGCGGCACGAACTTTTCGCTTGGTCAGAGACAATTGCTTGCACTGGCTCGTGCGCTCGTTCGCAATAGCAGAATCATCATTTGTGACGAAGCTACAAGTTCGATTGACTTTGAGACGGATCTGAAAATCCAAAAGGCCATATCAGATGGATTCCAGGGCCGGACGCTATTCTGTATCGCTCACAGATTGAAGACAATTATAGGATATGATCGTATCTGTGTCATGGACCGTGGAATGGTGGCTGAACTAGCCACTCCACTGGAGCTGTTTGATGCAGGTGGTATCTTCAGGAGCATGTGTGAGCAAAGTTCCATTACTCGAGAGACCATACTGGCATCAAGAACAAACGCATAAAGTTTGTGTGTATATAGAAATTCCTGTTGGAGGCACGTTTGCCATCCATCATCTCATCTCAAGAATAATATAGAACATCTCCATTGAATGGGATCAAGGTCCAAAGTTATAGCGTAACATCTCTTGTCCATAACTACCAAAGCCAGGATCAGCCAGTAGACCATCCCAGAAGTTCCAGTCTACTTCAGGAGTATCCAGCGAAAGTCTCTCGGTTGGGGTAGCAATAAGAGACGCACGCGCGGTATAGTCTTGGTCTTTTGGAAATGGCGGAGCTGAGAAGTCTATAGATTTGTTGTGCGATCCTGTTGTCATAGCATGCCGGCTGCTCCTTTTTTGTAATAGCCTCGATATAAAGTCAGGCTTTGTCTGCAAGCGTACAACGGATGCTCTTGTTTGCCAAGCCTTCAGAGCCAAATCTCCCATTGCCTTGTACAATGTATTTTCGGTGTCATCCACAAGTGATATGTGATCACGGTAAAATATCTCGATCTGCTTCCATGCATTCTCCACCAGCTCGCCTTCCGTTCGCTGTTGCAATCCGGTTAAGACACAGATCAGTGCATCAAGCTGCGTCTTTGCAATTAGATGCCTAAGCAACTGCTGAGGGAATTTAGTTTGCCGTATGCAGTTATCATATTCTATCAAACGGACACTGTGGAAAAAAACTAGTTCGCTTTCTTCTGGAGCCGCGTGCTCTGGATTATTTCGAGGATGATGGGCGCGAAATATCATTCGAGAAATGCCCACTTTAGCTAAGTTTATAGCCAGATTGTGGAGAGGAATTTTAGGGTCACAATGTTGTATATACTTTTCCTGGTATAATTTTTCGACTCGATCGATCAACTTATCCTTGTCAGAAAGAGACATTTCGAAGTCTACCCATCTTCGTATATGAGCTGGGAAAAGCTTAGATTGTCGCATGATGCGATGGGCATCGTATTTCATCATACAGCAAATCATATCAGTGATCCTTCCATTTTCCAGCGGAGGCTCTGACATTTCGGGATATAGTTCCGAGTCGTTCACGTTATATGGAAGCCTAACTTTGTCCATTTCACCAGCTGTCACATTGACAGAAATATTAGGTCTAGCCATTGCAGCGCGGGCATCCAGGAAAACGATTTGCCACCATACTCGAAGACGCATTTCGTTTTCGAAAAAAGACAACTCCGGATTATCTTTTCCAAGAATACCGAGTCGTTCAGCCAGCCTCACGCTAACTGTGGATAGAATGAAGGTTTCCTCCGAGTTAGGGTCACACAGCTGGAACGGTTAGCATAACTGTAATCAGGTAATTGCAAGGCAGAGAACGCACCATAAAAAGGAGAAGAGCTTGTAAGACTTTAAATTCCGTGGTACGGAGGAAATCTGCATCGATGAGAGCTTGCTGGGTAGCGTTTCGGAATTGAGCTAGAAGAGGAGCTCTTTCGCACGAAAACATAGACAGACAGTCTGTAGCTGATATAGACGCGACTACAATGGTATATATGGAAAAGAGAAGTGCTTCTAGTGATTTGTCAACTTCTTGCAGATTGTCCATGGCTTTCAAAATCTCTCGCTGCATTGTGGGCCCGTGAATGACTTTGATGAGTGGATTGACGTAGTCGAGAAAGAATTGCCAAAATTTGAAAATCATGCCCGGAAGCGGATGGGACTTTGCATATCTAGAGCCTCTCTGCATCCCGAAAAGCAAAGCCGCGGTTTCAGGGGAAGTAGGCACAGAGGATTCTACCGAAGGTGGATCTTCATGAGTCCGGGGCAGCGGGAGCTGCTCTGTGGGATTTTTAAGCTGCGGTGTATTAATATCTTGAATAGCAACATCTGATAATAGCCTTTTCTGACCTCTTCGCTTAATTCAGCCCACCAGTTCCTACAAGACGTCAGAATAAGATAAGTCGCCTCGGAGCTTGCCAGTGCTTACTGTTGTGCATTTGTTTGTTTTGGGGCACTCGGGGTGCCACTTGGAGCTGTCTGAAGCGTATATGAAGAGTCATCATGCTGCTTGACAGTGGTATGAATCCAGTCATCAGAAGGGTCAAAGTCGATGTTGTTTTTCCGAAGCAATTCTTCATAGCGATGAAGACGGGCATGTATATCCTCATTTGCCGGTCTCTTGCGGCTTCTCGTGGGTGCCACGCGAAGAGAGAAATCACAAGCTATGTTTGACTTGATGCAATTTGAACAAGGCTCTTGGCGATCGCATTTGATCTTACGACGAGCACAGCTCGCACATGCGTTCTTCTGCGGGAGTTTGCTGTCTGGATTGTTTGAAGTCGAGTCGTCCATGGGGGCTGATCAGACCGCCAAATGCTAATTAGGCATTCTCTCGTGGGAGCGGGCTCGAACATGGATGGATTGCATCCTTCATCGTGAAGCCGCTCGCCGTCGCTTGGCAAGAGCGGATCCGATGGGGTCACATGACTGCACCTTCCAGAAATAGAATAAAGCTCTCCCCTCTTTCTTCTTTTGATCTCGTTCAATTGCTGTCGTTCTATGCTCTGGACATGATTCTCATCGTTCCTTTCTATTTTTACACGGTACGCGCCGTTGTATCAGAGCGATTGAGGCCAGTGCATTTCGAAACGCTTTGATGCTGACCGAGCTGCATGACATCGGACGAGACGGGGCCGTTGCTACATCGAGATCGCCATGTGGACCACGGAGCCAGGAACAAATGAACCGAGCGTTGGAACTGAGGAATCACTGCCAAGCAATCAATCGTCCTGACGGTCCTCATGACCTGCGATCTCACGAGCTATGACGCACCCACGTTACATTCGATTTCTTTGCTCCGCCAGGCAGACGAGCAATGCGAATCGGTTAAGTTTGAGAAGTCCGCGGGGAAGTCTATGTGACACACGGGTATGGTTTCAGCCTATGTCATTGTTGTGAAGTTTGTAGTTTGGTGGCTGTGTGATGCTCCCGATTTTTTTTGGTTCTGATGCTGCGTACTCCGTATATACCGACTGTTAAGATAACGCAAGTGTAGGGAACACGTCAACTGCCGGGGAAGTTTGCATTATTTGCGGGGTCCGGGGTCCCCGGTCCGCTATCAACCCGCGACGCATACAGATCCTCGTCCTGAATCCTACGAGCGGTGGCTGAGTTGTTTCGAGTTGAAGAACCGCGGCATTTTCAACAAAAATCATTTCATGAACGTGATGCCCATTATTTGTAGTCGTTGTCAAGTATGGCACCACGGCCTAGATCGGTATCGCCGATGATCAGCCGGGCATATACATACGTCGCGTACGTCGCAACACAGCAGTGATTGGTCCATGTATATTGACCACACGTGTGCAAATGCATTAGGTTAAACTCTTAAAATTTTCTCAGATCAGACATTGGCGGATAATTAAGGTAAACCATGGGTGTCATGGGTTACATCAGGCGCTTTACATCTTTGACCCTCTTTTAAAAAGAGCCCAACAAACAGGAACGAGGCGGACGGCACTCGCAAAGAAAAAGACTACTTACCATCTATATATCCGACAGCCATTTTTGGAAAGTATCCCGGTGTCCACCACCTCGTGATTGGCAATCGTCGTCAGCAGCAACGGGATCCTCTCAGTGTTCTCACCGCTGGTGAAATCTCCGAACATGCACCAAGCTCCGTTAGGCAAATCCGCTTGTCTATCACGTCAGAGCTTTTGCACTAGCGAAGGAGTCAAGAACTTGAGATAATCCTACACCAGACGAGGCATAGTACCCCGCACCTCAGGGTATGATAGCTAGCCTGAACTGCACTCCTCAGTCCTATAGAGGTATAGGCCAAGGAGGTGTAGGCCAAGGAGATACCGGATGCGCCCCCAAAGTAGGTTGTAGAGAGCATTTTTTGACTGTGTATATAAACAATGGGAAATCCGTGCCAATTTTTCGTTTCAGGCCAGTTTACTTGTCTGAATTCCCTGTTGACCGGTCCAGTCCGGGACTTGATTCATTTTCAGTTCGTTGAGGAATAGAAGACGCAATGCATTTCTCCTCTGCCCTTATTTATTCTTCCTTGGCAGTCCTCGGACTCGGGCTACCTCTTGCACTCCGAAACACACTGCTCAATGAATTCCTGACGGCGCTGCTCAACAACCTGCCAGATATCAACGAGGACATCAACGATGCCACGACGTTGATCACAGACCTGGACACACTGCTCGGCGATGTCACCGGCGCCACAACCACGTACAACGAACTCGGAAACGGGTCGTGTGCCGACTACACCCTCATCTTTGCGCGAGGAACCGCCGAACCGGGCAACTTTGGCGTGCTCGTGGGACCGCCGTTTGTGTGGGCGCTGCAGGATATCCTCGGAGCGGACGGGTTGACGATCCAGGGAGTCAACGACTACTCTGCCTCGGTGGCGGGCTATCTCGCCGGTGGCGACGCTGATGGAAGTTCCAACATGTATGTCTTTTTGGAACATTTAGCTATCTGTGAATTATATCTGACTTCATCGTACCAGGGCCTCTCTCATCTCGCAAGCATACTCGTCGTGCTCCGACACCAAGGTCATTGCCGCTGGATACTCGCAGGGCTGCCAGATTGTGCACAATGCCATTGGCCAACTAGACGCCAGCACTGCCTCCTGGATTAGCAAGGTTGTGCTTTTCGGCGACCCAGGTATGACTCCCTCTGCAAGAAGGAAGAAGAAGAAGAGTGAGTCACTAATTAGCAAAATAGACAACGGCACCGCCATCGCGAACGTCGACCCGGCCAACGTGCAAACCTACTGCCACCCAGACGACAACATCTGCGTCAATGGCGACATTATTCTGCCGGCGCATCTGACGTATGCTGAGAATGTGGTTACCGCTGCGTCGTTTGCTACCTCCTGATTAGTTCTGTGCATGGAAGTATAAGTATATAGCATTTTTGGAAGTATATAAGCATGTAAATATTCATGGGAAATGACATGTTATGAGAAATGTGAGTGGTTGAAATGAAATGAAACATTTTACGCAATACTGGGTTTCGCAGGAACGCGGATACCGTTCAGTAACGTTGCAAGAAATCTTCATATGTGTTATTGTTGCAACATTTGAAAGCTAACTACGTATATAATTTTATATATAGTCAAGCTCACCATCATAGGTTCCATATAAAACGATCTAATGCATCTTTCCGGTCAAAAACAACATGGCAGAACTTTTGTTTGAATCTGTTTGGGTGGGAAGCTTCTGGGAATACATAGACGGGATAGCCTGGTGCTTCTAGCGTGGAAATAGATATCACCAGCTACTCTATGGAAACGGTAATTAATATTTCCACTTGCCATGGCCAAAGTGTTGAGAATCAGGTCAGAGGGAGAAAAAAAAAACAGTAAATGGATATCTATCTCCAAGACTGACAGCTGAAGAAGAGGCATAAAAGAGATTTCTGGTGCGCAAGGCGCTACCGATCTCTGGGTAAATCAAAACATACGTTGTTCCAAGGTCACCAACAGTAATAGGCACCTGTGTAGAGACCAAGTTTTTTTCTAGTGTCCTTGTTTACGAAATCCGCCGTTCCTCTATAGAAGTATCGAGGGGGATGACCGTCTTACGCTGCGCAAAGAGAATAGTCAAAGAAGACACCGAAACACGTCGTTTAAAATAATTTGGAGCTTCGTTTAGCAATGAGGATAGTTGCTTTGCTTTCGAAAGAAAATCGGGCTTGGTGTGAGAAAAAATATTCCCAGCCGCTTTCATCGGTGACAGGTTAAGGGTTTTCGGGTGACTTTGAATGGTCCAGTACTTCAGGCCCATTAATAAAGTGTATTATCTCATTTATTTTATGTCGTTACGAGAAGGAAATAACTGCTGCGATGCTATATAATTACCTGTGGTCATAATTGATGGCGGCACTCACCAAAGTCCAGCCAACAGTTGGAAAGATAAGGAATATCTGAACTGGGATGTTGTGCTGAGCTGTGCAATTTTGGCCACAATGGAGCCTTGACCTCAAAGGATAGTACTGATAGCTCGATAATCATCTGTTCTTGCGTGTACCACCTGTTGACCGCCTAAGTACATGTAAATAAACCGCCTTACCAGAGAACAAGACAAAAAATACTACGTTTACACACAGCAGATAGAATAATTATGATTTTCAAGTTATTTGATGTTCTATAATCTATGTAACAAGAAGGCGAAAGTGGTATGTATGATACACGCAAACCTCATCAGCACGCCAAAACTCAAGGCGTTAAAAACAAAACAAGAACGCCAACCCAGGTTGATAGAGAGATAATGAGACAGGAATTAGTAAGGTTATGTGAAGTGCAGAACAGCCGCTGGACAATATGTATAACGCTAGATGCGATATGTATGCTCATAGCAGATGGGAAGCTGGAGGGATGCAGTCCGGGGAGGAGGGACTACATCTCTTCAAGTTAGGGCGTGAATGTCGTTAACCTCCTGAATAAAGATCGTAGTGCGTGCTGTCAGATTCGGGAGTTGCATCCTTGATTGGATGGAAAAACATGGATGGTAGAACCACTCGTCCATGTTCTTTCTCATACTGGGGCTTGTTAGTGCCTGTGCTTATGATTGATTCTTAGGTATTAAACTGGAGAACGAACCTTTTCTCCTCCTGTGGATTCCTTTTCCCATCCCAGGAGATTCCAGTACAAACGACCCGGCAGGTTGCATCGGTAGTACCACGACAGATCTTTGAAGCGCTGTTCACGACCCCATGAAAATGGGCTGTCTTTGGTGCTACCCGACTTTCCATTCACTCCAGAATTGAACCAGCGGTCCATGCGATTTGCAGGGAGCGGCTTGTCCGACCAGATCGGGTGCGGCGCAAAAGTGGCTTTGTAGCCGTGCAAAAGGGCGATGGTCTGGGGAGCCATTTCTGAGCCAATGTGTCGACCGTTGAGATTCTCGTCGTCCATGGTCAGAATAACCCGTCGCGAAACGCGAGAATGCGTGATGATGGTGGATCTGCGTGGCGTTTCCTTGCCGAGATATCCAAACACATCGTCTCTCAAAATCCAGTCGGTGTTTTGCGGGTTAAAGACAGGGAGAAACCCGACCCAGTCGGCGTCCTCACCGACACCCCATTGATAATTATCCATCTCAGGCTTTGGGACGGGTGGGAGTGGACCCTTTGGCTTGGGCAGCTTGTCTTCCTCTGCTTCGTAGCCTAAATGCCCCCAGACGCCTGCTCCCCCGTTCTTGGCAACAAAGTGGCGGAAATCAGTGTCGAAACCACCATGAATTTCCGGAATATAAAACCGCTCAGCGCGCTCCCAGATGCCACGGCGAGGCTGCTTGCGGCCAAATGAGGCGATTGCCTCGGCAAACTCGTAGTGATGGCCGGTGTAGCGGGTGTCAATCTCCCAATTCCAGACAAAGTCGAATTCGGGGTATTCCAAAGCAAAATGCTGGACGGGAAGCCACTGAGATTGATGGACGCTGTAACAGTCAGCAAGGATTGTAGACCAAATCTAAATGAAGAAACTTACTTCATCACCTTCGGATCGAGCTTGTTGTATCGCTCCGAGACCATGGGCATGCTCCATAGGATTGTCATGTTCCAGAATTCTTGGGGAATGTTGTCGCGAAGAACCTTTTCGTAGACATCTTTCTGGTGGATAGGGACGTTGTCTTCCTTGACGTGAACGAGCAAAAAGACTTCGTATTCGCCTCCGGATTGCAGCGACAACTCCTGCACCATGGAGCGAATGACGTACTTGTCGTTTTCTGAGTATACCTTATCAGTGTAGCTTCGGATGAGGATTGCGGTGCGCGCCTCGGGTTTGATGTCGGGGTTCACGAGGTTGGTGGGCTTGGATTTGCGTTGGAACCAGGCCGCAAGACCGCTCCCTTCGTTGGCGGCAGTCGTGTTGAAGCGACCGGCATTTGCGTGGACACAGTCTTGCTGCAGTTGCCCCCAGTTCACGTTATCCCAGTCCACTTTGGCCGGGCGCATCCAGTCCTTGTTAGGGTCGTCCTCTCCGAAACCATAGGCTCCGTATCTCCCGTATCGATCGTAGGACAGTTGGCCATCGAGGCCGACAGATTCGTAGGAACCGAAACTAGGGGACGGAAATTCTGGACGAATTAGTTTTGGTTATTGGCGCGAAAAAAAAAGCCATACCTTCAGGCACGCCGAGATAAACGCTGACGCTGTCATCCAGACTCTGGTCCAGTTTCTTGCCGCGGGGTCCGACACAGGGCACGAATGCGCCGCGGTGGGTGCGCTTCCACTCGTCAGAGTTGTAGCTGGGGTAGGGACGGTAGATTTTGCTCGATTTGGCGATTTCGCTTTCCTGGACGGCACTGCGAGGGTCTTCGAACAGATACGGACTGGTGTAGTTTTCGGCGAGTTTAAGTCTGGGGAAGGTGGATTTGAAGTCTTGGAACTGGCTGGTCGGGGGGGTTAGTTATTTCTGTATTATCGCGATTGATAGCGCAGGAGAGTCCAACCTGGAAACCTTTTTGGCTTCTTCGAGGTATCGTTGTTGCGGGGATTTGTAGCCTACTTTTATGTCCTGCAACGTGGGTTCGTTGGTTCAGCAATAAACTCAAACCTTGAGTGAATGGGAGGGAAAGGGTAAAACTCACGGAGAAGGAATGCTGCGAGTTCTCCTGCTCGCGCAGCTCGTCGTCCGTGAGCTTCCAAAACTCCCAGGGCAGGCGGCCGTTGTCGATGCCATCCTCGTGGTCGAGTTCGGCGTAGGCAACAACAAAAATCACGAAGAAGACAGCGAGCGCGAGGATGGACCGGATGCCCGTCCGAGTCGACATGATGTTGGCAAGACCGCTGGCAAATGCATTGATGAAGGTGCCGATGCGAGTGACAAGAGGCATTCCGCTAGGGAAGCGAGCGAGAGGCGCGGAGGAGGGAGGGGGTCCTTTCAGGTCAAAGGTGGCCAAAGGCAAAAAACAGAAAGAGGAAGGACTGAGCGGGCCTGACACCGAGGGTGGACCTCAACACACCAGACCAGACAGGCACACCGATCAAACAGTGACACAGGCACACAGAAGACAAACAGAAAGGGGAAAAAAAATATGTATGATGAGAGAATGCGGCCAGGGGGACCGAGTAAGAGCAAGAGTGGGCACGGGCTGCGGCAAGGGAAGGCTTGATGGTGCGAGGTCAGACCGCGACGGGCATGGCGCAGGAATGGATCGTCTCTGTGGGCAGGCTAAGAATAACAGACCATAACAATATTTGGTTGCTTGACTGGCTTTGGTGTTGGTTTTGTCTGCTGGTGACCGGCGGGAAAAAGCGCTCATCAGCTCGAGCCTCAGCCGCAAGGCAGTCCGTCTAAACTAACGTAGATTTAAGGCCGCAAAACAAGAATGCGACTACTCCGTACACGCTCAGGGGCCACACTAAATTAATCAAGGCTTAACAATTATGAAATGGTCTAATTACTCTGTACTCTGTACAGAGTACGGACTACGTACTAGTTATTCTCTGAGGATCCCAGACTGACCCACGGCCTACCCCAGCGACGCGTCACGAAGGGGTGTTGATCATGACTTCACTGCGGATGCTCTGTTGTATAGAGGGAGAGCAAAGAGAGGTCGCTATGGCCATCCCTGGCATCCACAATAGCACCCTCGTTTATCGCACTGGTATTACCGTCCCGTAATGCCCCGCCAGCGAAGTAGGTATTAATTAATTAATACGTGCTCCGTAATTAAAGATGCTGCTGTGGCTGTGTCGAGCTGCGCCCGGTGATTGGCCAGGTCTTGGTTCAAGCGCCGTCCCACTGATCTCCGGAGGGCCGGCCGTAATCTGTTATCTGTGCACGTATTCAGCGTATTGAATTCTCACGCAATCGCGGCATCTCCAGCTAATAAAACTCGGCCCATTTCACTCCCGGTACACACTCAATACAATCGATACATACATACATACGCTCGGTGGGTTAGCGCCAACAAAGAAAGCGGAAATAATGTCTCACCAGTGGTGAGATCGAGAGAAATAGTTCGTTATTAAGATCGCCTCGATTTTTTAGGCAAAAAAAAAAAGATACGGTAACATTGAGTCGCGCATTCTCCGGCAAATCACGCAACCAGGCTGTGATCTTTTTGTCTCACATACGCAGGCCATAGTAAGATTCACTACATAACTACCTAGTACGTTCACAACCAGCGATGCTAAGACCTCGGATCATCGCAGCAATGGATATTAACAATTTGCCGGCGCAAGTGGGAACGTGAAACACAGTACTCCGTAATTACGTACTCTGTAAACTCGGTCAATGCAGTCTAGACCGTCACGTGGAAGGACAAGCTTTCTGGTCGCCGACGCCGTTAGGTCTTGGCACCCATCTATATCCTACTCCGTACCCTATCACTAATTAACTAATTACATATTGCGAACAACATCAATATCAAGGACTTTCTCATTTGGGGTTTTTTAAACCACATCTCTTTCAATAGATGAAAAATATTAGAAATTCGACGATGCAAATCTCACACCTGAGCCCACCGACACTTTTTCAAACGTGATGCTCTTGCCCGTCACGTCCGTCACACGAATGTCCACTGTACCACCACCCACACCGCCAGCCTTGGGGAAGTAATTGTCCTCGGTGCGACTGAGAGCCTGCCAATCCCCAACCCCGGTTGCACTCACTTCGACTTTGCCAATGGGCTTGTTGTGGTTGCGCAGCTGCAGCGAAAACCAGTCCGCGTCCGACCCATCTTTGAACGCGACCTGCACCGGCGTGCTGAGGCCGCAGTCGACCAGCCGCCAGTCAACCGACAGGTATCCCTGCACGGTGGATGCGATCTGGCTGAATGTGCTTTCGAATAGGTCGAGTCCTCCGCTGGGGCATCCGGGGCACGAGTCGACAACCTATACATTACTTACATCAGGTATCACAAAAAACCTAAAAAAAAAAAGGAGGAAAACTCACCATTGCTTTGACCTTGGCCCCCGTGTTAGGATTCGTCACCTCAATACAAGATCCGCACTGAGAAGCGCCGTCCCAGCTTTGCACGGAAAGTGCGGTTCCAAATATCCCAGCCGGCAGCGTATAGCCCGTAAACGAGCAGTGGCCCTGCCCGATCCCGTCCTCGGTATAGTAAGTCGCGCGCACGTCGGATACAGCGGGAATGTTGATGACAGCAACTGTAGCCGAGGGTGCTGTAGAGATATCTATCGTAGACGGGCTGGGAGGCTCAACTGACGCGACTGGAGGGACTGACGTAGCTGAAGTAGCTGAGGTGACAGCTGGAGGAGGCACCACTGGCGGAATTGAAGTCGGAATCACCGGGGGAACCGAGATACCCGTAGACACAGGCTTGACACTAAAGACTGGCGTCACAGTAATATGCTTCGTCGTAGTCGAGGTCGCCCTGACTGTCAATGTTGTCGTGGTCGACGAGATACCCGCAGAAACGGCTGCAGATGCCGCTGGCGAGAGAGTAATTGTCGAGAGATACGTGGTTTTCACGGCGCCAGCTGGGCAGCCCTCGTCCCGCTGGCCCAGTGCATGAAGATGGTTGTGTCTGTGGTGCAGGCTGGCGCTGGCAGATGCTGCTATCAGCAGCGAGGCTGTCAACATTCTCATGCTTTGCTTCGTTTGCTGTGTCTGCATCCAAGGTAGGTAGGGATCTGACGACAATTGACGAGCTGCGAGCGAGTCTAGAGGAGTCTGGTGGTGTTTGTTTTAATGGTGACGCACTCGATAGAAGATAAATGGTGAAGATTCAACAAAGAGACGCTGCTCAAAAGGGAACCGCCGCCGTCTCTCCCAGAAAGGACACCGCCAGCGTCAAAGAAAAGTAAAGGAATGAAATAGATCAAGGGTCGCATCCCAGCCACTTTTCTGCTTTATATATTAGCATACCATTTCTCTAGCAGAAAGAGAGCAGGGGAAAGAATGGCAGGTCAATTGATAGCTGCATCAGAAATAACCATGGCACTATTCACCAACTGTACATGAAGAAAACAATAAATAAATGAAAGATAGATCTATTCCCAATGGCACAAGAAGAAAACCTATTCATCACAGATCATTTAGAATCCCACATCACCTCGCTCAACCTCAGCATTGCATCCCCATTACTCCGCTTCGCCGCCATGAAATCCTCGCGATTCTGCTCTCCACGCGGTCCACGCATAATCTCGGAAAAGCAGAGCTCAACGAGCACGCGCAGCTCCTCGTACGTAAAGGGCTCGCCATTGCCCGCCGCGAGAGCCTTGTCGCCTTGCGACGCAAACAGCTCTTTTTCTTCCTTGGCGTAGTCGAGCGCCTTTTGAGGTCCCTCCATGAACCAGTCCAGAAATTTGGCGCTGCGCGGGAGGGCGACGACCTCTGGCGATGCTGCAACGCCGTCTTCGTCGCTGGGGCGGTCTTCGACAATAATGTTTTTGAGATTCTGCTGCAACACGAGCACATCTAGTTGTAGCCGCAGGGCGCCGTTCTGATTCATCACACCAATGTAACGAGTGCAAGAGACAAAGACTTGGTCAATGAACCTCGCCAGCCCCGACGTCATGAAACGCCGCTCGTCCGGCGACAGATACGTGCCCAGATGCGTGTCGAATGTGACCAGCTCGCTATTCAGCTCAATAACCAATGGAGACGCCGCCGTGGGAGTGTTGGGAATAATCAAATGCCAGTTGTTGGTATTGTTCTCGCCCGACGCCTGGGGGCCGCGGGGCCCGGCCATTGTCTTCGTCAAGACATGAATCACGTTACATCGGATATCGATGTGCAGTGCGAGAAGCGCTGTGGAGGCTAGGCTCCTCAATGATTGCAGCGTGTTGTCAAAGATGACCACAGTTTCATTGTTCATGGGGAGATAGACGGGTTGGCTGACGCTGTCGCGTCGCGGCTTCATTGAGCTAATCAAAGTCCATCGCCGCGCGTGCGTCATGCGCTTGGACTCACTGCGGCTCGAGTCGACTGATGTTTTTGTGATGAATCTAAGCTTGTGAAGGTGGCTTGCGAGCCATTGCTACGCGTTTATTAGACTCTGTTCGGTTGTCCACCTTGTAGAGACACTCACCAAACTATTATGTAGCAACGACAGGGCCACCACGTTCTTCGAATCGGATATCAAATCATACTTGTCTAGTGGCACTGTGTTTGTTTCTTGGATCAATAGCTGCGTCTCCTATTATTTGGGTAAAAAAATTGTTAGCAACCCTCAATGAGATATACGATACACATACCCTATCAATAAGCTGCTTCCTGTCTCCAGTCCCAGTCAATAGCTTCTTCACGGTCTCGTGTATTTCGCCAGCGTCTGCAAATGATGCAGACGCTTTCAATCGCATACCCCCAGTAAGCTCTGTTGATACTCGTGTGACCAGCGCTAGTCTTTGTCAGCGTACTTGAAAAAAGGAACTACGAGACACTACAGCTCACCTTTGTACCAACCACAGCACTTGTCATAATACGTCACAATTTGACTGAGTACCATCTGGGTGAACATTTGATCATGCGGGATGCTATCAAGCATTTTACTAAATGCTTTGACCAGCAGCATGAAGTTGATCGTTCCCTGTCGAAAATCCCCATGTTAGAACTGATACGGCAATCGAAAACTAAGACTTCTACCTTGAAGATAGGTTTGGGAGACACTGCTGCCCAGTTTGGATCCTCTGCAAAAGCATCAGGCGCAATAAAACTCAACGCGCAAAGATCTGTAACAGCCTCGTCTAGCTGTGGCTGAAAGACATTGACCAAGAAATCGTCCAAGAATGAAGTCAGAGTACTCATCACAATATCCGATTCCTTGGGGACAATTTCTTTGAGTCTTTGAATGAAAGACAACGCAGGCGGGAGTAACAGCCCCATGTTGAAGACGCTTGGCTCAATGAGAAGCTTGTGACCCGTGCCCGAGTTACCTTGTTTTGACTGAGACGTGCCGTCCGCCGTCGATCGCTGCGATGATTTGGTGACCAGACCAGGGACTGAAGATCTCAGAATCTCGTCCAGCTCTTCTCGCTCTGTCTTCATGTCGCTGGACTTTTGATCGACGTCGGACATTTTGAAGATTTTCTACACCAGCGTTAGAATAACTTCGCCTAAAATTTTAAAATGAAAGCATACCCTCGTTCTATCTCTCTGAGTTAGAGAAACGTTTCGTCTCATGTCCGCCTGTCGCGGAGCTGTTCGATATGAATCGTTGCTGTCTGTAGCCAAATAATCGTGCAAAAGAGAGCGGATCTGATAATAAAATGTCAGCCAATAATCAACAAACCCTAATTTTTCAATGCGACCTACTTCACTCTGATACAACTTCCACAATTCCTTGAAACCATTGGCCAGGTTGTCCCCATGAAGGTCTTCGCGCTCTACAATTCCCATAATGACATCATGAACCACACGGTGGCCTTCTGCTATTGCTTCAAACTTGGCGTAGAGGTTCCACAGAAACTCGGTTAATACGTGCCCGCGTTCTTCGTTTATTTCAGTTGGTAGCCCAGTCTTGCTGTCCCGGAGTAATAGACCCCGTGCCAGATTGGGATGACGATTATCAACTTCAGCATTCGTCTTGTCTACCACGGCAAACAATTCCACGGGGAGTCTCTGCTCGATTCGGTGTACGGCAACTTCTAGGTTGCCCATCCGATTCAAAGCTTCGATAATGACTCGGATATAGTAGAATGTATCCGCCTCGGGGTTGCGACTTGCGTCTTCCACCAGGGGAGTTGCCGCCTCCAGGTTTGCAAGGAAGCTATACACCGGTCGTTCCCAGCTAGTAACATTCACACTGCTCTTTGAGGCTCCATCGCCCTCCGTCGCCGGAGACTTCCAACGGTCTTGACAATAAGGAGACTTGAGATACAAGTGATCGTGAAGCTCCTCAATCAGAATATCGGTAAGAGACGTCTCCTGGTTTGAGAAATAGGAACGCAAGTCTGAAAGGGCGCCGATATTTTCAAAATCAGACCGGCGCATCAAGCGCAGCCCTTCGTGGAGAATGTCAACAGCTGCCAGGAATCGCTTGTCTGATATCCTCTGCTCCAATTTTTCCGGAAGTAATCGAATTTCTTGAATGTGGTTAAACAGTTGCAGTATATCGTCATAGTCCTGCGATGATGTTGCAAGTCCTTGCAATTCTGGTTTCGTCGTTATAAGGCCGGCTTTGGCCTCCTCGAGCGAGTTTCGAAGCGTACGGACACGGCCCTGCGAACTGTGGATACTTGACTGGATTTTGTGATATGTACCGATGGAACTGTTGAAGCCTTGGTGGTGTTCTAACCGAGGCATTATAAATTAGTCGTGAATAGCTCCAAGTCATGAAAAATTGCAAACATACCGTTGACAATACTCTTTAATGTCTTTTGAATCTGCTTTTGTGTTTGGAGAAAATCAGGTTCTCTGTCTGCTTTTCCGAGGGTACTGTTATCCATCAACTGCAGCGCTACTTGCACGGGAGTACAGTCATCAGATGCCATAAAGTCCCAATTGCGTTGAATTTTCTGCAGAATATCTTCACCAGCGTGTTAGAATAACTGCCCATTTCATCCAAGATACAAAACCTACCTTCAATCGACTGAGGTGCACGCCCTCCACTCACGCCCTCTGAGCGACTTGGCTGCGACATCTCTGGTCGACTGGGCTGCGTCGGTCTGAGATAGTCACCATCCCCAGGTTCACCGCGCCGTCTGGGCGGCGGCGCATTCCCATCTCGCGGCCGCGACCGCGACGATGAAGTAGTAGGCCCTCGATCCCAGTCCGGCCGGCCACGTCCGTATTCTCGCTCTCTATCTGCGTCTCTCCCGCGCGATCCAGGCGACGACCCGGCAGCCAGAGGCTGCGGTTCGTCGTTGTAGAATCCACCGTATCCGCCAGGACGCCGCTCACGATCTCTACCTCCTCCTGCTGCTGCTCCGTAGCCGTTCACGCCGTGACTGTCCGAGCTGCCGTATCCTCCTCCATTTCCCCCGCGGCTGTGATCGGGCGGATATCCGTATCCGTTTGCGTAGGGATTGCGACCACTCATAACAATTTTTCAATCGGGTATCTTTGTAGAAGTTATTTCGCCCACGGCGAGAGTCCAGTTGAGAGGCAATCGGGTTAGTCGCGAGCCTACTTAGGTCCGAGGAATCGAATGACTGCTCATGTTCTCAGCGCCGTGGATTGAGAACGAGTGGGACGCGGGTTCCAAATGGGGGTCAACGGAGCGCTCTTTCTTTTCCTGGGTGAAATATCTGCGCTGAATAGAATTGTTTCCAGAACGAAAAGCCGTCGCTGTCGTGGTTGTCGTGTCGTGTTCTTCGCCCGGCAACTCCAGGCAGGAACGAAGTGCGGGTCATGGCTCCACACGAGCTTGTCTCCCGCACGCTATCATTGGCCGTTCTATTACAGCCAAAACGTCTATACATATTTGTAATAATCTGATTTTGATGATGAGATAAATAATAATAAACCTGTATGTCCAATTCCAACCTATGTATGTTTATCTTTTTTTTACAAGTGTCTATTTCAAGGGCTGCGTTTCTCGTTTCAGCCAGGCCAATGTCACCTCGTCTTGCGTGAAGTATCCGTTCGTCTTCTCCCACACCTCAGCGTGATAGTCGTTCACCCATTTGATTTCGGCCTCGCTCAAAAGAGATTTCTCGATCAGGTTCTGTCCAATCGGGGTCATGGTGACATGCTCAAATCCTAGCCAAGGTTTGTCGCCAAACTTATGCGCCGTTTCAACCTCACGAGCCATGATGATATCTACGAAATGAAATGCATCAGTACGGGAAGCTGTGCTTAAGCAGGATATGTGCTCTAAGGTTAGACTCACTTTCGATACGGATGCCAAACTTGCCGTCTTCATAGAATCCAGGCTCTGTTGAACAAATGAGTAAACTTGGCCAAAAGAAATTACCAGTTGTCTGCTTACCGTCAGAAATCACGTTTCCGGCAGCCAAGGGGACTTCGGAGTACTGGACACGAGTGCCTACTCCAATGGGCCCTTCGTGGACATTCTGCATCTAACGTTAGTACCTCAGATCGTCACAATGCGCTATAGGAGACAAGAAAATTTACCAAGTATGCACCCACACCATGACCAGTTCCATGCAGGTAGTCGAGACCGTGGCGCCACAAATGTTGGCGCGCCAATGCATCAAGAGCAAATCCGCTGGTTCCTTTGGGGAAAACGGCCGTGTCCAGGGCAATGAGACCCTTGAGCACCAAAGTGAAGGCCTTCTTTTCCATTTCGGTAGGCGTGCCAAAGTGAAACGTCCGTGTGGTATCCGTTGTACCATCCAAGTACTGAGCTCCCGAATCGCAGAGGTAGACAGCAGTAGGGTCGATTATTGAACAGTGCCCTTTCTCTGGCTTGTAGTGAATGACTGCTGCGTTTGGCCCAGTGGAGGAGATGGTGTCAAAGGAAAGCCCGACGAATTTGTCATGCTTCGAGCGGATTTGCTCAAGTTTATCGGCGCCATCGACTTCGTCTAGAGTGGATTTCTTGTTGATCAACTCATTCTCCAACCATGCAAAGTACTCGGTCAGTGCGGCGCCATCGCGAACATGGCAATCCCTCATGCCTTTCAACTCGACTTCGTTTTTAATGGCCTTGGAATCAGAAATAGGGCTGCGAGTCTCTTCCGCCTTGCCCTCGCCACCCAAGCTAAGGCTAAGTGCCCATGAAGCTTTGTTCGAGAGAAGGTATTTGGTGGCGGCTCCACTGTCTGTTGTCAAAGCTTTGGCCGAAAGCGCTTTGGCGTCGGCGAAAATAGAGTCATAGGGCTTGATGACTACATCCGAGCCAAGATGAGCCTTGACCTCCGGGGTCAACTTCTCCTCATCAACATAAAGCTCTGCTGTATCGGGAGTGATGACTGCGTATGAGAAGAATACGGGGTTGTACGGGATGCTTGAAGGGAAAAAATCAGCCAGCAGAATAAAATTTTTGAGGAGATATTTGGCCATACTCATTTCCTCGTAAGTTGAAAAGCCATGCAATTTCATCGAGAACGGCTGCAGCCCTACGTTAGCAAATTGAGAAAAGGAACGACAAAATGTCTACCCACAAATAATGAAAGCAGCGCGCTTCTTTGTTTTCAACTCCTTTCGGATATCCGCAATCTTCTCCTGGAAAGGTTTGCCAGCATAGTTGTCCGGGTGCACCTTGACCTTTTCACGTGGCCGCGATGGACGTTCCTCTCCCCAGATGAGGTCGACCAAGTTCTGCTCAATGCCTACCAGCTTTGCGCCGTTCTTGCCGAGAGAGTCGGAAAGTTTGCGTGCACTAGCTAGAGTTCTTTATTAGTCTGAAAACCAATTAATGCGGAACAAATTTCCTAATCTTACCAGCAGTAATGACCGCGGGGTCGACGCCAACGGTTTTTCCTCCCTCAGCCTGCTCAGCAATCCTGTATCCTCCTTGTTAACCATATATACGTGGCTCGAGCTGTGCAGACGAGTGTCCAATTACCATTCCTGCCATGTGGGAACACCCTCCAAACCCCTCTTGAGAAGAGTCCAGTTGTTATCGAGCTGTTTCGCAGCTTGGTTGAAATACCGGCCGTCGGTGGAGAGGGCGGCGGCGCTGGTCGAAATGACGGCAGTTCCAGCGGAACCTGTGAAGCCTGAAATAAATTCTACAACGAGAATAAAAGTCAAATAAGCGATTGTGCTTGTATGCGACGATCTGCAGATGAAGTGGGCGATCAATTACCTCTGCGCGCGTCGCAATGGGCTATGTATTCGGACTGGTGGCTGTCTTCAGAGGGCACAACTAGATTCCGGCGCAATTGCTTTTAGCATGACGGCGATAAAAGCACCAGGGAATCAAGGCACATACTGTACACATCCACTTGGTGTTGCTTCATCAACTCTCTGAGTCTCACCAGGCGTTTCGACGTATCGATTGTCTCCATGTCGAGAGCACGGCGTACGGTGGTGTTGGCAAAAGCTCTCCTCGGAGCAGACGGTACGACGCGTGGGCAGAAGCGCAAGGACGATGAAAGCGACGCAGCAGACTGCAGACGAAACGGAGAGCGACTGAAGAGCATGAGATTGGGAGGAACACAACAAGCGGGGAGGCAAAGTAGTACGTAGTAGTGGCGGGGGTGGTCGCAGGTCTCGTGCGTGCTGGCTGGTGGTGGCTACCGTCGGCGCTGCCAGTCCCATCGGCGCTAGTAACCTAGTTTGCTGCCAAGACTTTCTATATACATAGTATACAGGCAGGGTGATTATACTGTTATACCCTGTTTCCATAAAAGACATTTTTATTATTTCCTACGGTAACTCTCATCCGGAATTTGACATATATCGTCATTGGCATGTATGCCTACATTGACCTGCCTCGCTGCGCGGTGGTGTGTCTGAGAAGAAAGAAAAGGCAAGTCGTCTAATAATAAGAATCCGAAATTGGGAAGCCAATAAACACAGTAATTTGGGTATAATACTTGTCGTTGCAAACTGAAAACCCGTCCCACAGGATAACTTCCAAAGAAGTCTACGCAGAGTGAGTGGCTGCTTATGAGTCTACCCTTACAAAGATCAATCAGCCATCGTGATATCTGCATCTGGCTGCTCAGACTTAACACCTAGGACCCGATGTTGTCCAGCCAGCTCGGAAAGCTCGTCCGCGAACCGAGTCGCACAAAAGGCACGCTCCTGCTGGTCATATTCAATCCAGCATTTCAACTACATGGTACAGTTAGAACACTCAAGTTTAACTTCTTTTGGAAGGATGCACAACAGGAGCGACTCACCTTGGCAATCTGAAGACCCAGCCAGAGGCAGCGTCGCGTCCGTGGCACAATTGCTGATGGGAGCTCAATGGATCGCTCCTCGTAATCAGCCGTTTCATTGAAGAAATCTACTGGGTAATAAAGCTGGCCCCACGCTAAACCTCGAATGAAAAAGTCTTCTGGCAGTTGTCTTGCGGAGCCTGTCTCGTGAACAGGGAATTCTTCGCTGGCAATCTTTGTCATATCAGTCTCCGGTTTGATAAGCGAGTTTAAAAAAGTGGCAATTCGCTTCCACGGCACGTCTGCTTGTATAAATTCCATACTTTTCGGGACTAGAGCCATGCACCAAAGGAATGCTAGAGAAAGATGAGCAGATGGTAGAACTTTCCGGTCACCTGTGCGTTGTAGAATGATGTCCAAGGTTAGAAAGGCTAGATGAGAAGCAAACGAGACAATCTGATCACTTGTCTCGAATTTTATTTCAGCACTGCTTGGAGCTTTTCGTAGCCCAATTATAGTTTCTTCATGTGGCTTGGTTTCCCAATGCTGATAGGCAGCATCTATCATTTCGGATTTCGGCTTTTGGAGGTTTTTGGCTGCAAACATCGGGTAAAGCCGTGAGTCTGTATGACCAAAATCAAATATAGCAGCATAGTTTGCAGAAGTAATATAAACGGCTTGTTCTCGGAATACAGTCCCGGCAGTTTCAATATGAGCATCAAGTTGACCGAGAAACTCCTCAGCCCACGAAAGAGTTTGGGCGATTTCACCTCGGGTAAAGAACAACCCATGTACCTTCACAAATGTGGCTAAAATTGGTGGATTTGATGGATTCACTGGTCTGGAGGAATCTAAAAGAGGCCCAAAAACAAGTGATATGCTATCTCGTGCGTTGGTGAATGGCTCAGTGCTTGTCAAGGCCTTGGAATAGTAAAATAGCTGCTGGAGCAAGTTTGGTCGCGCCAAAACAGCATGGTGATGTTGGAGGCGACCGACTTCGGGCGTCTTGTCAGCTGCTTTACCATACCAATACCTGGAAACAGCGCTCCAGGTATCCCTATCACGCATATCAACCTCCTCGATTGCCATTCTGTAGCGGGCTAGATCTCCCAGACACTCAATCCACGTTCCCTCAAATGCAGGAATACTTTCCAGAAGCAAAGTCATCATTGAATAAGCCATGTATATAAACGTGAGCATGTGTTCGAGAGACCCGGGAAGTCTCTTTCGCAGCAACTCAAGAAATGAGTGGATACCATATCGCCACATCCGAGAAGGCATTGAATACTTGTCAGCCAATTTCTTAAGCACTGTACTCGCCAAAGGATGGTTTGAAGCAAGAAAGAAATCATAATGTTCGTGTAAGAGTGTCCTGTGAAGTGCGATAAGAGCTTGCCACTGCACATCTTTCAACTCGTCGGGATTTTCACTTTGCTGCTTATCAATGTCAATGCATTTTTTCTCAACCATAACAAGCCCCGCATAAATAGCGCGGACCTCATTGATTAATTGGTCTTCAGTGATAACATGAGCCTCAGGCTGCAAAAACATGCCACTGGGTTTGTATGCTTCACAAGAAGGTGGTTTTGGTTTCGATTGGTAGGTCGATAGGGACAGTTCAGGTTTCCCAGAGCCACCAAGGCTCTGAAACCTTTGTGGCTGCAAGCCACTTTGATTTTCATGGTCATTGGTTTGCTTTTTGATACCGGCAGGTTGAGAGTTTGCCGGTGGACTGCTATCGGTGTCATGTAAACTTCTGTGGGCTACATTGCTCAGTGCGTCTGAATCGTGAGATACTCTATGTGATTGGGGTTGGTCGGACCCCGTCGAACCAGGAGCTTCTGACGCCTTTTGCGTTGGCGCATAATCGCAACTTTCTGCTAACAAACCCGAGCGTCCCGGGGATTGAGGCTGCTTATTCGAAGACGCAGACACTGGGGTGTGGATAGGGCTGCCATTTCCAGATGAACTGGAGCTTCCGGTGTGAATATGAAGTTTTCGGAAGCGATCGGCGCCTGGAGAAGTGGCAGCTGAAGGAGGACTGGCCGTCACTCCAGACAAGTAGGCACTGTGGGAGACGCCCGGCACCTCATGAGCCTGCTCTCGATGCTTGCTTGTCAAGACGCTGGTGTGCATTGTCAATTTTAGCTGTATGCCATAAAGAGAACTTGTGCTAATCTCACCTCTGGCTGTTCATTATTGGTCTCTGAGAGGCTGTTCGCAGATGCTTTCTTCTCGAGTATTGACCAGCACGTACAATATCTGACTGACTCTCGTAAATTACACATTATCACACAGGATGATGGCAGAAAAAGCGTGGTGGCTGATGGAGGGGTTAGCAGTGACTAAGATAGGCCGGTAGCCCGAACTGCTTACAAAGATTCACAGAACCATATTGAATCGAACGTAGAAGCAAAAAAACATATTCTCGTGTGTTGTTGTCTGACAGAGGGAGGCCAGGTCGATCGACGAGCATGAGTGTCGCGATTTATTTGTTGAAGTTAGATAGTTCGCACACTGCGGCTTAAAACTACGGTTGCCTTGCAGAAACTACCTGCATGGGGGTGGAGGTGAAGGGTCACATGAGCGCTGGCAGCCTTGCTGCCTTACTGTAATATACTAAGCATTCAGCCCGCCCGCATCTTGTGAAATGCTATACTCTGTACATTAACTGGATTTATTATTAGCTGGGATTTCCAGAAAGGTCTCAATAATTCTATATGACGAATATGTATGTCGGGCACAACCGCCAACATATGTATTGTACGATATCTCAGCCGCTCTTTTCGGGGGTTTAATCCCCTGCTCGCGGTCCTGTGGAAGAGCCTTGTCTCCCTGGGTAACTGCCTTTGTCGCAGTAATATCTCGCCCGGGCAGCTCAAAAAATTGGTGGGATAGTCTGGATGCGAATACACGTATTTCATGTGTATGACGCCCCCACATGACATCCGGTGGTACTAAGTTGTTGAAAATCCCTGCAGCTTTCCCAAGTTGTATTTAAAAGAACCTCCGGAGAACGGATTCAAGCCTTGTTTGGGGGACTAGAATTTTTTTTTCCTTTTTTTTGGGCAAAGCTACATATGAGGTGGTATCAGTTGACTGATTCAAACATCTTTTCAATGTATATACATATACATACAACATCAATGGATGGGTTGGATTATATGTATATGAACATTCGAAAACGTGGAATGTACAACTTTGATGTCATCTGGATGTCATGAGCTATTGATATGCTTATCTCAATACGTAGCCTTGGGAGATGTCGACCATGCACGTGGGCAATAATGTCGTTATATCCATCAACCCCAAGCCAGCTGACTGGCCATTTCCTTCGCCCGTACTACATACACAGAGCTAGGCTGTCAATTGATACGTCTACTGTTAAATTCATCTAAACATCTAACCTCATATGCCTCCATCAACTTGCACCGGTTGCTCAGCCTTGAAGGTCTGTGCTTCCCAGCTTCGGATCCGAAGAACACAAGGCTGACTCAATTTTGAATGTACAACAAGACCGAACAATTGATGACCAACTAATTCACATGGAGACAAAATTGAGATGACAAGGCTGGCTACTCCGTATTACTCCGGGTATGGTATCAATTGATATTGTATTGATTGGTAAGTTATTATTGTAAATAGTCCCCACCTCGCTATTAAAACTCAAAGGCACCGTGCCACCTTCAAATGTTGGTCATCTTTTCAAATATCATAGCCTTGTTGACCAGTATGTATCTATTTATAGCTACTGGATAATACGTCGTTCAGATTATGCTTCTTTAATCATTGTTATCCGGAGAGGAATAAAGAGCGATCAGAACAAGGCTGACTCCTTTACAGAGGACTGACTTAATGGGGCTTACCGGGTATGTCTTCGGTCTCCGGTCTCGCTTTACAACTGCGTTTCTCAGTCAGTCTGAATTGACGGGTTTGTTTGTTTTTAGGCTGATCATAGTGGATATTCGGGAATCTTTCCGATGAAAATGCCTCAGCAAACAAGCCTCAGAAAGAGCGGTCAGAGAGAAACGCGCCTGATTGATGCCTTCATATGTCAATCCAAAACTGCGTTCCATGGAAACAAATTTATTAAGATATGATTTTGACGCCAAGTTCAAGTCGGATTAAAAATTTTTAGGGAACAGCCTTGCATATCTTGAAAATCCGTTTGGCTCTCACAAAAGGGTCATATCATTGCCTATCTCCGTGGACGAGTTGGGATAAAATTTCTTATTTTTGTTTTTCATTTTCAAAACCAGCAAGGTGCAGATCAATGCGCTGGACGGTTTCCACTGGCTCAGACTACCTAAAGCGTGATGCGTTCTTGTGCATTATGCAGCAGGCCACAGCAAGGTCACAGGTGGAGCTGCTCTAGAAGCTTCAAAACTGCGACATGAAGCCCCATCAAGTGAGGCTTCCTGCCCAGTTAAAATTATCTGGCACTGTCTTTTCAAACTAGTCTATACGGTCACTGCCAAACAGGCCTCGTCAGCTATATCGTGGACTCTCTTGCCCGGGCGTCCAGATATCCCAGAAACTTTCCAGGGTATCCAACGAAAATAAATCATGATGACGTGAAATCGGGTTGCCTTGCTTAATATCCTGGAGCCTAGACAAAAGTAGACGAGCGAATTCGCCTCATGTTGGGCCATAAGGCCGCATACTGTACCTAGCTGAATATGTCAAAAGAAGCCGAGGGGCAAAATCATGGAAACACAAGCAGGCATTTATTTTGGCCGATATTTGCCATCTTATACTCGGGATCTTTATGCGAGAATTGGGATAGGGCACCTGTGTCAGAGAGGCAGAGCCCAGAAACAGCTCGCTACTTACGAGCCCCGGGGGTGCAACAGCCACAATATTTGAAGTGAAGCGATTTGAAGTTGTTTCAACGAATGAGATGGCTGTATCCGTGTATTTCCGGCTGATTGGTGACAATTAAATTAGTATTGTGACTAGAGGAATTGTATTGAGGCGTGTGTCGCCAATGAACTGACTGATTCCTTGGCCCGGACAACATACATCGTAAATTTTAAACAGGGGTTATAAAATCGCCGTGGTATTAAATGTTATTGGGAAGGCTATACAGACGAGAAAAATTAGGGTGCATATGTAATTATCCTTCAACTGTTCTAGAAACATATATACATACCTACACGTACAAACGGCTAGGAGCACGGGACCAATAGCCCGGGTTTCTTAACGTCTAATTAGAACAGCACGGGCGACAGAGTTGGCCCAGGAGCAAAGAGCTCTTCACCTCACAAAGGTCCTCATGACTAGTTGCATGCTAGCCCACCAAGAAACTTGCTCTGATGGAGATCATGACGTCGGGCTGCCCCGGGAACAACAGCGCGACGCATTCGGCACTGTCGGATCCAATAAGATGCTCGAGTCCTGAAGAATCCGTCGAGTATGGAATGTGGGCTGCTCCGTGGAGCCCATTCCCCGTGGGGAGGAAAGGCAGATCGATCGTGTGAGACTAAATAAACAGTCGATTTCTTGTTACGTATATGTAGCGCTGGGCTATATTGACCTCGGCTCCGGATACCTCTTCCATGTGTGTCTCCTCTGTTGCTCGCGGAGACCTCACATCGGCTACGTACACGGAACGATGCCCAGTTCATGCGCTTCATCATAGCTATCTGCTAGCGCTACATACAACAAACAGCTCCAGTCAGGCCATGAGCTGCTGCGCTGGTCAGGCACAAGCGAGAGAGTACGGAGTAGCAGTGCGTGACTTACCTAGCCGATGCGGGTCCGGCCCGGTGTTCATCCTTTATTTGACCTCACCTCGACCGCACTGAGTATCCGAGCAGTATCCTCCTCGCCTTCGCTATTATTCTAGTCCGTATCGATACAACACAGCCCTCTGACCTTAGGTCATGATTACCAACAGCTAATAGCTGTGTGTGCGCCGTGCTCCGAATCCCTCCTTCTCGCCGACACGACGTGGCCCTCCAGTCCCGAGTCCGAGTGCTTGGTAACGAGTCATAGTCGACCTTCATATCCTTAACCCGTTACTATTACTATCACGCCTAATTACGACTATATATATACCATCACGAAGCAACATGAAGCCCTCAGTGCCCTCTTTCAGTGAGCCCCAGCAACACAAAGAAGTCCGCTTTTCGCAACCCCTCGTGCGGGTGCGCCGCGCCCGATCTGTCGCTTCCAGCAACCCCCTCTTGGATCCTGTGCACCGCAGCTCGCGTGCGGCCAAAAAGTCATCAGATGAGTATGGCGCCTATATCGAACAGTCCCGATCGCTTCTGGAGAACCAGCGGCTTAGCTTTGAGCGCGAACGACTCGTCTTTGCCCAGGAACGAAAGCTATGGGAGATTGAACGGGCGATGCTGAAGTCGAGGATTGTGGAGTTGGAGTCGGCCGGTAGCGGTGCTTTTCAAACCTCGTTTCGCAATCCAGATTTCGGCCTGAAAGGAGACTCTTTGAGTGTCGGATTGTGGCAGCCAAACAAAGTTCAAAGCATCACCCAGCAGCATCCTGTGTGGGAGGGTCCTATGACAGGATCGAGGCGGCCGACCCGAGTGTTCCCCGAAGAGACCGACAAGCCAAACTTGTACATTCCTCCTACTGAAGCTAATGGATTCGGTTTCCGCTCGTCGCTGGATGCCGCCCTGTCGCCGCAATTGTTCCGGCCAGCTGAGGCCAGCGTGCCCGTGCCCATTGAGAAAGTCGACAGCCAGCTGGACGGCATCACACTCAAGTCGACTGCACTGCCCCCGGATGTCGTGGCCAAGGTCATGACTCCTCCGACATCGCTCTCTCCAACATCATCTCCGCCAAAGACTGAGACTGAATCGTCGAAACAAGCGGCCGACGGCAAATCCCCGCTGCGCCTACAGCTCTCTGATCTGGGCCCGCCTGCTGAGAACTTGACCCGGGACGCAGGACACACGCCAATGGCAATTCTCGGCACCGAGACAGAGATAAGTACGCGGTCACCATCTGATATCGCCAACGAAGAGGGCACCCTAGCGCCGGTAGCTACCAAACAGCCGCTGGAGAGTTCCGAGTCTTATTTTCCGGAGATCGACGACGACCCTGCCCTCAGCGGCCCCCTTTCTCTGCGAAATGAAGCAGAGTCAGATAGCAGCTTTTTCTCGGTACTGGATAAAAAGCTATTGGACGAAGCCAAGAAGGCCGTCTCGGGTTCTTCTTACGCAGACGACACGGAGGAAAGCAAGGAGGCGGGAGAGGAGCCCGATCCAGAGCTTAAGCTCAAAGCTTCGACCAACTTCGGTACCGTGTTTGGCCAAGTTGAGTAAAGCTTTTCTTTCTTTCTTTTTGAACTTGCTATTTGTGGCTACATGTTTTGTCTTTTTTTGGCTTATGGTTTTGGTGCATGATGGACGCAATGATGATGACGGCATGTCTCAATCTATACCCGGCGGGAAAAGCCAGCCTGCCAACTGCCTTTCTTTTTGTTACTACCGTACACATGTAAAAATGGCTGGATTTGATGCAGAGCACGGACATGGAGTTGATGTGTTTTTCCCTATGATTGGATTTTTTTCAGCATATTATAGCTAGACTTATACCTGCGGATTTTATCACACAATATAAACTATTATTATACTAGGTATACCGTCCCTTGCTACTAGGCCATCAAACTACCTGCAGTCGACATTTGGAGCGTCTCCTGCTATAAGGATTCAGGTTTATGGCGCGTAATGGTGTGTTTTCCCCCTGCATGGTGAGATCTCAACTAGGATCAGCGACCCCCTTGCATCGACTGATCAATCCAGACGTCACACCAGAGTTTGTTTGTTTTTTTTTTTTTTTTTTCCCTTCCCTTCTTCTCCATTTTAAGCTCGTATTCTTCGAAATAATAAGCATTAAACAGAGGAAGAAGGATAATAGATCGACAATGCTATTGAAATGACACGGCTGACGCGGGGGGAGCTTCTTTCTGCTTCATCCAATGCACCCGCCTGAACCCTAATTCTTGTTCTTCTGTGAGCCAATACAGCACCAGCTGGCTGGATACGTAATAGTGGTACCATGATTTGTGAAATCACGATCGGCTCAGACTCATATGTTGCCTTGCATGTCGACTGCGATGATGATATTATTGCATGCTGTCGATGCGCAAGTTGAAATTGCTAGTTCTTGGCAGCACGGATTTCCTATTTTGGAAGATTCAATATCATGGTAAATAGCACACTGTCTGTGCCAAATATAAAAGGGCCAAGATATCCTCCCCCCCCCCTTGGCCTTCTATTTCCATCAATCATTCCATCATTAGCCAGCGTTCTTCTCATCCAACTCAACGTCACTCTTTTTATATTTACTGTTTGCAGATACACTTGCTTTCACTTTTTGACGGATTCTGTGCATATCAAAGAGAACAACCAAAATGAAGTACAGCGCTGCCCTTACTCTCTTCCTGGCCTGTGGCCCTTCGGCCATCATTGCTGCCCCCGTCGCCCAGGGCGCCACTCCAGCGCTTGCTATCCGCGGTGACACCCACCAGCCTCAAGGACAGCCTCAAGGACAGCCTCAGGCCAGCCCTCAGGCGACCCCCCAGGGTTCGTCTGCCACCGGCCAGAAGGCCCAGAAGTCCGGAAATGAGGGCCTTATGGACAAGATCGAGAAGATTCTCAAGGATATCCTCGGCGGAGTAAGTCCAAATATTCTGGTTGCTTGCTTTATATTGAACCTTGGCTGACTGTAACAAATAGCTTCGCAAGCGTGGTGTCGTTTCAGAGGTCGGCGATGCTCTGAAGAAGACCTTGGACGGAGTGAGTCTTTATTCAACCCATGATTTTCATAGATTTGTCTCGTTAACAGCAAAACAACAGACCAGCAAGCTCGTCAATGGTGAACAGTCTGGTAGCCAGAGCGGCTTCTCGAAGACATCTTCCAACCCGGACGCCGCTTCTCCTCCCCCGCAAAAGGGTGAGGAAAAGCAAAATGGTGATGATGACCAAGGTGATGGCAGCCAGGATGGTGGCTCTGGTGGTATTGGCAAGTTCCTCGGCGGCCGCAGCAGTCCTCTTGACCCAGTTACCAACGAAGTGTCCGGTGTCCCCAACGAGGTCGAGTCTCTGCCCAAGGATGTCCCTGCTTCTGCTCCAGTCAAGAAATCTTACACCGGCGACCGTAACGACGACGATGAGGAGCATGACGGCCACCACCACTCCAGCCCGGAATCCAGCGAGGGCAGCGGTTTCCCTTCCAGCGCTGGCGAGCTTTCTCCCGAGCAAATCGCTGCTATCATTGGTATCTTGAACGGTGGCGGCGACCAGAAGAAGCCCCAGATCCCTGGTCAGGATGACTAGACGTGAGTAGATTTGCAGAGCCTGATTCTTTCTTGATTCCAGCCACTGTCAACATGACTTGATGTTATGTCTTCAACAACACGGTAGTGGAATAGTGTACGACACTTTTTTGCTCCTTACTTTTTGCCCAAGGCTTCAATTTTTGGTTGGGTCTATGGTTTCTTTATTTCTTCGACCACATTTGTATTTAAATTTGATAGAACATGAAGAGCATTGCAGACATGTTACCATATGAAATATTTCAAAGTCCTACGTCCAACCACATGATGTCGTATATAGCTTATAGTGAGTGATATCTAGCTATGAGCGTTGGTTAAGTCTCTATTATCTCGCTATGGTAATCCATCATCAATCATTCCACATTCTGGATTAGGAAAAAATGACACCCTCACCAAAAACAAAGAGATAAAAAGTAAAAATAAAAATAGGGAACTCCAAAATATTAAGGACAAAGAAAACAAGCTAAACCCCCATCGTAAAATCATGCTCTATACCCGGCGTAACGCTTGCAATAAACTTGAGAAACACAATCAGATATTGATCAACGCGAATCGCCGTCTGCAGTTCATCCTCTTCTCCGTTCTCTTCATGCTGCAAAACTTCCCACTCATCACCTGCATTCCCAGTTGACGATGGGACCTGTGCGCTTCGCTGCCGCTCTGCCAGCGAAAGTTTACTCGTGTCATCGACCAAACCTTCCAGGCCGGAATCCACTTTGATATTGGAGGCTTCTCCAGCAGATTGCGCTTCGCGTAGTTTTTGCCGTCGCAGTTTGAGCGCTGCGTCTGCCCGGTCGAGGAGAATCTTCATCACTGATGCATGTTGACAAGGGTGGACCGTGGCCATGGGTAGGCTTGTGTCAAACCAAGGGAAATCTTCTAGTGTCACTGTTTTATCTTTATAGTCACCGACTATATCCTCCATCATCAAGTGTGGTGGTAGTGGTTCCGAGGGTGAGAGATATCCTGATAAATATAGTCGCGGTGTTCGATAGTAATTGGCATAGGTGATATACAAATTATACGTCCGGAGAGGTCTGTATTAACATTAGAGTTAGTTGATGATCATTTATTTTGTATCAAGGTCAAAATAAAACTCACGCCATTGTGCCTGATTTACCCGCGGGATCTCGTATGATTGCCTCCTCATCGTCATCGTCGTCTTCCATATCAGGGATCTCGTCGTCGTCCTCTACCTTGTCACCCACGTTGCCCGCTTCATCGACAGTGCGAATATCCTTTCTCTTGGCCTCTTGGGAATCGGCATACTCGCGTTTACCGCCCGTCTGCAGCCATCCGTCATCATCGCCATCGCCACTTCCCGAAGCTCCAGCGCGGAGCATATCTTGGATGATGACATCATCCTGCAAATCACCGGCAAAGTTATCGTTCAGTCGACGATGACAAGGCACCCCTCTGGTTACCAAGTACTGCTTGTCTGGAGGAAGGTACGGGACTTGCTGAGCGGGTGTTGACGCTTCAGCCCATTGCCACGATGGGAACTTGAAGACGAGGTAGTCGCCGGCTGCGACGAATTCTTCTGGTGTGATCTTGCCCGTCTCTCGGAAGGTAGAGGTGTGAGATACTGGAGTCATCCAATCTCGCCACGTCGACCATGTCTGATGGATGAGGTTTTTCGACATCGTGAGAGCTTCGTAAATATTTCAATGCGACCGAGTGCGGGGTAGGTTATTGTATGCCTGGACGTTTCTTGAGAGAAGCTTCGAGGCCTAACGGGGTGCTGAGATGCAAGTAACAATGATATAATCCAGGGTAACTAGAATATAGGCGATAAAGCCACAGGTCTCGAGTCGTGATCACACTGTTTGCCGCGTGCAAGACTGGGGAGAGAGAGGGGAAGCAGCTGATAACGGTATCGCAGAACACGGCTAAACCGGATACGGAGATCACATGCCACCTCGAGTCACGTCAGCCTGGTCACGTTTGGGTGTCTGGTATAGTACCATAGGATGTTCAAATGTGACTGGCAGTAGGGTTGTCTTGATCATTGCACAGTATCGCAGTCAAAAGTCAAATACGGCAAAAAGTGCAGGACTGTCTTGACAACTTTGCGAGAAATCTCATCCGTAATAAGCAATTAGTGGATCCGCTAATTTTTTTCAATTCACCACTGGCGGCGGCCGCTCGGAGCTTTGTCACGACGACAACAAGCATGTCACCAACACGATGACTGTCCCTGACGGTTTGGAAGGACTCGCTAATCCCTTAGCTACGCCTGCCCAACTATCGAGTTCGTCGTCGTCTCTTGATGGCATCCCCGCTGACCTGGAAAGCTCGATTCGCTTTGCGGGCGCTCTGTTGACGCAAGCAGCTGGGGTCCTGCTGCGACTCCCTCAAAATGTGGTTGCTCAAGCTATCGTGATCTTTACTCGGTTCTGGATCGGACCTGATGGTGGCAGCCTTGCCATCCATGCTGCAAAGGTAAGGAGAAATACGCGAAGGGGTTGAGCTACATAGCTGATTACTCTTCATACAGGATGTGTCGGCAGCCTCGATTTACTTGATGGCCAAGCTATCATTCCATCCTACATCTCCGCGTTCCGTACTCAATGTGTATTCCTATCTGTTATCGAAAGAAGCCTCGCCTTTGTGGTTCGTCAATCCCGCCGAGAAGCTCGAAGATAAACCAAAACCAGAAACATACTATTTGTCGGAAGGCGGATATCAAGCTCAACGGTTATCGCTACTGAAGATGGAGACTATTATCCTTCGTACTCTTGGCTTCAATACCCACGTCGTCATTCCCCACACCATTGCTCTTACATACCTACAAACCATGAACACAACGGGAAGCGCCCTTGCCAAGCGGGTTTTTGACCACCTCAACGCGTCGCTTCTATCGCCCCAGCTTTTATACGTGACACATCAACCAAACGCGCTAGCCGTGGCTTCCATCTATCTCGCTGCTCGAGAGGTTGGTGTGAAGATGGCAGAAGAAGAGTGGTGGGAAGTGTTCGATGTTGACCGCGAGGAACTGGGGTTTTTGGTGGTTGCAATGAACAGCATGGAAGGGTTCTCCAAATCTGAAAGGGACGCATGGTCCGGAAAGCCAGTACCATTAAGCGTGGAGAGCTTAGAGGCAGAGTTGGCGGGGCGGAGAAAGGCTCAGGATGGTGAATGAATATGGCTTATGCTGACCTACCTGGTCACAGTAACTGCAGATGCCACTGATGACTGGTAGTCATCTTACACCCTATGAGCTTGAGAGACTGATCCAGCTTCCCTGTTGGAGAATGCTGAGCTCCAGCCTTCTGGTATTGGCTCATAAAAGGCGAGACCATCAGCTAACCCAAGCTCATGTCACTTTACGGACCGAGATGACTCGGGAGAGTATAATTCTCCGATGTCCATAAATAGAAATCACTGCCTCAAAAGATGGACATTGGTTTTGTGTGCAGATACCGGATATTAAGGTTTTAGTGCCATGCAGTGACTATAGGATGTTAACGTATATATTAATTTGCCCTGGGCCTCCTTGTATGCTCAGCCATGCTCACCCACGTATTCAACATTGAGAACTTCCATGTAGTAATGGCCTAACAAAAAGGGAAGAAAGTAACCGGCCCCACCAGTATAAGTACATGTTATTGTTCTGAATACCAATTTACACCAACATTTGAACCCTAGACCCACCAGAGCTCCTCGCTAGACCCAAAAGAAGTAACAGTACCAATCGCTCTCATTGGCTCTATCACTACTGATAGCTATGATTGTTAGTCTTTTAGCCGAGCTGCTGAACCAGCTGAAATCAAGCGTATATTAACTAGCGAGTTGAAGAACTGGGGCGTTTGGAAGCTGAATATAAAAGGAACCTGGATTCCAAAAATGAAACCCACCACAATGCCTAACTCATTCACTGAGCGTATAATTTTCTTTCGCAGACCCTACAATCAAACATGGACTGCATTATCGAGCAGATAAAGTCATTGGCCAATGATGCAGATGACATGGCCCGAAAAACCATCATGGATCAGCTCCGCGATGTTTCCATATCTGTTGAGACCCCCCAAGATGCGATGCAGCGGATATGCTATACAGTAACACCCACTTTCATTTGACGATTCTTTCACCTTTATTGGATTATGAGCGTCATTTTCTAATATAAAGCTAGCACCTGCAATCAACTCTTGTCCGCATTGGCTGTGACCTGAAGCTTTTTAATATCCTCACCGAGAACAAAGAGCCTTTGACCGTGGACCAGTTAGCCAACAAGACAGGAGCAGATCCGACACTCCTCGGTAGGTTGAATAAAACGAGAAAAATACTATCCGTGCCACGTCACTAATTTGTCCATATTGTAGGACGAATTCTTCGCTACCTGGCATCCGTGAGAACGGTGAAAGAGACAGGAAAAGACACTTTCACGGCCAACAATATCACCACTTACTTGGCTAATCCAGGCATTCAGAGTGGGGTGTATCATAAGTTCGTTCCTCATAATTCTCCTTCTTCCAGCATGGAATTTTAATTCTAAAGCACCCTCTGACCACAAAGTGCGTATCAGTGTTGATTCCATCGGCCCGGCCATGGCCGCGCTACCAGATTTCCTTGCTGAAATCAAATATCAAGATTATACAGATCCAACACACACCCCTATGCAGAAAGCATGGAAAATGGATCTCCCCGCCTTTATGTGGGTGCAGACAAAGCCAGAAAACCATGCCCATTTGAACCGCTTCATGGAGGCACAGCACCAGGGCATGCGTCAATGGCTAGATGTTTACCCGGTTGAAGAAAAGCTTCAAAAGCTGGACCCAGAGCAAGTCGCATTCGTAGATGTCGGTGGTGGTATTGGGCATCAAGCCGTTGCGCTGCGCAAACGACTGCCACAGCTCAAGAACAAGATCATAGTTCAGGATACGGAGGTGGTCATCGCCCATGCTATTCCGCATGAAGGCGTAGAAGCCAGGGTTTATAATTTCTTCAAACCACAGCCCATTCAAGGTATGTATGCACAAACACACACGGACCAATTGATTACAATTTGGTTTCCCTGGACTGACTAGTGGAAGGTGCCCGGATATTCTATCTTCGAAACATCCTGCACGACTATTCCGACAAAAATGCGGTCTTGATCCTCAAAAACATCATCGCAGCTCTCGGAAACGATTCCGTAATTCTCATAGACGACATGGTTCTTCCAGACTCTGGCGTCCATTGGCACGCGACTCAAATTGATATGACCATGATGGTCACATTAGCCTCGCGTGAGCGCACGGCAGCAGCATGGTCTGAGCTGATGGTAAAAGCCGGACTTAAGATCCAGCATATATATACATACACGGAGAGTTTACGCGACAGCATCTTGGAGTGTGTCCCTGTATAGGTAGTACTATTCAATATTTATAGACTATATACGCCGCAGCCAATCAGACACAGAGTTACCTTCTCCTGAAGCAGACTAGCTCAAAAGTTTGAAAAGTGGACCTCATTCTCCAGCCGGCGTAAGGCTGTATTACATACTCTGTACTTCATATGTTGATTTACTGGGACCACACGCAGCCTTGCACATGCAGCGATTAGATGTGGAAAAATGCCGGCTGCAGATGTTTTCTGGGTGGATTCCCAGGATGTTAAGCACCGGGCCAAACACGCCTTCATCAAGAGAAATAGCCATCGATTAAGAAAAGAAAAGCGGCTGCTTGAGTTGCAGAACTCGATCCAACTACGGTCACTCATGCAGACGAAGTCGGCTGAGATTCTCGACGAACACGGATATCAGCATCATAGGGGCGAATTCATTGTGCCGGCGATAAGTCGAGCTTTTGATGTAGGCTGTCTGGATTCGTTTTCTTCGTTGGCAACCCCGATGACTCGCGAGATGAATCACTATTTTCACTATTGTAAGTTGAATCTGCCCATTTCTTGTGCCTCTCGCTTATCCAGAATTAGACAAGACATCGGTTGGCAAGTCATGCTATCCATTCAACTCTACTGAGATGGCCACCTGGTGGTGGCAAAAAGCACATGATCAACCAGCCCTGATATACATTCTGTTGGCAACCAGTGCATGCCACAGAGCTAGTATTAGGCTGGGTCCTTCTTCCATGGAGATGGACCAACACTCTCAGTGGTATTCTCTTCAATTCCGGAATCAAACGATCAAGCTACTACGCCAAATTATCCTGGAGACACCTGGGGCTAATCTGGAACTGGTGATACTAATTATTGTCAATTTAATTTGTGTCGAGGTCTGAATTCATCTAATCTGTGCCTTGCTACCTTCAGCTTGTTACTAACAGCTGAGATTAGGGCGCTGATGCCAACGTGGCCGCCATTGACGCGCATATGGAAGGCATTAGAAAATTAATATACTTGCTCGGTGGGCTGGATAATCTAGATCACTTAACCTTGTGCGCTATATATTGGTATGCCGGGAAAATATTTCGAATGAAGAGTTTCTACTTACATTTTAATTTTTCTCACATTCAGCGCTGAACACATGCGTGGCGTGGTAAAGATTTCCTCGCCAGTTTTCCCTATGGTCATATCGTGGAAGAACAGGGTCCTCGAGGCGTCGAATTTATCTCAACAGCAGTACAGTACTCAGAGTCGTGGCAGTTTTGGAAGAAGGTTCTCAAACTCTCCATGGTCGACTAATCTCCATCCGCGGATGAAATCAATTCTCCAAAGCTTCAAGAAAATCGCCTTCCGTTGTGAGAGCATTGTTGAGGGATCTACGGCATCAATGCCAATGGAAAGCGAGTTTTTGGTTCTCTGGAGCCATCAAGTGTTGACAATTTCAAAAGAAACGAGAAACACCATCGGCTTCCAGGAGCCTTTACGAATTGCCCTTTTGATATATGCGTCCATTCGAATCTGGAATTTTTACGGGTTGAAATGCACCGAAATTCTTGTCCATGCTCTGAGGGTCAGTTTGGAAAGCAGTCTCTCCTTGCTTCAGAAAAATTCGCCTGATCTACTTCTCTGGATTGTTTTTATAGGAACTTTAGCATCATCGCAAACACAATCTCGCCAACACTATGGATGGTTTGAGTCTGAATTTGCAGATGCTACTAGAAAACTGTCCCTGCGAGATTGGGATAGTTTACTGTGGGTTTTGGAAGAATTTTGCTTCATATATCGGCCTACGGACAAGCCTGTAAAGGACATTTGGGATAATACCCTGCATGTTATTAGTGGAGACCCTTAATAAGCAGTCTTTTTATGTTAAAAAAAAGTATATTATTCGGGTTTAAACATAGTAATATGACGCTGCATATGAGGCTTGACTCAATGAAATGAAGATTCTTCCATGTTTTTCTCTAATTATGTACAAGATACATAGTTGCGAGATGAAATCTCTATGATTGCCTGGCTTAAACTTCACCACAAACTCATAGAGTGTATCGGAAAACCGACTCTCATCACCTATCTGTCCGATGTGCTCATTAGTCTCTCCAGCATTATCCGACGTCAACAGTGCATCTCTTCGCTTATTTTCTCGTTTTAGTAGTAATCGCAGGGTCAAAGTTGCGACTGCTGACAGAACACTCACACCCAAACACACTCCATAGCCTGTCCAATAATGAGGTGCTTGGTTATCTAGGAATATATTGCTTCCAACAATACCACCAAGATTTCCTCCTGTAGATAACGCGGCCATGGCAACTGTTCGTTTACTCGATGGTGCGATATTGTTTGCTAATAAATTGCTAATTTAGGATATGTTTTGTCTTGTGTGTATATATTCAAAATATAGACTCACCAACCCATGAAATTGTGGGAACAACAGAGGCGTAAAAACCCACTTGCAGCGACAAAAAGAAACGCATAAGTGAGACCTGGATAGGCTGGATGCGGAACCGCTAGGAGAGCAATTAAGCCGATTATTGAGGTTGAAATTGCCAATAATATAAACGGAGATTTGGTCTTGTAATGATCCGAAGCAACAGAAACTGCAATTGTTGCAAGCATTGCGCAGATATAGATGGGTACGGTGACAAGCTGCGCGTTAGCAGATGTGTATCCAAGGCTATTTACCACGCTGGGAACTGTAAAAGAGAAACTAAACAGGAGTCAGTATACGGCCTAGATGAACCTTCGAAAATAAGTAATACCCATAGGCTCCACACGAATTATTCCACCACACAAGTTATTATCTAGGTGAGCTAGTGACATGCTCGTGAAGATGGGGTGACGTACTCCCAGATACACTTTCCAGTCTTTAAGGCCATTAATGATTCGTTCTCGATTCATTTTGTCCGTGACTTCAATGACCCCAACCCCTGTACCTGTCTCATCCTGCAGTCTTTCGACCACAAATAGTTTTTCTTCTTCTGTCAAAAACTTGGCACGTGAAGAGTCGTCAGGTAGGAGCTTGAACATCGTGAAACCGGCAAAGACCGCAAGAATTCCCTCAAGAATGAAAATCCTAACAAACAGTTTTCAGTCCCCAGAGTAACATACACAACGTTCCAGAGACACAACTCACCACTTCCAGCCCCCCAGACCAGCAATACCATCCATGTATTGAATTGCGTAGGCCAATAACCCTGAGAAAGCCCCAGCCAAGCTAGCACCAGCATAGAATAATGACATGCGCGTCTGGACCTCGTGTCGTTTATACCAGAGCGTAAGAAGAAAAGTGGCTCCCGGGAAAAAACCCGCCTCTGCTAGTCCAAAAACATGCGTGCTACATAGAGGCCTTTGTGATTTGTGACTAAACCCATTAAAGTCATGATGATGCCCCAGGCGACAGTAATAGACGAGATCCAGGTAGATGGGCGCATCATTTTAAGAATTATGTTGCATAGTATCTCGAAGATGATGTAGGGTACAAAGAAGAGGGATAGCAGTGTTGTACTGAACACTCGCGAGTTGGAGGTCCTCTTCCATTCCTGTGACCTTTTCATTTCCAACTAAGAAGTAATTACCTCAGCGCATGCTTCTAAGCAATAATTTGGAGGGAAGGAAGGCGCACTATTACTGCGATCCGGGAGTGATATAATGTACAGCATCGTCAGGGGCGGGATCAATCGAAAGTCGATTTTTCTCATGGTCTTCTTCTCTTCATTCTCATCGTACTGGAACGCAGCACCAATGTTGGGCTCATGTTTGACCTCGCTCTTTTCAATGTCCATGTCGGCAAGCAGGCTGAACAATGTGTCCCCGGAAGATGGTGCCTGTGGAAATATGCAAAATATGACACTTTATATGCAACTACTTTAGAATTACCCCGGTACTTGCAGGCCCACCAGGGTTTACCCATGGGGATTTGTATTGTCCATCCAAGATTTGAGTTTTGGTTGACTTGCGGGTGGATTATGGGAGTCGGCTATGCTTCAATATGGCTTTCATGAAAGTGTAAGTAAGCTAAAACATTTTGGTCAGATCATAGAGCAGTGTATTACAAACCTGAATCACCATTTTGGTTATGTTTTGATCTGGTGTTTGAATCCCAGCTTTGTTGTTGTCTGGATATGCTGATATCCTCTGTTTGAATATGCACGTCGTTCTGGTCCACGTTATCATGCAATATCGGCGAAGTAAGAGAACTGGGTTCTCCGACGCCATACCTCTCGCCTTGAGAGGAGGAAGGGCGCTGGGTAGATTGCGACGAGACGTTTAGATTTTGAGTAGCTGCACTGGCTATATCCAATTTCCTTTCAAGTGCCTTCACGTATCTTCAGAAGATATCAACATCTCATTCTAGAGGTTATTGTCGACTGATACACTTACTCCACGGAATAGAGCTTCCTTTTCCCACTTTCACGAAATATGCACTCCAACCGACGTCTTGAGCAGTAGCGACATGGATGAGTGCCAGAACATTTAACTTTTCGTTCCCTACAGGCAGTGCATCTTTAATGACTATCAGCATATTGTGTCCCAATTAAGACTACAGTACTCACGCATTGATGGTCCTAGCAGCTTCAATAGCTGCCGAATGCATTGCTCCTTGCGCCGAAACACGTGCGCTCATTGCAGTAGTTTGTGCCAATCAAAAATGGTAAAAAAGAAGGGGAAATATAAAAATTCTACCAGAAATTATCCCAAAGTTTTCGTCGAGGAGTGACGTCTGTAGTAGAAATAAATGTTTGAAGTCGGCGAGTTGTCCGTTAGGTGCCGTGCTGGAGACGGGAGTAACGGCGCGACGTATTTTATAGTATATGGCATGGCATGAAACTCAATTTCTCTATTTTTCACATTTGAATTTGATTAATCAGTTATCGATTGGTTACTTTTAACTACCATTTAATCAATGATATTTATATGGATCAAATCTACGAATTCTTTCAAGAAAAAATATTCAGATATCAACCTCAACCTTCAAATGTCAACTTTGTTACATATGTAGAAACATTGAATTCAATGTTGAGAATCTTTAACCGGATAAATTAGTTCCTCTTCAGAAATATTATGATAGCTCCGTCAAATATTTATATACTCTGTCCATGGCAGTTGTGGCAGTGTGAACCTGGGTCTCCTTGGTGGTTGCACCAATGTGAGGAGTACTGATAACTCTTCCTGTTGCCCACAATTGCTCATAATCCTTCAGAACTGGAGGTTCAGTTTCATGGCAATCAAGGCCTGCGCCCCAGATAATTCCTTCCTTCAGGGCCCGCAGCAAATCGTTCTCGTTCACGATTCCACCGGGAGCGGCATTGATCAAGATCGCATTCGGCTTCATCAAAGTGAGTTGTGGCCAGGAAATGAGGCCCCTTGTGTCTTGGTTTAAAGGAAGATGGAGTGTCAACATATCGATGTGCGGGAGAAGCGCATTCACTTCTTGAACCCGCGTATGGGGAATGTCTTTCCACGCGCCCTCTGGAGCAAACGGATCATAGGCGTATATACAGGCATTAAAGGCGCTGTGGAACATACGAGCCACTGGAAAACCAATATTTCCCATACCAACGATTCCGATGGTCTTACCGGTCATCATTATGCCCGAGCAATGCTCTTTGCGCACTTCCTTGCCCGCGGCTTGTTTGGTTGAGATTGGCCGGAGCTCCTTTACAACAGCAAGAGTCAGGGCGAGAACAAGTTCAGCTACCGATTGGGCATTGGCTCCAGGTGTATTGAGAATTGGGATTCCACGCGCGGCACAGGCTTCCTGGTCAATGATATCGATTCCTACTCCTTGCTTTCCGATAACACGCAATTTTGAGGCGTTTCGGATGTCCTCAGCGCTGATAGTCTTTTCTCGAACTAGAATCGCGTATGCGTTCTGCCGCCATTGGTTCACTTCAGAGTCCGTAGGTAGGACTGTATTGAAATGTTGCAGGCAGTATTCGACAGCTTTGTCAGGAAACACTTCGAGGAGATATATGGTTGGCTTTGGCGTTATGGAGCCCATCTTGTTGTGCGGGTATGACTCTCGTATTGCAATGATCTGGAACATCAACAGGGCAGAGATTAATCACTCAACATGGTGCTCTTAAAATACGTCTAAGTATCAATAGATGGAAGACATGTCCCGTGAAATGCATTGCGTTGACGACTAGATGGCTCCACAAACCAACGGCTTCAACATCTGAGGGGCTTGACCACCCATATCCGAATTGTTGTGGTCGACTTCCAAGCATAATTCTAAGGAAATCTAAGAGAATCAATTTTCAGTGTAGTTTTCTAACGGGAAATTCTAGACTTAGAGACTTTTTTTTAACAATTGTTGATTTAATCTCTACGGGCTCAGAGAAGGATGCCAGAATAGATCAACGTCTAAAATTACATCTAGTTTCCTATGAACGAACCTGCGGCACTGCGTTCACAGCTTTCTTTCCACCGCCGGAGATCAATGAAGTATCCTGTTGCACAAGCATAAACCGAACGCCCAACTCATTGATTGCCCAGTCTTGAATCACCGGATCATCATAGATGCCAGCGAGTCCAAAGATTTTGCCATGGGCTCGACAGGCCTTGCTGACCGTCTCAAGAGCGGTACGATATTTCTCACTGTTGAACTGGGCAGGCACTCCGAGCTCAATTGATAGATCCAAAGATCCGATCAAGACAACGTCCACACCGTCAACTGCAGCAATCTCATCCGCACGTTCCACTGCATCACCACTTTCAATCATGGCAAATACCGTCGATGCAGACTGGTTAGCCTGCGAAATGGTTTCCTCAACGGATATTGCCTTTAGCCCAAACTGTGGTAGCTGACCGGTCATGGAACGGCAACCCCGGGTGAGTATTTGCAGATGTTCATAGCATCCTGGGCATCAGCTATAGAAGATTTTTAGGCTTTCCTCTCTTCAATAGGCCAGGGATCTAGTAGTGGCGCACCTGAGGAGTGAATATGCGGGAAAATGACCCCCATGGCGCCTCCATCCAGGACTCGCTGAACAAACCCATTGCCACACCGATGAGGCACCCAGACAAGGGGGGAAATGCCAGTCAGAAGTCCGACATGGCAGAGGCTGGCCATTTGGTCTAGTGATAGCCAGGCATGCTCCAAATCAATGAACAGGGAATCAAACCCGGCATTTTTTGCGAGCTGGACGATGTGCGTGTTGGAGGAGACTTTAATGCCAAACGCTTTACACAGCTGATTGGACGCTGTTGACTCCAAGAGGCTGTTCGCTTGTAAAGTCATATTTGAGGTTAAAAGAAGACGAAGTAGATACGAGGAAAACTGCACGGTATGAACTTAAAATTACAATTATTCTTTGACACATGCCCTTTTATTGTCCAACATATTGCGCCACAGGGATTTATATTGAGGCTTGATCAACAGGTCCTGGGGTGATGCAGCCGCGATAAGCTAAACTGCTAAAACATAGTCGAATCCACACGGAAAGCGAAGTAGCCAATTTTCGTTTGATTGCAGAAGTTCTTTTTTACTTTTATATCATTCCAGGAAATCAGGCCACTAAATCCCTGGTGAAATGAGGCTGTGATTGCTGATCCATTGTGTGAGGGTGGTGAAAGAGCCAGGGAATCCCCCGGATGTAGAAGCCGTCCACCGGCTTCTATCCCCGTGGGGTAGCTGGCTCCTACGATATTCTTTTTTTGTTTTTGTCTTTTTTGTTTTTTGTTTTTTGCAATAGTATTAACCGTATTCACCCTTATGCTGTATTAGACTGACATGGTTACAGATCTGCACAAGCAGAGCATCAATTATAGCTAGCTATGGTGTATCTGACAATCTTGGACTTTCCGGATCCGAACTCTCATGGGCGATGCCTCAATTTCAGGTATTCGAGCATCCGGCAACTTGATTGATGAGTCATCTGATAAACCTGTCATGCAGAAACACACATAAGTAAACTGACTAAGTAGGTATACAAGTGTGATGTTAATAGTAGAGATTCGCGCAGTCAACTCTGGGGCAAATATCCAGACTAACTTCATTCTCTCTAGCGTCGCTTATATAACTTCGCGGCCCACCCGCCGCGGTATCGGAGCTGCAACTGCATTATTGGATGCTTCACTGACTGGACCGGAAAAACCACGCAGGAAACACCTCGTGCCATTGCAGCTGGGGAGCTTGAGGGTTCCATATTTGAGAGCTGGCTGGTTGCGGGATATTCTGTTTGCAAGCATCTCAGGGGTGATAAAAAGCCACGCCCCCCAAAGCAACGACAGCTGCAATTTTGACTGATAACCTGCAGCTATATTTATTTGGCAGAATACAGGTCTTTTCTTAATCTCTAAAAGCCTGTGTTTGACCGTTATACCTTCAATTGACTCCTGTCGGTCTGCCGGATTGTTTTCTGTGTTGCCCAGAACCAACATTTGTGAAGTGGGTAGCCAGTGACTCACCGCATCAAATCAGTGTCACCGACCTACACCAACTCGAATACTTCAAAAATTTGATTATTATACGCCTACAGACAACGGAAATTGCAAGATGTTTGCCATTTCCAAATCCAAACCGCCGTCCTTGGTGACGTCGTGTATCGGGATTGCAACATCGCGAAACCAGATCCGCCTCTACAATGTTCTCCACGATACCTCAATTCCAGACCCAAAACGAAAATACATACCTTCGGATGGAACATATCCCAAGGGGTTCCGAGTATCCGGCACTCATGTCGGCGTCAAAGCTTCAAACACGAAATTTCCAGACCTGGCCTTGATTTCGTCGGATGAGCCTTGCAATGCAGCTGCTGTCTTTACTACAAACAAGTTCCAGGCCGCACCAGTCCAGGTCAGCAAAGTCACTTTGAATAGCCGACAGGGAAAAGGCGTGCAGTCTGTTGTCATCAACTCCGGATGCGCCAACGCTGTTACTGGGAAAGGCGGACTTGAGGATGCCCAGAGTATGGGCGCAACCGTGGATAAGTGCGCTGGTCTCTCTGAACCGAGCACAATCGTGATGAGCACTGGTGTTATTGGACAGCGGTATTAAAATCTGAATCCCATGGTATCAATTGTGTAGGTTCTGATAAACAAAAACAATTGCAGACTCCCCATCGCCAAAATCCTTGACAAAATCCCTACAGCCCACTCTAACCTTGCCAGCACACACAATGCCTGGTTAGCCACAGCTCGCTCCATCTGCACCACTGATACATTTCCGAAGCTCATTTCGCAAACCTTCACGCTGCCATCTTCACCTGGAATCACCTATAGCCTTGCCGGAATGACCAAGGGAGCCGGCATGATCCATCCCAACATGGCCACTCTTCTCGGTGTGGTCTGCACTGACGCGCCCATCGACGCCGCAGCCATGAAGGGTCTATTACTCCACGCCGTCTCGCGCTCCTTCAATTCCATTTCTGTCGACGGCGACACGAGCACCAACGACACCATCGCCCTGCTCGCCAACGGCGCTGCAGGTGGCTCTGTTGTCCCTGCATCACCTTCCTCCCCAGACTACATCGCAATGCAAGAGGTTCTCACATCCTTTACGCAATCCCTGTCGCAACTGGTCGTGCGCGACGGCGAAGGCGCCACGAAATTCGTGACGGTGCGCGTGCAAAACTCTCCTTGCTACAACTCTGCACGCCGCATCGCCTCGACCATTGCGCGCTCTCCGCTGGTGAAAACGGCTCTGTACGGGCGCGACGCAAACTGGGGGCGTATACTGTGCGCTATTGGGTACACCGAGGGCGTCACCGATGGAGTTGTCGTTCCCGAACGGACCAGCGTTAGCTTCAAGCCTGTGGACGACTCGCCCATCTTGAAACTGCTGGTGAATGGCGAGCCCGAGACTGTCGACGAGCAACGCGCCAGCGCCATTTTGCAGAATGAGGATTTGGAGATCGTTGTCGACCTTGGCGGTGGCGCAAAGGGCGAGGTTGGCGGCGAAGAGGCCGTGTATTGGTTCTGTGACTTCAGTCACGAGTATGTCACTATCAACGGTGATTATCGGACATAATTATCCAAAGAGGACTACATTACTCCAAAGAAAACTAGCCTAGATATATAGAAAAAAAAGTTTCAATGTTGCAACGCTCAATTGCTTGTTTTGCTCTCGCGTCCACACATATTTAATAGTACAACAGATGGGCAATATAAATAATATACAATTGCGGCATGAGACTTTTCTTCACATCCCTCGAGATACTCCAACAATTTCTATGCAACGGCATGATTCAATTGTTTAGCATTCCCCCAACACCGATTTGACAAAAGACACTTGGCCACAACAGTAGACAATCCGCCAATCTGCATTGTAAACTGAAAAAAGAAGTATCAAGTACATAAAAAAAAAAGCAACCTCATTCCCATGAAGATTCATTAATAAACAAGGGCGGTTGTAATTAGGTCGCTGCCTAGTTGCCTGGGACAAGGCCCTTGAGACCTTGACCAAAGTCACCCTCTCGGGCAGCAATTTCAAAGTAGCCATAGATGATACTGGATAATATTATTAGTAAAAACGCCACTATAAATTTGAGTAGGTGCAAATAACTTACGTAACGGCGAGCAAAATACCAGTACCGCTGCCCAAGGCACCGAGAAGATCGGAAGCGACAGACAGACCACCAATGCAGGCACCACCGAAAGCAGCAGCAGTGGGGATGACACGCTTGAGCTCACGGTACATACTCTGGTCACGGTGACCAGCCATGACGAGTCCCTGGTCCTTGAGCTGCTTAGCGACATCACGAGGAGCGGAGCCAGAAACCTCAATCCAGGTCTTGGAGAACAGAGCGCAGGCGACTAGCATGAAAACAACGTAGATGGCAGTGTGAACAGGGTCCAAAAGAGCCTCCTTGAAGTTGAGAGGGGGGGACATGTAATAGGCAATACCAGAAGCGGCATAGAGCTGGGCAGAGCCCTCACGGGGTTCCCAGACACCCAGCAGACGGACCAAGAGGTTGTCAGAGAAACGAGAGTACAGCATCTGGCTGATCAAGAAGACGTTCGAGCAGAGAGCAGACTGGAGCATGATAGGCATGTTGGAAGTGTAGAACAGACGAACAGGGTAGGATCCACGCATGCCCCGCTGGCGGGACGACTTGACAGGGATTTCAACGCGGAAGCCCTGGAGGTAGATAACAGCGGCGAAAACCAGGAGAGTGGCAAGTAGGTTCATGACGTTGGGCAAGTTCTGGCGGTAGAAAGCCTCTTGCAATGCGCGCTGCTTGTCGGGCCAGGTCAAGAGAAGATGGAAGAGGGCGATGATGGCACCCTCGAACTCGGGACCGCGACCAGTGTTGATGGTAGTGGGGGAGAAAGCCTTCCAGACGATGGACTCGCAGATGTTCGTGGCAATGAAGAGAGAGATACCGCTGCCGAGACCGTAGCCCTTCTGGAGCAACTCATCGAGAAGAATGACAACCAAGCCGGCAACGACCAATTGCACGATCAAGAGGACACAGATACCAGCGCCCAGGTCACTGGGCTGGCCATAGAGACCAGTGAGCACGTAGACACAAGCTTGACCAAAGGACAAGATGATGGCAAAAAGCTTCTGGGCAGTTTGGTACAGTTCACGGTCGGTCTTAAGGTCAAGGTTGACATCGATCAGGTGAGTTCCGGCGAGAAGCTAATAGATAGAAAAAGCGCCAGTTAGTTTGATTCATTGCGCTACTCTGATATGTGAACCGGCTAAGTGACATACCTGGAAGACCATGCCGGAGGAGATAATGGGTGTAATACCCAGTTCCATCAGAGTACCACGATTACTGGCCAGCATCATACGGAGCCAGTAAAGGGGATCAGAGGTATCCGAGGACACGATACCATACAATGGCATCTGGCTCATGACCAAGAAGATCAGGAGGGTCAACTAGTTATGATAAGGTCAGCGACTGGTTGACTAAAGGCTTGCGCGCCGCCTAGCGTTTGAGCCGAGAAATTTATCGTACCCCAGTCCACATCAGCTTCTGGTTGAATGGCACCTTGGTCTCCGGGGCGGCCACCTCAGGGAGGAGGGGCGTGAAGGGCTTGATCAAGTCAAGAAAGCGTACTATCTTCACATTAGCACATGACGAATTGAGCAATAGGCGATGCACCAGCATGGTGATCGCGTGCAGATTTGGGGCAACTCACATCCGCTCATGATGACACTCGGCTCAATGCAATCAAGGAAAGAAAAATTAATAAAACAAAATGCGGGAGTCTCAACCCGAGCTGAAGGATTGAAACTGCAATGAAGCAAGAAGGGAAGGGTAGGGAGGGGGGGAGGAAGAAAGAGTGTTGAGAGAGCGATGGGGAGAAGAACAGGGAGACTCGATGAAGTGTGCTTGCTGGCCAGTTCCTCCGCGATCTGCGCTAGGCTGCTTTGGGTATGTGCGGACCCACTCTCGCCGCCAATCAGCGTGCGGCTCCAAGAAGACACCTGGTCGTCTATACATGGAACTCACCAGAACGCCAGGCGATTCTGCGCGCTGGAACACGGTTATTTTGGTTTTCTGGTGTATAATTGGTAACAATTATGTAGTCTGAAATAGATATATCGATTATGTGAGAAGTGAAAAGTTTCAAATGTAATTACAAACCAGATAGCTAAATCACGTTGCTATGGTACTATGTGAGAAAAGCAAAACAATAGTTAATTATCGTCATGCAGAGACGTCTATGGCATTCGCTCCATTGGTTTGCTTCTTGAAATCATAGACAGGCTTACTGACCGTCGTGACGCCAGGTGCTTCTTTCTCCGCGGCTTCGGACTTGGACTTTAGCTGCTCTGGCGAATCGGTGTCGGTTCCATGAGATTCACCAGTCCCGTTTTCTTGTATCTCAACGTGCTCGCTGTTTAGATCGCCCTTGTCGCCCGCCCTGCCGAGAAACTGAGAGGTCAAGTCGGAGCTCGACCTGGTCAGAAGCTCAGTGTCGCGAAGCCCAAACCACCTAACGACAAAGTACGCGCCCCAAGCCCATAACCATACACCAACACCCAAAAATGTGGTGAAAAACAGGGTTGGAAGTAGGAATAACAGTGCAACGCCCACACAGAACACCGTGAACAGCAATGCAACGAGAAGCCCGATGACGACAGCTGCAACTAGACTGAAGACGAGCACGCCGACAGTGAGCAGGACGAATAGAATGAGCGGAATGCCGGAAAATGCGACTTGCGATAGCACTAAGGTGGCCAGGATTGGGTGCGCCGTCGAAAAGCTGATGAGACGCTGTTTCACATTGTCCAGGCGTTCAGGCGGGAGAACACGCTTCGCCACAGTCTTGACCCGGTTCGTCAACGAAACGAAGGCATTTGCTGTCATTGATGTGGCTGTTGAGATTGATTCCATTTGCGCGTCTCCTGAATACGTAGCTCTGAAGCTCAAGGGCGTGGATGTCTTTTCTCTTCCCAATAACCGGATTGTCGTCGTGACACAAGTGGCCGAAGTGTTTGGTGTTGAGAATAAATTGAAAGACCTTGTTGCTGCGGAAATAATTGACTATCTCAAAAAAAATTGATGTCGCGTAGAATATGGCGACACAGGAGAAGCCAAGGATCTTGACAGAATCAACATTGACATAAACAACAGCACTCTGGAGATGGGGTGGCTTGACACGCGGTCCCGCAACCGATGACGTCAAATCGCCTAGAACTATTGTTGTGAAACGCTACATCTCAGATTTCCTAAAAATTACACGAAAAAATTTGAATCCGCAGAGTGAAGAACGCCTCTATATATGCAAATTCAACTATCAAAAATGGGTCATCACGCTCAAACACAATAATGCATAGAGCCCTAATAGCTCGAACTGAAGACACCGCGGCATGCTTATTATAGATACATCACCCGTGTTGTTCACCCCAAGAAACCCATCGACGGACACACTCATCAACTAATCTTAGAGCTTCCTTGGTTGCCTCAAACTCAAACCATTCTCTGTGCCCTTTGCCACATTCCGGACACGGCCCTAGACCTTTCACTCGCTGGTCCGCCAACTCAATGTGGATGAGCCTTTCCACCCTGTGAACATGAGGTACACGGCCGCCCTGTTCTCCGGATGCGCTGCGGCCAGGAGTCCGAGCTGGCGAAGGGGACGGCGAAGAAGCAGTGTACGGATAATACCGAACAAGAGTAAGATCATGAGAGCATTGCTTGGACCATTCGTTTAAACGGCGATGGACGTTACTTGTGCGTCCGATTTTGAGTCGAATAGTTCCTGGTCGATTGCCGCTTCCCCTTGAGCGCGGGTCAACACCCTTTGCAGCACGCAAAGCATCACTTGTCCGACGGACATGTGGTGATGGCAATAAATTGGGCGCGATTTCCCGCGGTGGTAAATTCTCTGCTGCATTGGTGCTCTGGCGGGTCACCCAGAATATGTAGATATAGCCGTCCTCGTCTGCATCTGAAATTGGTTTGGCCAGCTCTGTCAGTAAGAGTGCTGTTGATTGAGGACTCAGATGAGGCGGTATTAGTGATAAAAGCGGCTTGGTTTGCGATGAAGACGACGTCGAGGTGCTCGGGAGAGAGGGCCGAGTTGGAGTACTGATATATCCCGGCTTTGTTGGAGTTTGGTAAGGGGATACAGAGTGCCAGGACGATGGGGGTGAAGATGCATTGGGCCACCGCTCTGGAGTCATGGGAACCGGACGATTTTGAATGATATGTGAGCCCCCTGAGTTTGGTGTCCGGATGAAAACAGGGCGCTGCTGGTACATGGGTGGTCGAGGAGCAGTAGGCTGTTTTCCTCGCCCATTATATTTAGAGCTTGAGACTGGGCGCGACGGAGGCAAGCTCTCTGGAGCATCCACTACCCGAAAACAGCAAAATGACCCCGATTTTCTGGGAGGGACCCGGTTGAGTTCTTGGTAATTGTTGTTCTGTTGTTTAGTCGGGGCTTGTGGTCTTTGGACTCGCTGACTGGTATCGACATTGAGAATACCCAATCGCTCGACCAAAGTGTCGATACTGGTCCTTTTTGATAGAGGCGCAATATCTGCCTGATCTCTTTGAGGTACATCATAGATATCCCGAGGCGCTTGGTCCTTATGCTGCCAGCAATAAAAAGCAGCTGCGTCCAGACATTGGCCAGCCTCATCCTTGAGCATTGCGGCTACTCGTCCAGAGGGAGCAGATCGGGTTGATGCTGCCAGTGACCGACGGCATGGCTTGCCACTGACAGTGATGCCCGAACATGTTGATGCTGGGTTCCGTGAGTCTGATCGAGGAAGAATCGATTCTGGAGTGTTGTTATAATGCGGCATGCCAGATGGACTTTATTTTGAAGCAGCGCAGCAGTAGCTGTAAGTGACAAGCTTGGTCGTCGTCAAAAGTCCGCAAAGAAAGGTCACCGTAGTCAAGTTGAGGAGCATCGATGCAAACGCACACGGCCATATTATTATTGCCACTCCAGAGACAACCGTGCCATTAAACAGTGAAACTGGTCATGTAGTGCGTTGGCCAAGTCACCAGAGGCTGAGCGGCGTGCTGTGTATGCAGCACCGCCACACCTTTTCATCGGGAATGGTGGCGGTGCACCCAGTGCATTACTGTCAAAAAAAAATTACATAAATAAATAAAACGGACTCCATCTATGAGGTCTTGACTATCATTTAAATTTCATTTTGCTCTTGCAAACTCTGAAAGAACTCGGCTTAATATCTCGCAAAGCGCTCATTATGTAAGGATCGGCCAACATTGAATTTGCCAAATGCTTTTTTGATTGGTATTAAGCATGCTGAGAGGCTGTGCAGTGATTGCTGGTCTGTATTCTCATCTGTCGCATAATAAATTAATGCTGTGCGAGGACATCTGGGAACTGTGGTGACAATTTAAGAACATTATTGATGAAATGACTTGTGACAAAGGAAACATATATTGTCCAATAATATGTCCAAGAACAACAACATTATCACCCCCATATATGCAGTATACGACCTGGAGTAAAGTTCCATTGATCTGATCAATATTCAACTGCTACTACATATATTTATAGTATTCCAGCTGTTCAATAGAGCATCTGAAGGTTATTTATGTCGATGTAGACGCGCTAGTCCCGAAAAAGGCAAGGTGTTTTCCGACCAAATCGGCTAGACCGATCGCTGCTCCCTTGCAGCATGCTTCGTCCCTTCTTCCATTCTCCACCCAGACAGCTTCAATTGGAATTCAATAATTATTCTAGGAGTTTATTGAGCTCATGCAGCCATGGTACGCGCCCGGGTCTCCCTTTTCCTTATTCCATCTTTGCTGCAGCCGTCTCTCACACTGAATAAACTATGAAGCGCAAAGCAGCAGATCTTTCTCCGAACGACGACGATGACGACGGCGACGACTGGCCGACAGCATCAACCCCAAAGAGACAGCGGACAGGGCCTGGACCGCAAGTCGCAAATGATAGCAAAAGTGAAAGAGACGCCGTCGCCACCACTCCTTCGAAGCGCGCTCGAGCAACCCCGAGGAAAATCGCGACGCCAAACCCGACTGGATTGAAGACACCAACACACAAGTCCAAAGCGACGTCACTGTTCGTTACCCCGAAGAAGAGTACACCATCCAGGGCCAAAAATGCCGACCGGTCTGCCAAGCGAAAGAGTGCCAAGCTGCTTTTAGAGCAGGATGAAGATGATGTATGGGACGGTGCCGACAGACTGGCCGAGGAGATCCTGGGCGACGAGGAAGCTGCCAACGGAGCAAAGGACACAAATGTGCTAGAGACAACGGAGAAGCAAGACGGCGAGAAGACTACAACTAATACAGAACCACAGCCCAAACGCCGGGCTGGCCGACCAAAGGGGGCAAAGAACAAAAGGTCGCCTACTCCAGAAGGAGAGATTCCGCCACACGAGAGATATTTCTTCCAAAACCGTTCGGGGCCGCCAAAGACATCCAATAATACATTGAACAAGCTATCGTTATTGACCCATGAGGAATACTTTGAGCTGCTTGGTCGATATCGAGATCCGTTTGCTGAAGAGAAGGATTTGCTACTAGCAATACACCAACGTTCCTTTCCTCAATGGAATTTTGAGTTTCGCGAGAACTTCAACATTTGTCTGTACGGATACGGGTCCAAGCGACGGTTAGTGCAGCAATTTGCCGACTGGCTGTATAAACGATCTATATCGCAGCCGATTATTATAGTCAACGGGCATACCCCGAACATAACTGCCCGTGCCATTCTCAACACCATAGTTACCTCTGTATGCGCAGACCAAGTTCCGGCAAAATTGGGCACGATGCCAAGCGAGGTTCTCGAGTTTCTTCATTCGGCTTTACAGTCGCGCAAGGCACCAGTGACAGTGCTAATCAACTCAATTGACGCGCCGCCTCTGCGGCGAACAATACACCAGGCGCATCTAGCTCGCCTGGCCGCCATCCCCAATATCAATATTCTAGCAACCATCGATACCCCTAACTTTTCGACCATGTGGGACGTCAGTCTGCGAGATCAATTCAGATTCGTGTTCCATGATTGCACTACTTTTGCACCGTACGACTCGGAACTCAACGTCGTTGATGAGGTGCACACTCTCCTTGGCAAGAAGGGCCGACGGGTTGGCGGCAGAGAAGGTGTCGCCTTTGTGTTGAAAAGTTTGCCCGAGAATGCCCGCAATCTGTATCGATTACTCTTGACAGAGCTCCTGACACTTGAAATGGGCGACGGCAACGGCGGGGCTAGTGACGAAGAAGAAGACAAAGGGGACAGTCGAAAAGGAAGCCGGAACGAGGAAGTCGGCATTGAATTCAGGGCTCTGTACCAGAAGGCTTCGGAGGAATTTATCGCCTCGTCTGAAATGATGTTCCGTACTCTGCTGAAAGAATTCCATGACCATCAAATGGTTACCTCTCGCATGGATGCATCTGGCGCAGAGACACTGGGGGTACCGTTGTCTCGAGAGGATATGGAGGGAGTTCTGGAAGAGTTGGTATTGGGTTGATAAGAGGTCATTTTTTAATACCCATGTATCCTAGTTTTGATATATTTACACAGTTGATACATTGATAATAACGTATAGACCAATACTTTTTGCACTGAATCTCTTAAAAAAAAGATCAGAACTCCGCTAACTGTAATCGGAGAAATTGGCAAAGGCGGCCATGGCCATGGTCGTCCCGAAGCTCACTTTGAGGGGAACATTCTTCCTGGTGGCCTCGCGAAGATTGATTTTGATGTGTTTTTGTAGAAAGTTGACGGGGATGACATTATATCCTTTGGATGCAGCCCACTAATTGAGTAGGGTTGAAATTAGCTTGTCCCTCGAGTTGTAGAGAAAAAGAATAAGGGGGAAAAAGAGTTCATACCTCGACAAGCACAATGCCAACACCCAAGAAAAACACCAGCGCCTTCGAAAACACCCTCAGCCCCAACCCGGTCGCTAGCCCCAAGACACTACCCAGACTAATCTGCCGCAATGCCCACGCACTCAAGAGTCGGTTTCCCGCGGCCGAAGACGTTCGTCCTTGCTTCTCGACGATTGGGTTGGTAGGGTCCAGCGACCACCCAGTTTCGGGAGACGCGTGGCGGTTGTAGTAAGGCGCGTTGTACTGGCACTGCAGCGGCGACGAGCGCAATGGCGACGAGGGATGGAGAAGCGAGAGACCGAGGCCGGCTCCGAGGGCGGCAGTTCGGAACAATGGGCGGTAGGAAAGGAAGAAGGTGGCCATGTTTGTTGCTTTTGTAATTAATTGGGCAATTTCATCGATTTCATGAGCGCTGGATGAGCAGTGAAGCTCGAAGAAGTAGAATGAAGAATGCTCTGTAAGTTTACGGAGTACCTGCATGACGTCACTATGCCGGGGTTCTCTGCCTTGGGAATCAGGCACCAGAAGCAAATATCAAAAAGCGGGTCTTCTGCACATATGGGCCAATCGCAACTCTCCGCGATGACACATATGCGACTAGACCGGATGCGGAATAGGGCTCTTAGCGCCTCTTTAGGGCGTGCTTTAAACCTTCGATGTGCTTCACGACTTGCAGCAGAGATAATGAAGAACGGCCAGCATTTTACTAATAAAAATTTGATTTCAAGGATTTGCGAGTTGACAGTCAGCCAGCTTCTTTATTGGCGCCTTTCTTTGCCTATGGTTTTCATTCAATCGAGGTAGTCAATCTACACTCTTGCAGCCGGGGGACGCCCTGGCGCCATCTAGATTCCAACAGTAAACCAAAGAGTTGAACGCTTGACATTGCAAGACGACGAAGAAGATAAAGGGGAAGGCGAAGAAGTATTGAATATTCTCCTGGACATCTGCAGGTTTGAGCTGGCCGGTTGTCGGCGAGCTGCCAAAAGGCGCCCACACGCTTTTCCTCGGAAACGGTTCTCGGCGCCGGTCAATGCACTAAAAAAAGATCCACCGCGGGGTCCTTTTGAGATGGATTCACGAGGGTCCTGCTGCAATTCGGCAAGAGGAGCTGGTCGTCTGGGTCCCGGGGGAAAGGCTAATATTTGATTGATTAATGGGTGGTGGTTTGAAAGGGGAGGAGGGAAAAAAAAAAAAAAAAACGCTACACGCGCGCCGGATCTCCAGTGACTCACTTATTCGCCTCTAAACCCTGAGACCTCTGTTTAAATTCAACCTGTTTCTCTGCTCCGCCCTCGTTCAATCACGGAATCTTCTGCCCTGGCTTTTTTTCTTCCTCCATTGGACACTTGCCTTTGAAGAAATCATTACCCACACATACAAATCACACAGAACTAAGATGACTGGCCAAACCACCAACGGCGTCGACGCCGCCACCAAGGGCTCGGTGGACTTCAAGACCAAGGTCTCGCTGGCCCAGATGCTCAAGGGCGGTGTTATCATGGACGTTGTGAACGCCGAGCAAGTGAGTTTTCTCTTTCCTTCTTTTCAATGCAATTCGATTTACTGAGTCACTAACCAATTGTCCTTGTCTCTAGGCCCGTATCGCCGAAGAAGCCGGTGCTTCGGCCGTCATGGCCCTCGAGCGTGTCCCTGCTGATATCAGAGTGGAGGGTGGCGTGGCTCGTATGTCGGATCCAACAATGATCAAGGAAATCATGGAAGCCGTCACCATTCCTGTCATGGCCAAGGCCCGTATTGGCCACTTTGTCGAGTGCCAGGTGAGCTATACCTGCAGCTGACGCACAAATCCATTCGTCCCATCTGACGTTTTCTTTCCAATGCTAGATCCTCGAATCCATCGGAGTCGACTTTATCGATGAGTCCGAAGTCCTCACCCCGGCCGACAACAAATACCACGTCAAGAAGCATCCCTTCAAGGTCCCCTTTGTATGCGGCTGCCGCGATCTCGGCGAAGGCCTGCGCCGCATTTCCGAAGGCGCTGCCATGATCCGCACCAAGGGCGAGGCTGGTACCGGCGATGTGGTCGAGGCCGTACGACACATGCGCACCGTCAACGAGCAGATTGCGCGCGCTCAGGGAATCCTGAGCCGCTCGTCGGCCGCCGGCGACGATGCCGAAATCGAGCTGCGCACGTATGCCCGTGAGCTCGAGGTCCCCTACGAGCTTCTGCTCGAGACTGCGAAGCTAGGTCGCCTGCCCGTTGTCAACTTTGCGGCGGGTGGTGTTGCGACTCCCGCCGATGCGGCGCTCATGATGCAACTCGGCTGCGATGGTGTCTTTGTTGGCTCTGGGATTTTCAAATCTGGTGATGCTGCCAAGCGTGCAAAGGCTATTGTCGCTGCCGTTACTCACTACAACGACGCCAGCGTTCTTGCTGAGGTGAGCTCCGGTCTGGGTGAAGCCATGGTGGGTATCAATGTGTCTCAAATGCCCAACAAGGACAAGTTGGCCGGGCGCGGCTGGTAAAATTGAGTTTCTTTTTTCTTGCTTTATTTATTTTACTTTATTTTATTATTTATTCCTTTTCCGGCGTTCAAAAGGTTACCTAGGGGACTTCAAATGGGTGTACTTTGTGTGACCACAGCGATCTATTTCAATATCTCGTTGAATCTCGGTCATTAGCGGTGATTAGCTCGTCCATGCATACGTGAATGAATACAATATGGGTTATATTGGTTATTCGTTCCTTTCCCCGAAACATCTACAGTTTGCAATAATGCTTATTCCCTCTTTTTCTCGACGTGGTTAACAAGAGACCATGGAGAAAGAAAAAAAAAATCCACCAGAAATGTATAAAAGCGCACACCTTCGCTGAATGCAATAAACCCCCACCTCATAGTTATGCTCCTAGGATTTGAAAAGTTGATCAAGTATAGGCGAAACCAGCGCCACGGCAACTCACCCAATATGACCGAACAATCTCCTGCGTTGTTGGTCCTCCTCTGGCTCCAATCACCATGGCCAAAAATCTTTCCTTTTCTTTGGATAGCGTTCCAGCCGGGGAGGTTTGATCATTGGGCCCGCCAACTGACGCCAGGGATGCTGTCAGGTGCGGCCGCGCCTGGCCCTGGAATTTAAATATTATTTTCTTCATCACCTCACACAGATGAGGTATATCAGAGCGAGAACACAGCCCACTAAGCTGTGTTACTAGGACATGACAGAGGCTTGGTAAATACTCGTGAATAGCCCGTGATGCGTTCGTAAGAGTATCAGTACTGCTTGGTAGATTGAGAACCCCAGTCCAGAACTGAGCTGCAGAGCGTAACGGTAGAGGCTCTTGGCTACCGAGGGTATTCGTCACAAAATTAAGAATCGTTTGTAGAATTGGCGACGTCTGACTGTTTCCATTAAGCGCCACTGCAATATGCGATGCAGGTGGAGGTGGTGCTGACGTTAACGAAAAGAGGACTTCGTGGTATTTTGGCAACGACCTCGTTAAAAACGCAATGCTGCTGTTTGACACCTCCGGATCATTATATTCTGCATTTTGCGACATGACTGAAAAGGCCCAGTAAACATGCACGAATAAAAGGGCAGCTTCCTCTTGAATCTTCATGGGTTTGCTTTGATAAGAAGCCAGAAAAGATGATGCCGTTCCCATTGTGACATCTGCGGCCCCGGCAGTTCCGAGAGGAATGCTGGTCAGATACAGAGCAATGTTGGCCGGTTTAAGCACGAACGGTCCAGTCGTCTCCGTGAAACCGGCTTTGAGAACTTCACAAACGCCTTCAATTATTGTATGGTCTAATGGGAAACCGTCAAGATATACCATCAAGCACTGACACAGCTGCTGCTGTACGTCATGGGCCTCCCAGAAAGTGTTATCAGTGGACGCTGTCCCCTCACTTTCAAGGTCAATGACGCCATCTTGGTCGCTTCGAAGTCCGCGCCCTATACCAGCAATACATCGAAGAGCCAAATTGCCTCGGGTATAAGCAGATTCAACGTCTCCTCTTTGAGCATCATCACGTGCAGATGCAGTTTGAACAAAAAAAGGTTTGAGCAATTCGTCAAGGTAGGGTGCTTTTGCTTCTTCGGATGGAAGAGCCTGCACAACAGCGGCGATGCCTTCCACAACGCGTTCCAAGCTTTGTGTGGTCGCTGCCGAACTTTGTTGGAACTCGGTAAATATTCTCAGAAAGACAGGAATTTCTGTGACCAGAGCCTGGCGGCATGATTTGCTGAGGAATCCAATCGACCGTGAAGCCGTGTTGGTGCACGAACTAATATTCAGGGACGAGAATAAGAATGTCAACACCTGGGGTAGAAGGTTTGTGTTTCGTTCAAAGAACATTTGATATTTTCCCAGCATATCCACCAGGGTTTGTCGTGTCTTATTGGGTAACTGGTCGCTGTTCAAGCAAACCACGGCAAACTTTTCGGAACTGAATATAGCATCCAAGTGTGTGACTGCCTCATCATCCCCGTCAATTGCTTCGGAAAGCTGTGCCAAACAAAAGCAGGCGGTCTCCAAATCAGTCCAATCATTTGCGTTCAGCGCCGCCACGGCTTTTTGTCGAAACAAGTCAATAAGCTCAATTCCCAAGGTCGGAAAAGCGGATAAAAGGAAATCCTGAGTATCCCGCCTAAAGGCATGGAACTCGCTTCGTTCATCCGCATCCCAATCGGCCGACTCGTTCGGCGAGGGCCATCGAAGTCGATTGTATACATTGAGTACCGCGTTTGCAAGATTCTGGCGAGCCTCCTGAAGACCTTGGTCCACGCCATCTTGCAAATCGTCGGCCGCCGTAGTCCACCAGTCTAGGAGATCAGAAGAGAGTTTATCGTCAACCCCAGGATAACCAGGCCCATGGAATAGCACGTCCAAATACGAGAGAACCTGGGCATGACTGGGACCAAGAGCTCCGCTGATCAACTTTACGTTTTTGGGGGCCGTGTATGACTCAAGAAGTTCCCAGAACGCCATTGGATCATCATCGTAATCTCCTTTCTTCAAATTTTGCACCAGCTCAGAACCGGCTTCACTCTTCAGGTATCCCAAGATATACTCATGGTGGGCATCTGTTAGAAGGCGATTCTCGGTCCTCAGCATATCGGCGACAATCTCCGTGGCAGTTTTAGATAATTTCTTCACGCTTATACATTGAACTAGAAGGTCTGTGGTACTGCTTAAATGCTGTTGTTTAGGTAGTTTAGAGAAATGAATCGAAGATCGCACATTCAGCCATGCCTATACCAGTCAGCAATGGACCCAAGCATGGGGATGTGCTAAATTCAACGACTTACTCGGCAAGACTGAAGTGCGTCATGACCTGCATTCGCGTCGGTCATATCGGTTCCAGAGGAGATTTGCTGCAGCAATACCCCCAGAACATAGTTGCAAAGGCACAAGGCATCCTGAAGACTTTCTGCAACAGGGTGATCACCACTAAAGTGTTTCAGTAAGGAAGATGAATAAATACTTGGGTAAAAATGGTAAAAAAAAACTGACCCGTCGCGAACAAGGTTGCTGGCTTTGGTTGCTTCCTCAGCTGCCGTGGTAGAGAAGCAAAGCAGGCCAGTAATTTGAGCCTCATTCAAGGAAGGTAAAGTTGTGTTCTCAAAATCGCTATGAGACTGTTGATTGATTGCACTGTTCCTGAAAACGGCTCCAATATCCTGGATTGGATGTTTCCAAGATGCATCTCTGAAGAAGAGAGCCACTATGGCAGCTGCAAGCTTCCGAATCACATGGTACTTCTCCTGAGAGTCAACAAGGGTAACAAAACGCCTGACAAGATGCTCCTTGAGTTGTACCACGGACTCATCTGAGAGATCCGCCCTGTCCCAATGAAAGTTAGCACCAGGATGCCATTGCATGCAGGTTTCTACACCACGCACCAGCTCTGGTTGATTTTCACAGTAAAAGTGAGGGCCCCAAAAAACCTCGTGTTAGAGTCGGGGTCGTCCAGCAGGCCCTGAGCCAGCTGCCATCCTTGCGGCAGTCGCTGAATGTCTTGTAGACGCTCTTGAACCAATTTCAGGTGTTCTGGCGCAGCTCCTGATGGATTGTACAACTGCGAAACCAACTGGAGAAACGAGTCAGGTCATCCGGAGAGGAACAGATGGCATTATGCATACAGAGAGGAACACTAACGTTCTTTGCTTGGTCCAGGAGCGCTTGAGGCTCTGCAGCGCCCAGAGTTGAGGCTTGCCCCGCGGCATCCATGCTTTGTCTAGCACTATGTACGGAAGGAGGAAGGAGGCGCTTAGCGGTGTCGCGCCGTTTGTCTCTCAGGCACTCAGGCACCCAGGCAGGCTTATTTGTCGCCTCAGGCAGCAAGGCTACTGCTGACCGTCTGACAGCGCTAGCCCGAATAGGAAAGGCGACTTGAGTTATACAAGGAGTCGGCGTTATTGTTAACAGCACCAGCTATGTACCTCGAAAGGATAAAAAAGGTATCATAGGATGATATGCTATAATGGAAGTTGAAATTCATGATTTTCAGGATACCCAATTGTAGAATAGTTTGTAGCATGTCCTCAGAACCATGCACTTGGCTGGTCACTCACTGGCCAGGTTGCAGTCAGCTAGCTCGTGGCCAATCGGCGCGGCGCATCTCAACATCGGGCCAAGTGGCAGAATGCATGTCTTCGACGTTTCTACTCTCCACACCACCAAACATGCTTGTTTCTAGTTGCTAATCGCTGAATTCTGTCTTTTCCAACTGCTCAATTCCTGCAGCATAGCATTGCGATTGCATGGAGCGGGGTCAATTGCTGTCTCCGCCTCCCTGAGTCTCTCACTCTCCGCGGGAGAACACCAACGTTGGGAGTTGCTTGTCGATAGTCCTAGCCTAGGACAATCGAGGAAACCATGTCGGAGTATGTTGTTCAAGTCTGCACGGCGTGCCTTGAGCAGCTGAAGACGGTCTCCCCGTCTATTTTCATTTTGTCCATCGCGTCGACGTTGATTGGGGTTGTCGTTCTTGTGAGTACCTGCCCCCACCATATTGAGAGAACGAACCAACGTAGCTGACCGATGTTCTCAAGCTATACGTATTTCTTTACGCCGTCGCATTCAAACCCAGATTGCCCTTTGCTGAGGAGACGAGATACCGGACACTGGCGGAGAATGGCCAAATTACCAAGCCTCGACAACTACCTTGCTGGCAGGATAGCTGGGACCGTGCCCGAAAGCAAACGCCGAACAAGCGCGACCTGCCAATTGAAAAGCCAGAAGTGTTCATGTCTGTAGTCGTCCCGGCGTACAACGAAGAGGAGCGTCTGGTTGGCATGCTTGAGGAGACGGTGGACTACCTCGAAGAAGCTTATGGCACTTCGGCAACAAACGACCAGGCCAGCCAGGGGAAAGGGGGCAAGAATACTCGCCAGCGAAAGGCAAACGGACAGAGCAATGGCAATGGCCATACCGCTGCCAACGATTCTCCCAAAGGCTGGGAGATCTTGATTGTTTCTGACGGCTCCACCGATAAGACCGAACAGGTCGCTTTTAACTTTGCACGAAACTACCGTGTTCCCTCGGACAGCGTCAGGGTTATCACTCTGACAGAGAATCGAGGCAAAGGAGGTGCTGTCACGCATGGCATGCGTCATGCCAGGGGTCAATATGTGGTTTTTGCCGACGCGGACGGCGCAAGCAAGTTCGCCGATCTTGGGAAGCTCGTCGAAGCTTGCGAACAGGCCCAGGACGCCAACGGACGAGCAGTTGCAGTCGGGTCGAGAGCTCACATGGTCGGTAGTGAGGCTGTAGTAAAGGTATGCTTTTTTTTCCCGTTCTCTTTTTTTTTGCGTCTGCTTTGTTCCATAGCTAACAGTATTAGCGCTCCAAACTCCGCAACTTTCTTATGCACTCGTTCCATCTCATCCTCTGGCTCTTGACACCCCACGCGACAGCCAAGATCAAAGATACCCAGTGCGGATTCAAACTGTTTTCGCGCGCATCTCTGCCGGACATCGTTCCATACATGCACTCGGAAGGCTGGATCTTCGACGTCGAAATGCTCATGTTGGCCGAGTTCGCGCGCATCCCTGTCGCCGAAGTGCCCGTTGGGTGGCGTGAGGTAAAAGGGAGCAAGTTGAATGTTGTCTGGGACAGCATTGGCATGGCCTGGGGATTGTTTGTGCTCAGGGCGTCGTGGGGGTTGGGCGTTTATAAACGGACGTGATGGGGCTGTATAAATTGTACATATTGATACCTCTGCTGTATATACTACATGTAGTTTCTTGTTTGTTCCAATCGCTTTTTATAGCTAAGTTCTATTTGCCTCTATCTAGAATAACTTGTAGTCTAAAGTTTCCCCTCCTGCTTGAGACCCTGGTACAACGCCCAGGCAGCAAGCGTCTTGCCATCCCTTAATCCCTCCTTCCACAGGTCCTCCAAGGGTACAAGCTTGAGTGTGATTTTCTCGTGCTCGTCCCTATTTCCCGTCAACCGGCCCTGCAGAGCGTCAATATCCTGCCGGGGCATTCGTTTCTGGTAGAGAAAGAGCGGGATAAACTCGTCACTGCCACCAGGAGACGGATACACTCCTTTCTGCAATTCTTCCTCCTCCGGTTCTCCGTTGGGGTTAGTTTTGTTGCGGCTGCCTTGCAGTGACTTGAGCGCCAGCGATGTCATGTCGATAAGCTCGTTCTGCGGTATCGACAAGCCAGTCTCCTCGTATATTTCCGATGCCGCGCGGCCAGCAAACGTGCCGCTGTCGTCGAGCATGCCCGCCGGGATTTCGGGAAACTCGAGCGAACCTGCAGGGATGCGCGGCTGGATCGTCATGATGGCGCGTTTGTCTTTTTCCGAGCCGGATGGTATGTCATCGGGTTGCAGGATAAGCTGACTTTCATTAGCTTTTATTTTCTTTCTTTCTGTACTTTTCTTCTCTCGGATTACTCACCAACATGCCTACACTCCCTCCTCGCAAGAAAATACTCCCCGGAAAACTCTCCCCAACATCATTCGACACATCTGCTACAAACTTCAGGAACCCGATCCGCCCGCCCCAGCGATCAACTGACTGAATGTCAATCTTGCGCAGCGCGTAGGGTTCTCGATGAAACTCATGCGTCGGGAAGCGCTGTCGAGCGAGCGAGCGCTGCAGCGTGGAGAGCCAGGTCTGAAAAGCGGGGAATGATAATAGCTGGTCGCGCGATATGAGGTCGCTGGACGCGCAGGTTACGGGGATGGTTGTTGGTGCATTTTTGATGTCATGGATGGGGATGGAGAATGTTGTCATTTTCCTTGTTGGTGGTGTTGATTTTTGGAAAATGGGGATATGGCGCAGATTGAGTCTTGATCGTGGGATCATCGAGTCGATGCGCTTAGCTTGGGAGTTATAGATACTTGGTAGATATAAGGAAGCTCAAGGTGGAGCTGGTTGTGGTTCACACGGAGCTATCCATGGTGACGTCGATACCCACTTTCTTCTTGGCGTTTCGATCGTTGATTTTGACAAGCGTACTCTGTAGACGCCATCCAATCGGATATTGTCCACGCACTCCGATCGACATCCTCCGAGGTGAGGGTGCCCCGCCCTGGTATCTCCTCGATAAGACTCTTTACTGTCTTGAGTAATCGTCCCCCCGGAATCTGGATGATTTTTCCTGGAAGGGCCACAGGTAATTCTCCAAAAAGGCTTTCATCGGTCTGCGAAAGATTTCATTAGTACACCACGTCTGTAGTTCTTCGACAGAGAGCTTCTGTCCGAAACGTCGTGAACCTCTCCACCAGAACCTTCATCATCGGACTGCTACGACGGGGTCTCGTAGGCATAGGGGATGAACTGGATAATTCTTGTGATAGACGAAGCTTGCTGGAATCTTTCACCGAAGAACGCGCAGCGAACGATGGAGGTGATGTGAGGCATGGCCTGGGCGCAGTCGTTCCATGACCTGATTTCCTTGGGCAACATGTTGGTGTGCAAGGCATTCCAACACTGCTTTGTCCCATGTAAGGAGTTGCGGAGATCATCAGGCAGCTCCCTATCACTCTGGGGTTCGTCTCTTTCCACGCCATCGATCGATGGTAGGCTCACGTCATCTCTGGAAAAATTGACCCAGTCCTCCCAAACTACATCCTGTATCCCATCCAACAATTGATCCTTGTGTCCATCATTGGCTCCGAGTGTTCTGTTTTCTTTTCAGCATGGTCGCTTCAGGGTTTGATGCTTTACGCTTCAATTTGTCGGCAGGCGGGGTGCCCTTTGGCTTGGCCGGCGGGGCCATGCCGAGAATGGAGAAACTATGAGAGCTATGTCGGTCAGCGTCAATCCACTAGGCAGACATGAAATACAGCTAAGCGCCTGTCAAAGGGACCTTGTGGATTCCTTCCACTTCCAGAGGAGCCACTCGATGCTACCTCAGCCTGCAAATCGCTCGCACTTTGGCCTCATTTGGCATCCCAACGCTTTGGCCGTATTTTAAAGTTTCCCTGCAAGGAGTCAATAGAAGCGTACATACCTGAGCAGTATTGAATATAGTTTCTTGGCCAAAGTGCTGGGTGGGTGTTCCAATAGGTGCCAATTGACTTGTTTTGAATCTTGGATGAGGGAAGAAGTGGTCGAGGTGAGATTACTTTGTGTGGCACTATCTGACCGCCTTGGCACATTAGGATGGAAGGAATCTATAGACTCAATCTAATAACCAAAATCACTAGTCATATTAGAATCCGGCCTAAATAACATCACATCTTATTCTCACTACAATACTCTAACCCACAAACATGCCTCACAGACCTCCAATTTCCCATCTCAAGGCTCAGCCGGGGTGGTTGTGTTGATGTTGATGTTAGTGGAAGGGGAGGACAATATACGGTAACTAAAGTTTTGGTATCTTGGCAAGTTACTACCTATCAATGTGACGCTTGTTCATTTCTCAATCATTCCTTTCGGGTTTACTCCTCTTGCTACAAGAAAGGATTGGCAATCTCCTCACTCCCATCAGCAGACGGTATAAGGACAAGCAGAATGCCACGCAAGACAAGCAGATCAAGTAAGCCGGTAATTTCATTTCCAGATTTATCTATAAAGTCAAAAGAGACAATATAGTAGTGATAAGAAAAGCTCACCTCGTATTGTCTCCTTAACATCATCCAGTATCAGATTTATCAGCTAGTTATACCTCTTAAGAATACTATAGACTTGATCATATTAGATCCATACAAAAGAAAAGAAAAGAAAAGAGAGATATAACCCTATTAACCTTAAGTTTAATCTCACAGTCCACATACTTTATCAATTCTGGGATATTTTTCTTTTTAGGCTTTTCTTGTTGTTGTTAGCCCAAACTGTTACTGTTATCTGTGCCGCTACAGTTCTGTTGAGTAGGATAGCCATCATGATGATTAATATCGCTGTCAGGAAGAGAGATTCACTCAGACATAGAAAATCTCTTTTTTGAGGGGAGTGATTGGTGGTAGGTTAATGATACATAATTAATTAGCCAATAATGGATAGACAGAATAGTGATGTAGTTAAGTGGGAGATTTTAAATTCATATATATAGAACGGGAGCGCTGGTAAGACTCTAACCAAAACACTACAAAATCAAATACACACAGAGCGACCAAAATTGATAAGTAGGCTAGACTAAGCTACAAGATGTATTATTATCAGTAGTAAACAAAGACGACTTTAATTATATCATTAGTTCCACAACTTTCTAGTGACTATAGAAATATTATTATAGTTTATCTACATTTATATAGACACAAAGTAAACGAGCTTATGGGAGACTCGCTCTGGTAAGATATAAATATATATAATATCGACTATCAAGCTTCGGATCATGACGAATTGACCAATCGACCGCGCTATATTGAGAACCAACGATTCTATCAACGTTGAATACAAGCTCCAGGTGCGGCAACGCACTGCCTTTGATAGCACATGAGCGCCAGGGGGCGCAGAGCCCAGTGAGGCCTGCGAGGCTGCAAGAACCTAAGTTTCTTTCTAAGTACATCTAATCAGCCTACAAGGCCACCCTACAGGCTTCAAGGCTCCCTGAGTCTTTTTATTCTTCTTTTTTCCTTCTCCAAAAAAAAAGAAAAGAAAAGAAAACAACTAATAATCGCTTCGCTGTGTTCCGCGATTACTTCGCTCTTTATAACTGCAGCTTCAGAGTCCGCGCCAGCTCGATCCCCTCGGCCAGCGTCCCCACTCGCGCATCAATGGCATACCCCTCGCTTTCCAGTTTTTTCGTCTCACTGAAGAGACCAGAGAGTGGCACGGTGAAGCATTCAATAAACTCGTTATCTTCCAGTTCTGGCTTTGGATTCTGGTTTGCCGGCAGGCTCATGTCGACTCGCACGTGGACCATGTTGAGGTTTGTATTGCAGAAGCCGGGGTCTTTTTCCAATCAAATGGCATTAGTCTGGTGATGTGGTTGTTTTGGCCAGGAAAAAAGCATACCGTTATACATCACCGTACTCGTTTGCTCGGCCACGCCCACATAACCAGTCTCCTCCTTGAGCTCGCGCACCGCGCACTCCTCTGGCGTCTCCCCTTCATCAATGAGTCCCGCGGGCACTTCGATAGCAATCTTGTCAATCGGCGGGCGATATTGTTTTTGTAGAAGAATCTCGGGGCCGGTTGGCTGGTTGAGAATCGCGACGATGCCGACACCGTCAATCTGGCTATTCTTGGGGCGTGTCTGAACGAAAAATCATGTCAGCTCAGGTTAAGTGATAGGTGTTTTTGAATGAGAGAAGTAATCGGATTGTACCGTTCGCTCGGCCGTCTCCCATGTGCGCTGTACTCCGAGAGGATCTGTGTAGGTGATTTTCGCGAGTTTGATCCATCGAGCTTCGTCAGAGTCCTTTTATATTTTTGTTTAGTGTTGGTGCCAAACACCTGGATCGCAGCAAGCGACAAGGAGTACGTACCAATGGCCCTGTCTCGATAATCTTGGATGCATTTGCGGTCGAGGGTTTTGATTGCGACATGGTTGGCAACGAGTAAATACAACAGTTGCCAACAATGAGATGAGAAAAGGAAAGAAAGGGACAGGTTGATTGATGTCATCCAAAGCGGGACGCAGCCTTTATCTTATCACCGCCCTCCCACCTCACCCCCAAACACACAATTTTACTAGCATGTACAATTCCAAGCACCAACCAAATAAACACAGTTTAAAAAGAAACTCGATCGATCATTCCAAGCAATTGCTCGAATCACAGAACCACGAAGAGCAAAAAGAAAAGTTGACTAAACTGGGAATCGAACCCAGGACCTCGTCGGAAATTAACTTCATGAAGTTAATGAAGCTCACATAGTGTGAACGACGCGTGATAACCGCTACACCATTCAGCCACTTCAGGATTGTCGTGCCACATTTATCATACAACAGCCTGAGCAGAACATTCAAGAGAGGGGATCCGAGTAGTGGTAGTACGACGCGCAAAAAAAAAAGTGGTTTAATTGGTGGCAAAGTTTAAGAGGGGCTTAGGTAAAAAGGGTGGAGTATTTTGTCTACTGTCTCGCTATAACTACTTCAGATGATTCGACCGTTTGAAAACCCTGTGACATGAACATCCACACTCCAACGAATAATCAAGTCCAACATGATTCGTAGCAACACATACACACAGGCCCAAACCCTCCAATACAACACTCAGCTGAAAAGCAGATTAAAAACTGGGGTAGCATTGCCAGTGTATTATTACATCGTCCCGTACTACTTGGCTATTTACCCGTTCCTTTCCCCCGAGGTGCATACACAAGTAACCACTGAGTAGTAAGCAAGGACAAATCGCAAGATAGAGCGATAGCATGCCTTACCCCACTTGAACACAACCACCTAACACTGGTTCATTTTACCAGTAGGTAAATTAGTATTAAATTAATAACAGCGCACGAGGGAATTAACACCTGAGTACTAACAATGCACGCATCATCGAAGATACGCTACTTCCCCATGGTCGCCGACAGGGCAGAAATGCGGGAATATGCGGGTGAAAAGGCGTCCGACGGCGCCCGCGTTAGTGGCAGTCCAGTGAGGAGTTTTGTGGGGCCGCCAAATGTATACTTTCGACCACATTCTATGAGACTACAGAATTTTACACAATTGAGAAAAAATTTCAAGTGTTGATGATGCGTTCTATTTCTCTAGGTTCTCTCCGTGTCGACCATGTTTGTCATGGCCTTGAAGACAAAATTATAATCAAGAGAAAATGAAAATCAAACTCCATGCGCCAGATGATTTGTCTGCGCTCATTTCGCCCGGAAAATACAGTACATGATCATGCAATTCGTAAAAGCTCGTAATGCTCATCAGAAGAAAGAAGAATACATAACCGGTTGCCGTGGCTCGGTCGTAAAAAGATTTCAAGTCAAAGTGGGGGAATCAATGTAGAATCGAAGGTGTGAGAGTGAGACAAGGAGCCAGTCCGCGTCTAAAGACTGGCCTCGCTCTTCTCGAGAGGTTCGCCTTCGATCTTTTTCAGGCAAGTGTCGAATTCGGCCCAGTCCTTCATGACGACCTTGGCACCAAGCTCGGTCAACTTGGCAGCCATCTCGGCGCGCTTCTCGTCACCGTGGTAGCTTCCAACATAGGCAATGACGGGAATGCCGGCACGGATGGCACTGAGAGCACCAGAGCGGCTGTCTTCGATAGCAACACATTCATCGGCTTTCTTGTTGAGGACTTGCAGAGCGTGGAGGTAAATGGCAGGGTCTGGCTTGGAGGTTGGCTTGGGAAGAGAAGTGGCGGCGCTGAAGACGTGGTCTGGCTTGAAGTACTTGTCCTGGCCAACCTTCTTGATAGAGGCGCGGACACGGCGCAGCGCAGAGGACGACACAACGGCCATATCGTATTTGCCAGAACGCTGCAGTCTCTCGAGTTCCTCGGTGACGCCAATGCAGGGAGTGGCCTTGGCCTCCAACTTGGCAATGACTTGGTTTTCCTCTTCCTTGACGTAGCGCTCAATCTCCTCCTTGTCCATCTCGAAGCCGTACTTGCCCTGCAGGGAGATCATCATGCCGCGGAAGTTCTGGCCGACGAAATCTTGGATGAGCTGCTCGCCCGTGTAGCGGTCGGTGATGTCACGTTTGGCGAGGATCTCATTGGCGATGTCGGCGCAGGCCTCGAAAGCCAGCTCCTCGGACATCACGAGGGTGTTGTCACAGTCGAACAAGAGTTGAGTAACCTGGGAAGGGTCAGTGACGGAGTTCTTGACGGGGTTCTTGACGTCAGCGTTTCATAAGCAGACATACCTTGGCCATGTTTGCAGGATATCGAGACAGTCTCAATGTGTGGCGAGGGAATTGGTAGGGGGTAGTGGATGAGACGATGAGATGGGATGAAATAAGTTAGGATCACAGGGCGGGAAGAAAGAAGGTTGAGGCGTGAGTTAGTGGTTGCCAGCGAGAGGGAAGGCGCGGCGGCGTGGTTTAAGTAGGCCAGATTGGGGAAGTGACGCTGTGGTGCAAACCGGATAGAACAAGCAGGGAAAGACAATGACGCTCTGGACACTCAGTCTGGAGCCCAGTGGAGCCCGCTAGAGCGCCGCCCAAACAGGCGCCGCCGCTTCAGCCCGGTCAGTGCGCTTTGCCCACACTGGGCATGGCCCAGACGAGGGACATCCAATGATTGCGGGCGCTGGTGACGTCGTGCAGGGGCCGGTGGGGCCGAGCGTGGCTTCGCGGGCTTCGAGCAGCAAGGGTTAAGTCACTCTAGTGTTACTGCAGCACTGCCGGTGGGGCTACAGAGTATACTCTGAGGCTTTTCAGCTGCGACAGTGACGGCGAGTAAATAATTAACGCATTCCAGCAGGAGTATCTGAAAGTTTAGGTGCAGTATGTTAACTATTGTTGTTGTTGTTGTTATTGTTATTATTGTCATTCCAGGAAAGAGTCAAAGCGAAGCAGAAGGCAATTGATATGTCCTTCGTCATACATCCGATTACGTCGATGGCCGGAGCAGACTCCGCGCACGACGTCAAGCGGGCATCATCTGGTTGGGCCTATCTTGCACGGCCGGTCAGCCGTTTCGGGCAATCTCAAAGGAGGCACGATTTCTTGTTTTGCTCTGCACGCCCGCCGCCATGCCGCTTCCGGTTTAGCGCTGCCCGTCGGGTAAACCAGGAAAAGCGCGTCGACTTTCGTCGACTTTCGCCGGCATTCTCAGCGAGGACCCCGCATGATTGGCCACGCGGCTCGCCAAGCGCTCCACGTCGTTCTCGCTGCTAATTAACTGTTATCGTCGCGGCCTGGACAAGGTCACCCAATCCATAGTAAATTTAATTAGTAAGTAGTGGTAGCACTACGACTACGATCCCTATCGTCGCCGTGTTCGAGGGCACGGCGCAATGAGCTCCGGGGGCTTGTCTGTGTCCGACATCGAGTTCCCCTCCGCGGCTGTCTCCGTATCACAGCTGCTGTCGTCGTTACGCCGTGCTGCTCTCTCAGTCTCGAATCGCCTGCGCTCCATTGAAGCCGATGCCCGCTTCGTGCGCGACGTCGCTGACCACTATGCCCTGCCCCTCGTCGCCAACGAACGCTGTGGCAGCTGGTACATTGACCCGGCCCAGAAGGCAGGCAGTGCCTACTTCAAAAGCACCGATGGCCATGCAGGCGAATGGAGCTTTAGTTTCCGCCGACTGAACCTACAGATCCTGTCGCTTGCGCGGGAACATGGCGGGTATGAACTGCTGCTACTCTCTTTTTTTCCCGCAATCATATCACACCTAGCGACTAACTAAAGCTGATGCAGGTGTATTATTGTCGACTCCACTCGCAGGGGTAAACGTACGTGACTAGTCCAGCTTCCTCCGGAAACACTGTTACATGTGAACGCGTTTCAACATAGTCATTTGCCATAGGTTCGTTGCTGACCATCGCCGTCGACGCAGTGATGCCCGATGCCCTCTCAAAAACCGTCCCGATCTGGTGTGCCGTCCTGAATCGAGCACTGTTCCCAACTGAGCCCGCCTTGCATCCAGTCCAGTTTCCTCCGAATTTCCTGACGGCCTCGGAGGAGGCCCAGATCGAGCAGCGGATTGACGGCTTTGTCGACTCGTTCAAGGTAGGTCTTCACATTCTCCTTCGCGTCTCGGGCTCTGGTCACGGTCTGATTCCAAATTTTTCATTTGCTACTAGGACCTCAAACTGGACTTGGCCCAGTTGAGTAACGACCTCGGTCGACCAATTCGGATTGCATGGGCGAACCAGGCCTATTTTTACCCGACAGATCTGCAGAAGAGTGGCCGGTACAATCTGTTTGTACTTTGTTCTGCTTCGCGGAGGGTGCATGGGGCAGAGGCCTCCGAAGGGGGCTATATACAAGGTGCCGGCGACGACAGTGAAGGCTGGGCCAATGGCTTGACAGCTCCTGTCTTTTGGGAGAATAAGGATGTTCTGTTGAAAACAGAAGAAAGTGAGTTGCCCAGCATCATCCAAGAGCTGATGGAACGCAATGGCAAAACCGCTGCGAGTCAACAAGCTACACTGGTGCTTCCTTCCTCAAACCTCTACATCAGCCAGTCACAACCGAATTCTACTGCTCACAGCAGTAACTATGACCTTGTGATTGCTTGCAATGACAAACCCACCGAAGGTGGTGATGGCAAAAGACTGAATCTAGGCTGTGGCCCGCATAAGCTTGGCAGTCGAGACCTGCGTTTAGCTCTCGACAAGGTCCATGCCTTTGCTGAAAAGCATCTTGGCTCTAATGCGTCCCAGTCGTTGCTCGTCACTTGCGAGACAGGCAAAGACCTTTCCGTCGGGACTCTGCTAGCTATCGTCTGCTTGTTCTACGACGACAATGGCATGTCGCTCTTTCAAACCTTTCCCCAGTCAGCCGCTAATCCCTCTCGCTGTGTAGGGAAATTTGTCGGAAAACAACCACAGCTTTACATGGACAAACAGTTCATCCGCCAGCGTCTGGCATGGATCATTACTTCCAAGCCCGATGCTAACCCCTCACGGGCGACGCTTCAATCGGTCAACGCGTTTCTTTTACAGAGACCAGATTGAACCTCTATTATATCCATATAGTGACTTCGTATATACATTAAGCTAATTACAGCATCAGTCGTCGATCACAGCCTCGAGTACCGCCCCGGCGTCACCCTGGTCTAAGCTATCTAGAGTCGCCATGTCGTCTCTACTAATGTCGAAATCGTACACGTCGGCATTAGCGATGATCCGTTCGGGCGTGCCACTCTTTGGCAGCGGCACCCAGCCTTTTTGTAGCGAATATCGGACAAGTACCTGGGCTGTAGTCTTTTCGTACTTTTTGGCCAGCCCAACAAGCGTAGGGTCGTTTGCTTTATTACCGCGAACCAGCGGGCAGTAGGCTTGAACAATGATTCCGTTGGATTTGCAATATCTCTCGATCCGGCGCTGCTGGCACCACGGGTGGAGCTGTATCAATGTTAGACCAAGTCTTCTGTTGCGTGTAAAGACTTGCTCACCTCAATCTGATTGACGTCCGGCGGCCAGACCTTGGCATACGCCTTCATTTCCTCTATATGTTGAACCCCGTAGTTGCTCACACCAATGCTCTTCGTCCGTCCCTCCTGGAGTAGCCTTTCCAGCGCTTGCCACAATTGCTTGCGCCCAGCCGGGCCCGAGCTCGAGCTGTGAATGAGAAACAAATCAACATACCCGTCGCTCCCAGCAATCTTGTTCACACTATCCACGACCTTTTGATACGTTGCCTCAGGCGACCCGGCCGGCGTCATGATCTTGGTTGTTATAAAGACATCGTCCCGCTCAATCCCCGATTGTGCCACGGCCTGCCCGACCTCTGTCTCGTTCCCGTAAAACTGTGCTGTGTCGATCAGGCGATAGCCTGTGTTCAATGCTGCCAGTGTCGCCTGCACGCTCTGCGGACCCGTGTCGTGTGTGCCGAATCCGAGCCGTGGGATGCGTTTTCGCGAATTGCGAAGCGGTAGGAGGTCGGATATGCTGAGCGTGGACATTCTTTTTTTTTTCTTTGAGGTTGTTGAGGATGAGTTCTCGCGATGACGCGATGCGGGGTACGTACTGCTCTGCTGGTAGCAAATTACTACCTAGGCGCTCTGTTATGAACTGATGTGAAGGACTTGTGAATGGGCGTCTAAAAAGTATTTATTGATGCTGAACTGTCGGCCGAGATCTGCAGGCGATGAAATGGCGCAAGAATGTTAAATAATCAATGAAGAAATGTTCGAATGTTCTGGCGGTGACCCCACTTGGGGTGATCTCATCGGGTTCAATGTTGCATTAGTCAAGGCTGTATTCTAGACTGTTCAATCTATTAAGTTGAAGATATCAATAATTTGTTTGATTAATTCAACATTTTAAATGCTCCTTTTACTCAGGCTCATCAATTAATTCATTTCACTCACTCTACTATATAGAGTATACATGTAATAGAGTATACATGGCAACCAATATATACAATCGTATGTAGTTCTTTGTTTAATGTATAGTTGGAAGAGAGAAAAGACGAGTGAACCAGTATTTAGACAAAGAATCCAACAATTTAGCAATAACCAAATATATTTACAATGTACGGAGTAGTATATTCAACTGTTCTAAATATATAGATGTAAACCCAACACCGAAAGTCTCGTTGCTGTGGAGCTGGGACAACGCACGGCCTAGGCCGCAAGGGGAAAAGGGGGAAAGCGGTGTTTATGGCCCCCCCTGCCGCCCATGCGGAGACAAGACAAACAAGCTTTCATCAATTCATCTTGCATCTCTGGTCCTGTTATCAATTCTTGCTTCATATCCCTTCATTGCCTAGGCTCTTTTTTTTTTTTTTTCTTTAAAAAAAATTATCCCGGCAGAGAATTCTATCTAATACTCGCCGCTGCGTCGCTCGGTACATTGGAGACCTCGACAAGTCGATCGTTACCCCTCCTTGCTTGCTGTCTTAGGGCTGATTCTTTGACATCCTGCGTCCTGCCTACCACTTCTTACTACGCTCGCTGCATTGATTGATCCCGTCGTCGCCACCTTGGATGGGTGTTGTTGGTCTTAATCATGTTGATGGTCGAAAAGCAGTGGATTAATACACAACAGAAGACCTTTACGAAATGGTAGGCGCGATTTTCAAACCAACTGGCCGGCTTTCTTTGTCTTGTCTACATGAGCTTACATTCGCGTCTTCTTTCCCCTCAGGCTCAATAATAAGATCAAGGCTAGAGACCTTGCCATTGAAGACCTCGTGAAAGATCTCTCCGATGGGGTAGGTGATCATGAAAGTGCCTCCATTTTCGACGACCAGTTCTAACCGAGGTGACTTTTCTTCCTAGGTCATCCTCATCCACTTGCTCGAAATCCTCGGAGACGAATCCCTCGGCCGATATGCGTCCAAACCAAAGCTGCGCGTGCAAAAGTTTGAAAATGTCAATAAGAGTCTCGATTTCATCAAATGGCGCGGCATTCCGATGACCAATATTGGCGCCGAGGATATCGTCGACGGGAACAGGAAGATCATCTTGGGTCTGATCTGGACGCTCATTTCCAAGTTCACCATTAGCGACATCAACCAGGAAGGTATATCGGCAAAGGAAGGACTGTTGCTTTGGTGTCAGCGCAAAACGGCCTGCTACCCGGAAGTCGAAGTGCGAGATTTTTCAGCGAGTTGGAACGATGGTCTTGCTTTCTGTGCGCTGCTTGATATCCACCGTCCAGATCTCATCGATTTTGATTCCTTGGATAAGAATGACCACCGCGGCAACATGCAACTGGCCTTTGACATCGCTGCCAACGAGATCGGAATCCCAGACTTGCTTGACGTCGAAGATGTCTGTGATGTGGCGAAACCTGACGAGCGGTCGTTGATGACTTATATGGCCTACTGGTTCCATGCATTTTCGCAGCTGGAAAAGGTGGAGAACGCCGGAAGGCGGGTGGAAAAGTTTGTCAGTAATATGCAGGGCGCCTGGGAGATGCAAACCGGATACGAGAAGAGAATGAAGGAGCTTTTGCGCCAAATTGCCCAGCAGAGAAAGGATTGGCAGGAAGCGTCATTCGAGGGCACTTATGCCGATGCAAAAGAACAACTCGCACAGTTTTCACAATACAAGAGGAATCAGAAACGGAAATGGGTTGCTGAAAAGTCAGACCTGGCTGCATTATTGGGAAATATCAAGACGAAGCTGAGCACTTACCGTCTGCGACCGTATGAGCCTCCGATTGAATTGCGTCTTGACAAATGCGACCAGGAGTGGGAGAATTTGATGAAGGACGAGCACGAGCGAAGCCAGCTCATCAACGAGGCCATCCGAGATATCAAGAACAAACTGCGTCGCTCTTTTGCCGACAAAGCTAATGATTTCGCACTGACCCTAAAGACTTTGACGCTTGCAATATCCGGCTTGGAAGGTGAAGTTGATGATCAACTTGCGCATGTGCAGCGTCTCAACGATAACCTGCCGCCCCTAGATGCGTACTTGGAGACCATTGCCGACCTTGAGGAGCAATGTGCCGAGGCCAATATCGATGAAAACGATTATACAATGTACACACTGGATGAGCTTGCATATGAGCTGGGGCTTGTCAAATCAAGCGTGGCGAAGAAACTGGCTTTCCTCGAGAATCAAATGGTGGCGAGGAACATGACGAACTTGACTCCTATCCAGCTGGAGGAATTCGAGTCTGTGTTTCGACATTTCGACCGAGACGGCTCCAACACGCTACAGGAAATTGAGTTCTCGGCCGCATTGGCGAGTTTAGGTCTGGTTTACGATGAAGACGAGATGCACGAAGTCTTCCTCGAGACTTGCGGACGAACCTCGTCTGTCAGCTTTGAGCAATTCATCCGGTTCATGGTCAGTGTGACGGAAGACCAGAACTCGGCAGAGCAGGTGTTCCAAAGCTTCCGTGAGGTAGCGGATGGAAAAGTGAGTCTTCTTATTAACGAAGCGAGTTTTAGTTCAATATACTAACGTTGATACACAGCCATATGTCACAGAATTGGACCTCCGACATTCTCTTATCCCCGACGATCTCATCGAGAATCTCCTTGAATCAATGCCAAAGCATGAAGGACCCGATCTCTTGGAAGACAGAGATGTTCCTAAATACGATTATATAACTTTCATGGAAAAGATGATGGACGGCCAAGGAACTCCTTCAGACGATCACAAGCATTCGGTTAATGGGGGTCACTAGGACTGACATCTTGAAAATAGCATTTCTTGGGTCGTTTGGGACAGGCTTGTCTTTGTTAATAGGTGTTGTTGGACTGGCGAGAAATCAGGCTTTGACCTGTCTTTGTTGTTCTTTTTTTGTTAGGACTTTTGCATGCTGGACAGCACTCTCATTCTCAGTACAGTTTCGTATCCCTATATACTAGGGGAAAAATTATAATTAAGAAAATACAACTCCATTGGTCGAATATCTTTCGTTCCAGATTATGCGCCGTACTACAATGTGCTGGATAGATCATTGCACTGTCTGTATCAGGGAAGATGTGATTGATGTGATGGAGAATCCAAGCTAAGTCTATATAGTACTAGCGTGGTCACTATCGTTATCCGTCGCGCCTTCAACCTCAGCCTCGACCTTGCTGAGCTGCTTTGGAACCTTCCGTTTGCAAAAACCACTCCCATTTCGACCAAAGTCAACAGCGTTGGCCACCGTCATGGATCGCAGTCTTGATGAAATCATCTCCGAGCGCCCTGTAAGTACTTTTTAGTACAATTGGACATGTGAAGCTTTGTCCAGCATGCTGATCAGCAACCATTATAGCAGAAGCAGGGCGGCCGCCGTGAACGGCGCAACAGAAACACAAGCAATGCTCCTCGCGATGGCGTGAAAAAGGTATGACCACAATACTGAAAACATCGAAAATATAGATCTAACGGGAACAACAAAAAGGTCTTCCTCCTCCTCCAACTTCCGACACCGTGAAAATCCGTCCCGACTCCTGCAGCAGGACGGCAATTCTTTCGCGATGGATCATTATTTTCCTATGATCTATATGAATATATATATAACACTACCAAGAAATTGACCTCTCGGCTGACCTTGTTCCCCAATTTTGAAATTTACAGTCATATCGTGAACGTGTTGATCTGGATCGGTTGGTTTTTTTTCCTTCAGGTCTGAATGTGGCTGATTGTTGTTTTTCTCCCTGCTAGTGACTGGGTACACGACCGATTTGAAGACGAAGGAGATTGTGCGTTGCTTTTGATTGATTGCATCTACTTGACCGTGTTTACTCATACCTCTCGGCTTCAGCCCGTGCACATCGCCGCAATGACCGATCCAGACGTGATCGCTCCCCGGATGCCGACCAATCGTCAGTTTTGCATAACCTTTGATTTCGAATGAAATACATACTGACCTTGATTCAGAGCTCGCCTGCGCGTCGATAACCTTCACTACGACCTGACGGAGGAGGACCTCGAGGTATATTGTTCCTTGCGATGTTCATGCACTGTCCGAAACTAATTCCTCGCAGGGTCTTTTCAGCGGAATCGGACCCGTCTCCCGCGTACGCATTGAATATGATCGTGCCGGCCGCTCGGAAGGAGTCGCCATTGTTACCTACAACCACATTGAAGACGCAAAATTTGCAATCCGAGAGTTTGACGGAGCGAATGCCAAAGGCCAACAAATCCGGTTGACGCTTTTGCCTGCTCGCGGTGGCGGAGCGTCGAGGGCAGAGAAGCCGAAGAGTCTGTTTGAACGTATCGAGCGTCCCGGCGACAGAAGCGAACGCAGTTTGAGTCCTGGTAGCGATGGCGGAGCCGGCGGGCGACGTCGCCGACGAGGTGGCCGCGGCCAGCACCGCAGCGATGTATCCAAACCAGCCCCAGACCACATTGATCGCTACGTCCCGGGACAACGGTCCCCTGTGCGCCGGAACGGTGGTGGTCGTCGACCAGGTGAACGCCGAGACGAGAAGCGCCGAGACGGTGCAAAGGCCGGCAGCGGGCCACGTCCTAAGAAGACGCAAGAAGAACTCGACCAGGAAATGGACGATTACTGGGGCTCAACCAATACCACTGGTGCCGCCACGGAAACCGTTGCTGCCCCTGCTACTGAGCCTGCAGCTGTTGAGCCTGCACCGGTTGCTGCTGCTACTGCTGACGACGATATCGACATGATTGAGTAAACTCTTGCAAGATTGAGTTTGTGGTTATGTCTCTTCACTGTTTTGTTTGACCATACTTTTCCCAGGATGTATTGTAACCAAAAAACATACTTGAACAACACGAAACAAAGGATTCCTTATACTTCCGTCACACCCATGTATTGGATAAGAGGTAGCATTGTTTATTAGATAGATATGCTGTCTTGACAAGATTATTGCCTAGAAATGGTTTACTATTGATAACAATCAACTAGCTGGTCATAATCTAGGCACAACAGAAGAAACAAATTTCCTTTCTCTACCGCCATAGCCCGTATGGCTCACGACAAGCTTTCCATAGTTTGATTGTGCCGTCTTCACTTCCCGTTCCGTACAGTTTTCCGTCCGGAGAGTAGCTGACTGACCAGATGGGTCCGTGGTGGCCCTTTTGGACTTCTGTTGAAGTTGTTAGTTTGCTGTTGATTTGGAAGGCAGGATTGCATACCGAGTTCGTCGTCCGTGTGCAAGTCGTAGACTCGCGCCCAGGTATCCTCGCCAGCACCGCCAGTGACAAAACGGCCCGTCTCGTTATTGACAGCCACGCTGGCAACCTCGTAGCGAAAGTCGACCTTTTTGAGGAGACGGCCCGGTGCCGCGCCATCGAACAGATAAATGCTCTTCCCTGCGGCCACGCTCAGGATTCCAGAGTCGTTAGGCCGCGTGGCGAGGAGGTTGAGCTCGCAGCTGCCAATGGTGCCCTCGACGTTGTGCTCGACAATGGGGTGTCGAGACCGGAGGTCCCACCATCGAATCTTTCGGTCTTCGGACGCCGTGGTGAGGATGTTGTAGTTTTGGTTCCAGACAATGGACTTGATTGTGCCTCCGTGCACGCCCGGTCCGATTTCGTAGCTGGTGGCGGTGGAGTCAGAGTCGTTGTTGTTGTTAGTGGTATTAGCTGGTGCCGGCTGTGTTGCCGCTGGAGCTCCATCGCTAGAACCACTGCCACTATTGCTGCTGCTGCTGCCGCCGCGCGAGAGATCGAAGATGCGCAGCTTCTTCTCCATTCCTCCCGTGGCGAGCACCTGCGGGTTGGGCTGGTTTGGAAAAGCTATTGCTCGCACAATGTGAGAATGCTGCAATGTGTGCAGACATTCTCCTGTATGTGTATCCCATACTTTGCTGTACATGAATTAGCATTACAATAATATTTGAATTGGAGTTGTCGTGACTCACGCCGAAAAGTCCGCTGCAGCGGTCGCGGCAATATTGGCATCGGCTGACAGTCGAGCTTGCCATACAGCGCCTTTGTGACCCATGAAAGTTCCGATCCTTAGCAGAGTTAGGTGACTAGATTCAATATGCTCTCTTGCTAGTGCTCACCAGTCGCCTGTGATGCCATCGCGAAGCATGGGGTTGTTATCTAGGGACTTGTGAGCATGCCGAGATGCCATAGCAATCTGGAAAAAAGTACCTTTGCATGCTGATATCAGATAGTACTGGTCGTCTTCCACTATAGAGGAAAAACTAATGTGTGGAACCGGACGAGAATGTCCATGGCATGTTAAAGGAACCACCTTGGGAACGTCTGGAGGAAATTTAGGATCTGCCACAATAAACGCCAGAGGAACCATACCAGAAGCCATTTCCAATCAACATAAAAGACAGAAGAGGTCTCAATTGACAAGAAACTAATAGTCCGAAGAGAAATGTGCGGCTGAGGGAGTCTGCCAGACAACTTCAATGTTGGACAAGAAAGGAATGTAGAAAAGAAAGCAGTCCTTGTCGCAAGTTGAAAATTTTTGGCTATAGAGTGAGAACGTTAGCTGATATGGGCGGGTTCGTTATTTTTGTTCGTGACGTCGTTAAAGTGCTCGAGAAGGATAAGACGGGCATTTGCCGCCAGAAAAGAAGGAGTGAGGGAGCGGCCGTAAAGAGAGTCAGTCCAGTCCGTCAAAAACGCGCGCCAGCAGCGTGAGAACTCTTCCTAGGTAGAGGTACGAGCGTGCGTGAATATCAGAGTCGTGCTAGAGTCGTGATGGTCGTGGAAGAAGCAGGTTGGATGCTCAGATGCAAGATTCAAGATGAAGCTGAAGATGCGACGCTGACTGGCTGCTGCCCGCCAGAGACACTTTGCCTTTATGGGACTAGCGTGTCTGACCCCCGGGCGCTGGGCAAACGCACGTGAGTTCGTCTCACTTCAGGATATTGCTTAAAAGATATAATTAAGAGTAAAAAATATAAGAGACTAATCAAATTATTATACATAAACATGTAATAAGACTTTAATTATTATAAAATATTCATATATGTTTCTATTATATATGTTTTTATTATTAAATGAAAGTGTTTTCTAGAAGTAGAGAGCAAGCAAGTTGTCAGGCAGATCATTGGCTGGCTGTCCGCCCGTGTTGGCCTGATTCCTAAGGCATGAAAATATAGTCGCCCACTGTCCAATTTCCAAGTCAAACTATGGGGACCTCATAGGAGTATTCTCAATAGATATAGCCATAAATTATTATAGTACTAAGCCAATTATTAGTTCCTCCAGTATTTTCCTCTAGCTCTAAAGGTATAGACTTAGTAGCTAACGTATTTCACAAGCACCACGGGACACCCAAGCGTCGCGGGACACCCTCTCAATTTCCTCCCACCTTCAACCAACCATATATTTGAAAATCGCATAACCACAGCAATATGCCTCAGAACGCTGCAAAAAGGACCTCAAACGATGAAGGAAGACTTCTACTTGCTATGAACGCGTTAAAAAAACAACAAATAACCAGTGTGCGCGAAGCAGCGCGCATTTACTGCGTACCGAAGTCAACGCTTCACGCGCGAATGCAGGGTCGCATAAATCGCTCATATAAGCGCCCAAAAAACACTAAATTGTCAGAAACCGAGGAAATTACACTGCGCAATTGGATTCTCTTGATGGATAAGCGTGGCTGCCCTATTAGGCCTTCAATGGTAGAGCAAATGGCCAATTGTTTACTTGCAAAACGCGATCTCATTGATTTACTATCTACTGTTGGTAAGAACTGGGTGGGCAATTATTTAAAATGCTAACAAGACCTACAGACTCGTTACATTTGTAAATATAATTATGAGCGCGCTTTATGCGAGGATCTAATGATTATTGGCGGCTTTTTTAATAATCTTGAACGCGTTTTTATCGAGTATGGGATCACTGAGGAAGACATTTGGAATTTTGATAAGATTGGGTTCGCTATAGGCATCATTTCTACTGTAAAAGTTGTATGTAGTTCTGATCGCAAAGGAAAACCTCATCTATTGTAGTCTGGAAATCGAGAATAGATCACAGCCGTGGAATATGTAAGTGTAAGAGGAATTACAGTACCTTCGCTTATTATATTAAAATTAGTTAATAAGCTTCTTGACTGGTATAATCTGCCTAGCTTACCACCTGATTAAGTAATTATCAAATCACTAAATGGTTAGATATCTAATAAATTAGGCCTTGAATAGCTTTAAAAAATCTTTAATCTTTAGATAAAGTCTTATACAGTTAGCCAGTACTGTCTTCTAATTCTTAATAGATATAACAGTTATCTTACACCTTTATTTGATTAATACTGCGCTGTAAATGATATTATTACTGTATGTATACTGTCACACTCATTACATCTGCTTCAACCGCTCGATATAGGTATTTTTACAGTTTTTAAGCGCTTATATAGGTAAGCGGTTGAGAACTAGATGTGCTGCGGTATTAACTATATTGATAAAGACGAATTTCTTATGATATATACAGATATTTAGGACAAAGCCTATACCATATAAAATATTAAGAGCAGCTTTTTATCCACCAATATCTTGTTATTTGATCAAGAATGTGTACTATCCAAGCTTAATATTCAATTACGAACACCTACCCCCCCAAGTACAAGTCATTCTTCTGTAAATTGGTCTCTAAAAACACTAAATAATATAAAAAATCTGACTTATTAAATAAACACTATAAATCAGCTTATAAAGTAACATTTTATCTATCTAAATTCACCTATAAAGCGCGCATTAGACCAGTTAATAAAAGGTTGCTTGTTGGTTATGAATTCCACCACTATATTAGCACAGGAAAATCAGGAATTAAGAGTAGCGAACTATCACTAGAAGCAGAAAAGGACAACCCGTGGCCGGCCTATTGACTGTCAAGGGATTTTAACGGTTTCTGAAGGTCGCGAGATCGCTGCAGCAGCATTGACAGCCCAGGAAGCTTTACAATTGCCTAATCCGGAAGTGGCTTCGGGGGCACGTAAGCGCGCGCCGCGGACCTGTTCTATTTGTAAACAAATTAGACATATTCGCACGTACCGTCCGAATAATTCTATATAGAAATTATATTGTAATTCAGTTAATTCGTTACATTATGGTCATTTTACATGATTTCTTGGCGCGGGTGTCCCGCGACGCTTGGGTGTCCCGTGGTGCTTGTGAAATACGTTAGTTAACCTATAGTTCTTACCCTAGCCCTGTAAGGCTGGTGTATCCTGGTGCTGCACGTGGATTGAAAAATAAGATTAAAGAGGATTACTAATATTCATCTTTATATATTAATAATTTCCACAGAAGAGGCATTGTTTTGATACTGAAAATCATGTTCTTAGTAATGCGCATTAGTAATATGTATTACTGACTCTGTTACAGTAAGTCACTCAAATGGAAATGTTTGTGTACTGAGTACTTACGTTGGTTCCTACCCTCAGTCAGCTCGTCAATGCCACATAGATTTGCCTATATCTGTTATTTGTAAAACATTTCTAAGCCAGTTTAACATACATTCAGGTAAAACCATTCTCAAGTGGATGGTATAACCTGACTAACACCCACTACTATAATATAGGCTAGCAACATATAATGCTTGAGGAATTAGTTCCTAACTTTATTATAGTCAAATAAATGCAAAAAACTGGTCCCTATCTGACAAAGCTCAACTCCGAACGTGGCAGCCTTGTGCCTACATAAACTACTATGCATCATCTTTTCCGTCCAATTCGTTAGACCTCTCATCTGATCTATTCTATCAAAACCGAGAAATTATTATTTTAGTCGAACTTATTATCCATTTACTTTGAGCAAAATGTCTGTTGAAGTCAAATCCCCGGTCCCAGTGCCCACCAGTGATCCTGACCGTATTAATGGTGTACAATATATCAACCACGACGGTTTCAATAGTGATCCTAATGTCTTCAAAGCTATTCAGAATAGCAGTAACAGTGCAGAAGAGGCCAAGAACAGGGAAATCCATAGTAGCAAAACGCGAATCCATGTCGAGTTCGCTGACTTCTATGGCTTCCAGCCGACTCGTGTGGATCGCAGGTTTGACTTAGACTTGTCGGATCTAAGTTACCTACCAAAAGTACGTTGCTAGCAACCTTCGAAGAGTCGCTTTCAACTTGTCTCACTTCCATGTTACAATTGAGCTGCTTGGCACCTTTCTAAATCATACTAGGTTGACAATCCCCGGGCTGACTGGGTGGTCGCCGCTGCCTCTCATGCTTTCAGAGCGTACCAAGCAGCAGGTTTTGACACCGTCCATCGATTTGCGACTGTCGGTACAGGGTCAGGTACCGATGTGTTAGCCGCTCTAGATACTTTTCCCCAGCTATCGAGTGTAGCATTAACCGATTTACACGACGAAGTCGTAAAAATTGCAAAGTCGAACGTGATATCTGCTACTTCCGGAGCGGAGAAGAGCGTCCGGAGTACAGCAGCACAAGCTGTTGCCAGAGCTGGGGATTTGTTATGGCCTCTTAAGGGCCAAAAGCAATTCGACCTCATATATGAGTCAGTAAAAAATATCAAAGCGCGGTTTTTGTCTTATTTTTTTTTTTCCCAAATATTAACTGTATGCAGGAACCTTCCAAATATTCCACTTCCGGACACAGCCAACCTTACTGATGGTCAAACTTCGTCTACCTATGTTGGCGATCGTAGTGCCGACAGTATACCTAGCTCAATCTCAACAGCTCTTCTTGAGCTTCACTATGTCTGCTTGCTACAAGCAAAGGCTTTTGAATTGATTAGTCCCAAGGGCGCCGTCCTCTCAAGTATAGGAGGAAGAATTGAATTGAAAGAGCTCTTGAACTTGGCCAACGAGGCTGGCTACTCTGGGAGAATTCTCTCTCTGTCATGGAAAGAACAGAGTGAGCCTGAGTCTGTCATTGGTGGATACGCCAAGAGCGAGCAGCAAGGCGGTAGAAAGGTATATTTTAGCTCTCTTTTCTGTGCTTCTTGCATTAACTAACAGATAAAGTTCTATTTCTATCCCACTGCTACCCTCGAGTCAATTTTCAGGGATCGTACCCCGGCAGGTGCGGGTTTCTGTGCATTCCAGATTGAACAGGAACTCTTGCCCAGTCGTCTCAGCGCTACTGAAGCTCTCGAGAAATACCACCAAGGGACCTCGATTGGCCATACAGTCGTTGTGATGGCTAGCAACCCAAAGAGTTCTTAAACACAACAACACACGAGGCGCGCGAAAATTCTTAGATTTTTGGAATACTACAAGAAGATGAGATTGCCCTTTTTTTATAGAAAGAAAAATCTTGATCATGTAAAGAATGTTGTCTTGAGTAGGTTTGTGAAATTCTTGTTTGTAGATGCGCGAAATCAATATTACATATGGACTTACCATTAAATCTAATTGCTTATCGTGATCAATGGATCTTCCTTAGCCCCTTCAGTCAAGATTAACCAAGATTAACTAAAGTCATAACTAAGCAGTAGCCAAACCTAATTCCAATCCCACTACCTTAAAGGGCGGGGAATAAGTAGGTTAAATTTAAGCAGCACAGCACTGAAACTTCGTCTTCTTAAAGTATGGCTAGAGGAAATACTAAAAAAGGCTTCCACCGAGAGACATCACAAACTACACGAAAGGAAAGGCTATTCTTATTTTAGAAGGTGAGGAAATGAACGTTACATCCTGGCCATTTGCCACAACCAACACGTCCCAATCTACACTTTACATTGGTCCCCGGCCTGAACAGTTCAGGCGGCACTAGTATGTACTAATTATGTAGGTCTAGTTTGGCCGAGATTTTCACTTTCTCACTTTCTGGCAGCTGCGTATAAATGCGGGGAAATCCGGTTATTTAGGGCGCCCGTATAGATACCACTAAGTACTCACACGGTCATCATACAAAGAAACCAACTTTTCATAAAGCACGGCTTGAGATGGTTGGTAGGTATAAAGTCACTAGTATCGTACGGACCCCCTGTGTCGTATAATCCCTGTAGTCTTACATGTAGCATTAATTCTGACCCTAGCGCTACACATAGCAAAAAGTTGACGAAATTAGATTAAGCCACCTCTCGCACTTTAGCGCGTGAGATTGAATCGTTCTCGACCATGCTCCAAATTGTCTCATACCCCCTGCTTTGTTCGTTAGTGAGCACTAAAACTCTGATTAATCACCGAAACGTGGTCATGACAAGGGCATTTACAACTTAAGACCGTCGTTGATGTAAACGGCTGTTAAGTCAAGCTGAAGATGGCCTTTTCAGCCTAGTGAAAGAAAAGTGAGATTATCCACGTATAGGACACTTAAGGTTTATCATATATGCTAACGCCCTTTCCTTTCTTCTTCCACTCGCCATAAATTATTTTGCATTTGCTCTCGACATGTCCAACAGAATTAAGCAAAGATTAGCCTATCCCCCTGGAAGGAGAAAGTCGGACGCTATGGGCCCAGAAACGGATGACTGGACCACAGCCACGGACCGAAAAGCGAAGAAACGCATTCAGAATCGACTTGCCCAGAGAAATTACCGTATGTACAACATGCATAAATATGTTACCGTTTCTTTATAACGGTATAGGTTTTATTTCCCATGCCTGACAATCCCTAGGATACCGCTTGAAAAAACGCCTCGAGGAGTTGGAGCAGCAGGTGCACGACTATGAGGATAACAACGCACCCCAGGATGCAGCAAACCCTAACCCGAAAGGTAATGTTAGCCACGATGCAAGCAACGCACCATGAATAACAGTTTTCTTAAATCAGCTCGATCAATTATAGATGACCCTACAAGTGAAATGCCACTGCCCGGCAGCTTCCACACATATAATGATATCAATTTAGAACATAACGTGAATTTGTTGCCATCATTTTCTCAAACCAGTCCCAGAGTGTTATCTTCAGCCACAACTAATCAAGGTTCCGGAACCCGGCAACCGACAAGGCTAAGCCCTGATATTATTCCTTTGTCTCCGGATTTTGCCCCAAGCATGGGCAATACCTATTTATCTGCAGAAGTCCCAGACCCTGCATTTCATCCTGCCCCGGGCTCAGGGCAGTATCCACCAACCCCAATCGAGGGTTCCCTGGATAGTCGGCGGCAGTTTGACAAGGATTTGAATCGTAAGCTAGTGCACTACGTCTCATTAGACCCCTTCCACGGCCTCTCCATGGCTTAGAAATTTGAGCTGTCTAATTAACTACATTACTTTAGTCCTTAGTATGGCCGATATGGAGCCCGTACTAGAATATAGACCGGCTGGAGCCCATCGTACACAATTGGATAACCCTTGGAAGAAGCATAGACAAGGAAAACCACAATCAAGACCTATTATCACTCGTCATGAATTCTTTGGGCCACCTGCTGTTTCTCAGTCCTCAGCTTCCAACCAATCCAAGAGAGATTCAGCAGAAATGACACCATCACAGCCCTTGGTATCACTATTACCATCTGTTACAGCTGACGATGATAGTGACGCACATCAGATCCCAGATCGTACATCAAGCACAGAAGAGCGGATTGAATACGTGATATCGTGTGCCAAGCAGGCAGGTTTCGATAGCCTCGACTCGCTCATTACAGCATACTATACTCAAAATTTCAGCCAAACATCGGTTCTGTCAGACGCGCAGCGAATGAGCCGACACCGAGGCCTGCCTCAGGTGCTCGCAGAGGTACGAAAGATGTCAGAGAGCTGGACTCTCTGGGAGCGGAATGGCTATGAGGATGAGATTCTCCGAGCAGCTGAGGGTATTTGTGCCGTCGAGTACAGCCAATTTATCCAAATGGATAGTACTGAGTCCACTATTGAGGGAGGAAATGACCTGTATCCCACACAGAGAACATTTCAAGCTCATGTAAGCCAGACTTTTTTTTTTGTGGTAATATTCACCAAAGATGGAATTCCCTTCTTTTTCCTTCTCCTACATTGTCTAATCTGATATGCTTTTTTAATAGCTGCCACACCTCTGGGCATTGCTGGCCTCATTGACGTCGACGAATGCGTCTATAAGTCACCGAGATCGTGCCGACGTGGTTTTGGCCAGCATGTTGTTGCCTTGTTACTGGGGCCGGGTTCCCCGATGCCAGATCATATCGTGGCTGAAAGCTTGCGTCAATCACTCGCACCAGAACTCTTCAATAGAAAATTCTCTTAGCTTTGACATGCTGTAAAAATCAATGAACTGGCTGGAGCATGTTGACTATCCTAGAATGTCGTCTTGAGGTGTGTCGCTAGGGCACTAGTTTATAAGAAAATAAGAGTGTTCAATCTCTGAGTGCCTGTTTGCATAAGTGTCGATACGCCTGCTGTTTGTGATTCGCCGTACCATGTATCAGATCAGAGTTAAATTGCCACAAACTTGACACTGTCAGCCTGAAAAACGCATTTGTATTTTAAATTGTTCCCAGCGTGTTAGTGACCCATTGTGGTAAACTAACTGTATTTTACAGTAGGAGCACATGAGGCATTTACTAATATTTCGTGTGTTACTAACGCTACTAGGGTATATAATCAGAAAATATGGATCAGGCTATTGGATGTGATGCATAGATTTTTCCACCTAGACACAAATGTTCGGAAAGATAGGCTTGTCATAAAACGGATTACTCTCCTATCTGATGAGAGATAATAAGGTTGAGTTATAAGTAATGTTTGTAGTAATTTAATTTTCAATAATTAGTTAGAGTTAGTTGGCTAATATATTAATTTATGTCCAGTAAGTTTTGTTTTTCCATTCGACAGGGGGCTCGCTCGCTGATTACCGGACTCGGAAATAGTGGCTGAGGGTAGAGCAAACAAAGAAATCTGAGTAAGACTGCTTTCCTGGGATGTGACTGGTCTTACTGTCTGTAGAAAATTAGCCAATATTCACCCCGCTAAGATACTGTTATTTTCTTCCCGTCACCTGAGCCTTCAAAGTCAGTTCCCCTTACCCACGCAACGAAGCGTGAAAATAACGCTACTATGGCTGGAATTCCAAGCGCACAATATGGGTTAAATAGTCGCACCCTTAATTCCTCTATTTTAGAGGATAGTCTTACTCCGGTGCCGCCTGCACAAACAAGTCAAGATGAAAAAACCACTTTTGACTCTTCACTCGAGACAGCTGACGGTAGAGAGCCTACCGAAGAGGAAATAGATACTCTCCGTCACGTCTCGGACCATATTCCACTCAACGTATGGCTCGTGGCTGGAATCAGTCTTACCGAGCGATTCACATATTATGGCATCAACTCTCCGTTTCGTAAGTTTTCTCATTTGGACTTTGCCTGGGGCAAAGTATTATAGGTCTACTAATATTAATGTAGAGAATTACGTTCAAAATCCTCCTGGTAACCCCTCCCATCCGGGGGCATTGAATCTTGGTCAGGCGCGTGCGACAAATTTGAACGATGCTTTTCAATTTACTGTCTATCTCTCACCTGTTGCCTGGGCCATCATTGCTGATACAAGGCTTGGTCGGTATAGAACCATTTGTGTCGCTACAGCGTGAGGCTCTTTCCTACCACCATCGACTATACTTGTAAACAATAGATAATTATATTTATTGACTGTTAACTAGGATATATCTTGCCGGTGTGATACTTATATTCGGCACGTCAACCTCTGCTGCGCAGCAACATCACGCGAGCCTTGGTGGCTTTATTGCTGGAATGATCACTGCCGGGTTTGGTTTGGGCGGATTGAAAGCGTGTGTGCCGCCATTTATGGGTTTGACACGTTTCTATTGTCACTATTAATAAAAGTCGGTGCTAATTTCCCTCCTAGCCGATCAATACACAGAAACAAAGTTGAAAGTGAAGACTCTTAAAAGCCAGGAGAGGGTTATCATAGACCGGAAATTAACTCTCCAGTCTATTTATGGCCTCTGGTACTGGTGCGTTGACGACAAATGAAAAACCAAAAAGTCAATAATTTGACTATAGGCTCATAGAGATCTAATGTACTGGAAAATTCTTTTAGGTGTGTTAACATTGGCGCTTTGTCTGGCATTGCAACAACATGGATGGAGAGAAAGATTGGCTTCTGGGCTGCGTATCTTCTACCTACTTGTTTCCTCTGGTTTGCAGCGATTCTGCTACTCGTGGGTCGCCGACGCTTTGGTACGTGGAGGAGATTGAATATCTACACATCATATACTGACAGATATTTAGTCAGGAAAGTGCCTGTTGGGTCAATCTTAACATCATCTTTCAAGGTGTTCTCTGCAGCCTTCAAATCCAAATTCAATATGGATGCCACGAAACCCGAATACCAACGAATTCATTTCGGACGGGAGGTTGACTGGACTGGCTCGTTTGTCGAAGAGCTGAAACTTGGGCTAGTAGCATGCCGAGTCTTGTTAGTTCTTCTATCTGATGATATATAGCTTCTTGGCGTACTAACAATTCACAGTATAGCATTTCCCATCGCTTGGATGTGTCATACCCAGATAAATACCAATCTCGTTACACAGGCCGCCCAGATGCAGACGTATGGAATACCCAACGACACCTTTCAGAATCTAAGCGCACTTACCGTCATTATCGTCATGCCATTAGTGCAGAAGTTCTTGTATCCAGGGCTAAGGAAGCTCAATATACCATTTCCCCCAATTAGTCGTATCGCGCTTGGCTTTCTCCTTCAAGGAGCGGCCATGGGTTACGGAGCCGTCGCTCAGAAAGTCGTCTACGAGGCTGGCCCTTGTTACGACATGCCACTCAAATGCTCGTTACCTGGGAACGCAACGCCAGGACCCAATAATGTGAGCATCGGACTCCAGCTGCCTGCTTATGTACTTGATGGCCTTGCCGGGATTTTCTTTTATCCTACCGGCCAAGAATACGCGTACACGAAAGCACCGAGTAGCATGAAATCATTGGTCCAATCGATCCTGATGTTTACGGTGGCTCTTGGAAGTCTTCTGGCATTTGCATTCTCTCCGTTATACAAGGACCCGATTAATGTAATCATGTTTGCTTGTCTGGGAGGGTTGATGTTTGTTACGACCATGCTCTTCTATTTTCTATTGAGGAAATATGATAAGAAGGAAGACGAGATGAATAACGCAGCACTGGAAAATGATCGACGCAGACGCATCTCGAGAAGTGAAGAATCGGAGGCCGAAAATGCATAATAGACTGAACGTGGGCCAAGAAATTTGTTAGAATCATATTGCAGGGATAACGTGTTATAGCCTATTATGGTTCTCTTGAAAATAGAATCGGACTCATATGTACTTTTCGGTGGAAGCAGAGACTACTAACATACCTGGGGAGAGAGATTCTTTAGATACGAGGTTGATGGCAAATATATGCACATGTGGGATTTAGAAAGCCCTTACATCAACATTGGGTTGACACTTTTAAGAATGGCGGCAAAAAACTGTCAGATGATTGCAATAAAATACTAGCGCGGCTGAGTATATCAATAGGTAATTGTAATTCAGTGTATGCATCAGTCAGACGAGGCTTTAGTAAGACGCTTTAAACAAACAGTAAAACAGTAAAACAGTCAGACAGTCAGACAGTCAGATAGCCTTATGGAAGACCTTATATTTATTAGTAGTCTAGATTAGGTAATTCCAGTCAAAATGTCTTTCTTAGAAGTTTATCATGGATAGTGTACATATAATCAAGCTTGAGAGTTCTAGGAGGTCAGTTGATTTGTAGATCTATCTGCACGTAGTACAAAGGTGCTGGAACAGCCAGGGGCGATCAATATATAAAGGAAACATTGTACTCAGAGGCATCATTTACTTTATTCTGTGTTGGAATTCAATTTATAAACATTGAATATTATATTTCCCTACAAGTGACTCACAGACATATCAATTGATATACGTTTTAAGAATAACTCCAGAAATGTCTCATCCAAACCCCCTCAACGTTTACAAAGGGCCCAACTCGATGGCCGATTACTTTAATCCCGATATTCAACCACTTCTTCCATTAGTAGAATTACCCGAGAAACTGAACCCATTTAGACGGGATAATGTCCGTATATATGCTAAAATGGCGACTGCATCGCCAGCACAAAACATCAAATTCCTCCCAGGTATGTGCTCAAAGTGACTCTAATTCAGCCAGCAGCATCTAAAGCTAAAATTTCCCAGCACTGAACATGTTACTGAAGAACCCCCCAAGTCCTGAACACACTATTATTGAACAGAGTTCGGGGTCGACTGCTATATCACTAGGGATGGTTGCACGAGTTTTGTACAACAACGAAAACACGCGAGCTTATGTTAGCAACAAGGTCGGCACCAATCGTATTAGACAATTGCGGTTCTTTGGTCTCAATGTGTATGTAACCCGGACAATTCCAATATGGATTTCAAAAGATCACTTACATCTTCATTTCACCACATGTGCAGAGAACTGTATGGCGGACCAAGTCAACCTGCGCTCGGGGATCCTCGGGGCATGGTCCAGAAATCGCATGAATTGGCGCAAAAAGATGGAAACTTCATAAACCCGGGTCAGTATGATAATGAAGATGTTAGTAGTCACGTTTACTTCTGCCATGCTTTCCCTCCTACCTGCATAATTATAACTGAGCTATTGACAGAATTGGGGAGCGCATGTACGTTGGACCGGCCCGCAAATCCTAAGGCAGCTCCCAGAGATTAATATATTTTCCATGGCGATGGGCTCTGCTGGTTAGTATGACTGTGTTTCATTACTCTCCTTGTGAAAGCCAATCTGGGCATATTTTTACTTGGGTTACAGGATGTATTACTGGTACTGGTACGTATTTGAAGTCCCAGAAGTCTTCGGTACAGGTTTTGGGGTAGGTCCTATTCATCTACAAAATCGAAATCCATATATTGAAGTATACCACGATATAGGGTCTGTTTCCCGGTCGGTGATATCCTCCCCGGACCGCGAAGCCTTCCGTTAGTTGAGGGAAGCGAGTTCCCATGGCGGAACACAGTCGATGCCACTGAACTCATCGGGTCTAAGGAAGCATTTCGATTATCGATGTCCCTGTCACGAGAAGGGATAATATGCGGACCATCCTCAGGAATGACGCTCTGTGGACTGTACGAGTTTCTGCAAAAGGCTAAAGATGCAGGTACCTTGCAGGACTACGCGGAACCTGATACGGGCGAAATCTCCTGTGTTTTCGTGTGCTGCGATCTGCCGTACCAATATCAGAACGCGTACTTTGACAAGCTCGGAGAAGAAGACTTCCCGCCTGTCATAAATCAGGTGCGACTCCCATTCCGGCTTTCTTAAAGACATGGCTAATAAAAAGGGTTTCAGGGCATGTTGAATGTAGACACCGAGGAGTACGATGCAGCCTGGGAAATCAGCCTCGAGGATGCAAGCAGAAAGATTTACGGAACTGATTATCCACACGACAAGGAAACGCTACCTGCTGATAATCCTTCCGTTTCGCCGACTACAAAGATACTTGACCTGCGTGCGCCGGAAGATTTTGATAAAGGCCACCTCCCTGGTTCTATCAGCTCGCCGCTTGCCAATTTGACAGCAACAAGTCCGATTCCGTTTGATGATCCTGAGGCTTTGCAGAGTCAATGGAAGGATTTGGTGGGAAAAGTTGCAGGAGAAGATTTTCGTCAAACGATTGGCGATGATAAAAGACCGCTGGTTGTGATTTGTTATAATGGTGAGACTGCACGCCTTGCTACGTCGCTAATGCGAAGTCGGGGTATAGAAGCGTATAGTATCGCGGGAGGAGCACGCGCAATGGTGGTGTAGCTAGAACATTTCTAGGAGACTTTTCACTTGACAAAGGCTGCTTTTTTCAAAACTGACGAGATCTGAGTTTGCCTCAGGGTCTCGTAAGCGTACGTTCATCTCAATATCACCAATTTTACATATGTGGCAGTTAACCTTGGAAATGATTGCTATATTCGCTAGCCATAACCCTGTCATCTGGAAGTATATAGTTCTTCAATGTCGAATAGCGTTAGTGATATCGCTATATCTAACCTTGAATATGCCAACGGGCACTTTAAATTTTAGCCCAACTGTCCAGATGTCATCAATATAATAAAGCTGATAATTACACTTTGAAGACCCTCTAAGCCTTTTATATCAAACAAAACTTGCGGCCGTACTATGGCGCAATGGGTTTTACCTATGCAAGTTCGAGATGTCGACTTGCCAAGCTCTACAGTCTTCAAATTCTATGAAACACCTTACGATTTGCAATGCTGTATCTAAAGAGATATAGCTACCTACAAAAGCTCGGTTCCTTAGCAGGTCTGAGAGAACAGGTCACCCTGAAATTCCGTCTTCAATCACCCTGGCCAATCTGATCCAGGCGGAGTCATGAGATTGCGTTGTAGGCGAGTCAATTTCATAAGTCAATACTTCGGCTTCTTTTAGACGTCCTAGGCTTCGATATATTGACGCGAGATTTCTCGAACTGGCTGATGTATAAGGGTGATCAGGGCCCAAGACCACCCTACTTGTCTCAAGAATCTCTTCCACTAACTTCCCAGCTTCTTCGAGACGCCCTGATTTCTTGTATATAGAAGCTAGGTTGTCCATACTAACCAATAGAGAAGGGTGTCCATATTCTAGGGTCAATTTCCTGGCCTGAATCACTTGTGTCGCTAAATGCTCAGCTTGGTCAAATCGTCCTTGTTCTTGGTATACGAAGGCGAGGTCACTCATGCTTATTAGGGCCAACCTATGTTGATGGCCTAGTGTTGATTGTGCCCTCTCAATCACCTGACTCTGTAACTCCCCAGCTTCCACAAGCTGTTCTTGCGCCTGATATATTGTGGCGAGGTTGTTCATACTGGTCAATGTAGAAGGGTGCGTTAAACCTAGGGCTTTTTGCCTCATCTGAAATGCTTGCATCTCTAGCTTTTCAGCATCTGCAAGTTTTCCTTGTTTCTTCCATATAACAGCTAAATTGCTCATTTTTGTTAATGTGGATGGGTGTTCTGAGCCAAAAATCCTTTTGCTTGCTTCCAATGCTTCTCCCTCTAGTACTTCGGCTTCATTGAATCTTCCTTGATTCTGACATGATGAAGCGAGGTTGCTCATGGCGCCCAGTGTGGAAGGATGGTTTAGGCCAAGGACTGCTTTCATCGTGTTTAGTGTCTTCATATCCAGCTTAAGAGCCTCGGGTAACCGTCCTTGGCCCTTGTAGGACGACGCCAAATTTCCGATGCTCTCTAGCGTAGTAGGGTGTTCTGGTCCCAATTTAATTGTGGCTTCTTGAATTAAGACTTCAAAGATTCTTTCAGCTTCCTTGAAATTCTCTTCGTCTAATAGAAATAGGCCGTATTTCTCAAAGAATTTCATATTAATCTTAGCGGACTGGCGAATTCCAGCTAACCGAATGACATGACGCACATGCGGAAAGTATCGCATGTATGATGCCAAACTGCCAGACTCGTCAACAGCTATTATTTCGTTGAGGCGGCCAATCACTTTTTCTATCCAAGAAGCCAGTGAGTTCTGGTTCTTCAGCAAATTTTGCATAACACGTTGTACCAGTGTATGGACGCAAAGGTGATCTTTATTGTAGTCCCTTTCAATAAAAGAATATGCCGTGAGTGTTCCAATTGCATCGAGTTCTCTTTTCTTCGACTTTGCAGGAGGTAAAAGGGAGATAGGGATTGAATCAGGATTAACACAAGAAATAAAAGCCATGTAATCCACGGCTAACGGATCTAAGTGTCGAATCTGCTCGAATGAGATCAACCACGTGGTGGCTACTTTGTTCTTTGCTCCTCGATATCTCCTTTCATCCTCAAAGTCTTCACTCAATAATTCCATGACTGCCTCTTTATCATCAAAGAGTGACAAATATTCAGATAATTTGAGGCCATTTGCATTGATGTAGGCAGCGGCTTGCACAAGTGCAAGAGGAAGACCTCCCAGGTGCCGAATTAACTGTTGCATTGTGAATTTGTCTTCTAAAGTAGGACGGTTGATTAGACTTCGGTCCAGAAGTTGCATTGCTGATTCGCTGTCCATCGTGTTCACCGGAAAGATATGAATCGCGGCAAATTTAACAGCGACCTTCAAGTTTCGTGTAGTTAAGAGAATGGATCCTTCACTGCTTTTGGGAATATAATCTATCAGGTTTGGTTGGTCCTGCCTTGCCTCGTCATTACCGAACAACATATCCATATCATCTGCGTTGTCAAGAATGAGCAGCCATGGACCACTACTTTCCTGGCTCAAGCGTTGCTGTACAAGCCGCTTGATGTCGTGCCCCTCCTTTTCTGAGTCGGGTATCTGAAGCTTATGGGCAATCCCTTCATACGCCTCTTGAAAGCTGTTTATGTCGTTTAGAGGCACCCAGAAAACAGATCGTGTACTTTTAATCTGGTGCGCAAGCTCAAGAGCTATTTGAGTCTTACCAACGCCTCCAAGGCCACAAAGAGCAAATCTGGGGGTATGGTTCATCTCCAGGCCATGGTAGAGCTTATTGAGAATCTCCCCATGGCCTACGAATGAAGGATTTCTAGGAAATGGAACAGCCCAGAGTGGTATTGATGCATCCGAGTATGCATCGGATGAGAGACATTCATGAGGAGCTCGGCTATGAGCTTCGTCAATGTTGATGGAGGTGAACTCTCTTTGGTGACTTTTCATGTGCCGCATAAGATGGTCTTTTCGAATGTAGGATCTATTGCAGCCAGGCTTATTACATTGATATGTCCGATTTGTCACTATTGAGCGATGAATGGAAGCTCGGTGTCGATCAAGGTCTGATCGTAAAGCAAATCTCGACTTGCAGTCGTCGCATTGATAGGGACGCGTATGTTTTTTCACATGGCGACTTAGCTTGTTAGATTAATTATATACAGCTGTGCAAGATATAACATACTTGAGATCGCCCGGACGCAAATATCTTGCTTGACATATATCACATCGAAATATGGGTTCTTGATCGGTCTTTCCCACCCTTTCTGTATTTAATATAGAGACTTCGGTCATCTTGAAAGGCAAATTCCCTTGTGATCAGCGCTTGGGCATAATTTTTTAGGAGTGCGTTTGCTGAAATGCCATGGGATTCGGTGTAATTATGTCATGTTCGAAAATAAGGTCAGTTATTATCGTTTGGTCTTTGGGCATGACGGCCTAGCGTCACGTGTAACCGGCCCCTACATACTCCGTACGTTCCCATTCAGGCGAGTCCTGCGAGTCCTGCATGCGTACCGGGCCCACTCAAAATCTACCACAGAAATTATTACGCTAACTGGTTAGTTTTTTCACCGTCAGACCCACCTCCCCATTCAGGTTGTCCGTCAACAGACGTACGGACTCGGTACCGGGCCCACTCAAAATCTATCCACACTAATCCCAATTCAGCAAAACCTATGGCAAACAAAAATATGTGGGTTCTTTGGGGGGATGTCATTGGATGTAATCGCGTCACATGGCCCCACAAAGGTGCGGAACATCCTTTTCCTAATTGGGGCTAGGGTCTGTTTCTCTTGGCCTTTTGACAAACTCACTTCGTCATGGCGCTGGCTTTTGCCGTGGATTTCCACTAGTACCGATATAGCTAATAAGATCACATATTCCTTCCATATAGCATCTGCGTAGCCTTTACCTTGGAGAATCAATTTTCCTTCTCTCAAGTCTTGTCTCTCAATTTGCTCCCGCTTCTCCCTCGTCCTATCCTGGTGTATTCAAACCCTACCAGCTTCGCTTGTGTTGGTAGCCCCTTTTGCCATCACCTGACTTCCCCGTGTAGTCACGTGTGGCGGCAGAAAAACCGGACTAAACAGTCTGAACTGCTGACATAATTAATACGAGGCCTGTCAGGGCAGGCGGTGAATCCCCGGTCACGAGATCCTCAGCGTCCTTAATTACGAGTATCAGAAGGCTAAACCAACGGAGTTCTATTGAATTAAATAGTATTAACTCTATTAGCTGGCAGAAATTGGAAGCTGTTTTCTGTTATGGAATTTTAGCAACATACCCGTAATAATTGGGCGCAAGATACACCTCGCGCATCTATCTATCTTGAGTCTCAAATCAGCAATCATACGCGGAAACTAAGCATAGTATTCTACACCCACGTGCAATCCTTCGGTTTTCGAACATGATCTTAAGAAATGAAAAACTGATCTATTACTATTTCGTCAATAATTATTCTAACGACAAGGCGACGGCGGGGCGCGCGAGGCGCGAGGCGCGAGGCTCCAGCCTTGCGCCTCACTGCCCGATCAAATAAAGGGGAATTCCCCAAGTATGGTCAGGCTCCCCAAGTCTGCCCCAATATTCAACAGTGTCGACAATGGCGTTCTCCCCGCCCCAGACCAAGCTTGATAGCTTTAAAAACGAGGACGATACTGAATTGATAGATATCGAGAGACTATCAGCATTAGAAACTGAAAAAAAAGTTTGTTCTTCTCGTCGGGTACCGAAAAGCAAGTTTCAAACTAATACAATTGGCAGCCGTCTAACTCCAATCTCGAGATAAATAATACTTTGTGCAATACCATTGATCCTACGAATTTCCAAGACCTCATGGTATGATATTGTTTCATAGGGCCGGTTTTGACAACATTGTATTTATAACACAATTATCACAAGCCTGACATTACCTTGACAGGCTTCTCATCGATTTTCTGTCAGTCCTGCTGCTCCTAAGACTGTTCAAAGCGACCTAGGATGGCTTGCAATGAACATGAGAGATGGAACTGCAAGTTTTCAATTCGACCGATCATCCCAAGACGATGTTACTGAAAATCAGAACCCCTTCGACTGGAATGTTAGACCCACTGCTTTTACCTCACCCTTTGTCGGTGTTGATCATCCTCCACAAAAGAACCTTGTCGACAACAATCCTGCAGCACCAATTTCTATAGTACAGCCGCATAATAGACGCAAAGAAAAGGTACCCTGCACCCATCAAGGCTGCACAAAAACCTTTGGACGTACTAGTGAGCTCCGCCGCCATCTCAAGTTGCATAGTACTGCACCAAACATCCCGTGTACTGTCGAAGGCTGTCCGCGAATGTTTCACCGAATGGACAACCGTAGAGCGCACGAACGGCGAGTCCACAAGATCTTTATTTAGCTCCAATAACGGAGATGGGGATTCTGGAGGCGGTTTAGGTTCATAAAAATACCTTAATGACAATTTGAATACGTACATGTAACGGACATTCACGACGTTATATGTCTTAGGTACTTGAGATCAAATTTATTGATTTCAATTTTATATAAACAAAATTCCAAATAATTTTAAAAGATCAGTGTTCTTTCTTATGTTATTAGATTACAATCATATATAGTACATATCTGTGTCCGTGTTTCTATTTTCTAGTTTCTACTTATGTATTATGAATAGTCCATTTGTTTTCATTGCTATATATAATCGCTAATTCTGGACTGCACCGAAATGAATACTATAGCTGTAGCAATGGACCTTGGCACGAAGCAGCCTGTCCTGAATGGATGGCATCAGATCGATGCCGAGACAGCGGGTGCAAGAATTGCACGTTGAATCAAGGGCGCGAGTGCTAGTGGTAATGCTCAGCGGAGAGCTGATAGCATTCCAAGCTTCTGTTTAGCTGGTATAATTTGGGCAGTTGTGGGCGTTCTTTTGATTTGAGTAAATCCCTCCAGAGTGTATCATCCAGACAAAATCATCATCTCACATTCAATCCGCCAAATGCGCGGTCCAGCTCTTCCCCTTCATCTCGCGGGGCTATGGCAGGAGTAGACTGCAATTCTTGCTCTTTCGAATTCGAATCCAGAATACTTGGGGAGGCTGCCTCGCCGTGCAGCGAAGACGAGGGAGCGGTAGGCTGCAGCAACTTCTCTTCTCGGTCCAACCAGCCTGGTGCCAGCCGCCTCTTCTCGGCTAGCTCTCGCTGTTTCACGGACTCCTCCCAGTCCGCGATGACCTTTTTCGCATCGGCAATCGTCTTGTGCAGGTGTTCCTCGAGGGACTGGTATGATGCCAGAATCTCATCCGGGTGGGCTGCATGGCCGCCCGTGGACGACACCAGATAACGAGCCTTGTCGTCTGCGCTCGCAGGATTGACGGTGATGGACGGAGGCAGCGCTGAGGCGACCGATTTGTAGGTGTAAGGCAGCGTGACGGCAGTCGGGAGCGAGATGAAGGGAGACACTGTCAATGGCACCTGGGCCAGCAGCGGATGCGGTCCTGGAGTACGTTAGCTAAAGCTTGTAAGGGCAAACAAGGAGCGACATACGATTCGAGTCGTACATAATGGTTATTGAGTGTAGTGTTGCAAAGTTGTAAAGTTGACAGTTGATAGAGAGCAAGTGATGTCAGCCCCGCAGCCCAGGCGCGGCAGCCAATCGCGGGCCAGCACTCTCCGCTGCAGCCTGCCTTCCTCTTTTGCTGCTTCCTCGAGCCTCGTCTTGTTCTTCTTCGTCTCCTCCTTCTTTTCTCTCCTGGCTCATCCTCGCGATACTCAACGCTACCGCTTATCTCGAAAAGAACCGCATTGCCAGCTCAGCTTAGTTCAGCTCCGATCAGCTGCGCTCTCGGTTCAGCTGCTAACAACTTGGGGTCTCCGCTTCCCGAAAGCCCCCTTGCCGGCCACTGGTTGCTTGTTTAATTCTCTCTGTCTGGCCCAACCCACCAGTTTGTTACTCAAGCCTCCTCCACGCGACTTCGTGGTTCTCGCTTGCTTCCTATTCTCTTTGCTCTCGGTGTTTCCTCGGACATCCCAATTTTTCTTTCCACTACCTCAACCTCCCGCTTGCCTCGCTACGAATATATCTTTCTGCCGTGACTAGCGATCGTTGTTCCCCTGAACTGCCAAAAGTGCGATCGATTGATTTGCTGCGACTCCCGTGCGGCTCGACGACCCCGCCACACGCTTCGTGTCGCTTTTCAACCCAACTGCTGCGAGGCCTCGAAGACAGCATTGCGATAGAACCTCAAGGAAAAATTCCTTGACCACACACACATCGCGATGGATCCGCAGCTTCAGCATGCGGTGACGCACAAGAAGCCGGTCCCTGAGATCGACTTTTCTCTACATACAATGGAAGATGGCACCCAGGTGTCAACATTAGAGCGAGTTTGTAAAGGTACTTACTCCCATTCTTTTCTGCCTGCCTACCTGCCTGACGCGAAACGCTAACTCCCAACGACAGAGGTGCAGGCGCCGGCGCTCACCACCCCCTCCGAAAAGGATTTCTTCTCTCCAGACGACCCAAACAAACCCAACCTCCAGTTCCTGAAACAACATTTCTATCGCGAAGGCCGCCTCACGGAGGAACAGGCACTATGGATCATCCAAAAGGGCACGGAATTGCTGCGCTCGGAGCCTAATTTGTTAGAAATGGATGCTCCTATCACTGTGTGCGGTGATGTCCACGGCCAGTACTACGATTTAATGAAATTGTTCGAGGTCGGCGGGGACCCGGCCGAGACGAGGTATTTGTTTTTGGGTGACTATGTTGACCGAGGTTATTTCAGTATCGAGGTGAGTCAAAATAGTTTAATGAACCTGGCGATAACACACTAACACAAACAACTTCCAAGTGTGTGCTATATCTGTGGTCTCTCAAAATTTGGTACCCCAACACGCTGTGGCTGCTCCGAGGCAACCACGAATGCCGCCATTTGACCGATTATTTCACCTTCAAACTCGAATGCAAACACAAGTACTCCGAAAAAGTGTACGATGCATGCATGGATTCGTTTTGCGCGCTGCCCTTGGCTGCGGTCATGAACAAGCAGTTCCTCTGTATCCACGGCGGTCTCAGCCCAGAGCTGCACACCCTGGAGGATATCAAAGCCATCGATCGATTTAAGGAACCTCCCACTCACGGCTTGATGTGCGATATCCTCTGGGCCGACCCCCTCGAGGAGTTTGGCCAGGAGAAGACCGGGGAATACTTTGTCCACAACAATGTGCGCGGCTGTTCCTACTTCTTCTCCTACCCAGCCGCATGTGCCTTCCTCGAGAACAACCATCTCCTGTCGATTATCCGGGCACACGAGGCCCAGGACGCAGGTTACCGAATGTATCGCAAAACTCGCACCACGGGCTTCCCCAGTGTGATGACTATTTTCAGCGCACCCAATTATCTCGACGTATATAATAACAAAGCCGCTGTTCTCAAGTACGAGAACAATGTTATGAACATTCGCCAGTTTAACTGCACCCCTCACCCGTATTGGCTACCTAATTTCATGGATGTTTTCACTTGGTCGCTTCCCTTCGTTGGAGAGAAGATCACAGATATGCTGATCGCCATTCTGAACACCTGCTCAAAGGAGGAGCTCGAGGACGACACTCCCTCCTCGGTCTCGCCTACCGTGCCATCGTCGCCTCCCTCGGCCACCGACAAGGACGACACCGACTTTAAGAGACGTGCCATCAAAAACAAGATCCTGGCTATCGGTCGCCTTTCTCGAGTCTTCCAGGTGCTGCGTGAGGAATCAGAACGAGTCACCGAGCTCAAGACTGCCTCTGGCGGCCGTCTCCCTGCGGGTACCCTTATGCTTGGTGCCGAGGGTATCAAGCAGGCCATCCACAACTTTGAGGACGCACGAAAGGTCGATTTGCAGAACGAGAGACTGCCGCCAACACAAGAGGAAGTGGCACGCAAGAGTGAGGAGGAGCGAAGGGTTGCTCTCGAAAGAGCTCATCATGAGGCTGAAAACGATGCCGGCTTGGCCACCGTTGCCCGCCGGATTAGCATGTAAGTTTTCACTACGGCGCGAGTTTGGAAACCACTCAATTTCTAATCTACGTTATCCTAGGTCTGGCAATAGGCGTCGGAGGGACCCGGCTGAGCGCGAGGCTTCCAGCTGATAGGCTCTCATGTTACTGTAGCTAGCTGTGTTGGAAGTACGGTCTCTTTGATCGTATTATATTCTCGAGTGATGTTTCTTCTCGTGAACGACGTAGAGTGGCTTGCATACCAGTGGGATGAGTAATGATTGATATATGGACATGAAATTTTTGCCCTTTTTATTGTACCTAAAGGTTCGCATGGACATACAGACGGAACATTGAATCAATGCCGTGTAAGATGAACATGTATTGGGTACGGACTTGTTATGAGCTGATGAGAGTGTATCTGTTGAAAAAGCTTTGATAAATATTTCGATATCAATAATTGATGTAGTTTTGAAAGAATACAGTAACATATTGAGTTAACGTTAATCGTAAATACTGCGAGTGCTGTTGCTGCCTTGGCTATCGGCGAGGGCAGGCGCGGGCACTAGACTTTCTCCCGGAGCACGGCGAACTGACCTTCCTTGATTTATTCCATCTCCACGCCTCCCACCCCAATGGATGCCAGGATTCGTGCCACGGTCTCCAAAAGCGTCACGCGCCTTGGGGATAGTGGTGCCAGTCCATTCGGAAGGTTCTTCTTCTGTCCCTCGTGCTGGACATGGCGACGCACGCTGTCGACGCGCACCGCAAACAACTTTCGCCGAAAAGACAACGCTGCATCAATAACTGCTAGCAGCACGCGCAACTTTCTCGACCGCCGCCGTTTTGTATCCTCTCTTGCAGAGGTCAATCGAATTGTCCCCACGCGCAACAGGGAATTGTATGCTTTGCTGGGCGAGTTGCATGAGACTGCGGCGGATCAGATCAGTCTGAGTCGACTCCAGCTCGCGCAACGGGGATTGGAGTCGGAGGTTCCGGTGATTCGCGTTGCTGGTTAGTTTTCGTCTGATTTTTAAATCTCTTAATTCTGGCTTTTGATGTTTAGGCTGCTTACAATATGGTATTAGTACTTGGCTTGAATGGTGCTTCGGCTGCGAGGCGGCTGGTTCGACTGCTCTTGGCGGATCCCTTGACAGAAAAACAGCCTTGGGAGGATCTCATAGAGCAGCATGGATCTGAAGAATCACGGGGTTTGCTGATACGGTGCGTTATTTTACACGTTACGAAATCTAGAAAAACTTGCTAACGCATCAATATTGGAGAAATAGGTATGGCCAAAACTCCGGCATTGTCGACGATGGCGCCTGTCCTACGCTTTCCATTCCATCTCCTCTCTTGAAAAGCGGGAATATCGAGATCCTAGTAGGCACAATTGGGACTGGAAGCGAGCCAACTGGGGTTCCTATTACCGAGGAAACGCTCCTGGTCCCGACCTTGTCGATTCCTACCTCCAATGACGATACGCCCAGTGTGATACAATATCCAGTCCATAAAACCGTCATCTGCGGTTCTGGGCCCGACGGACTGTTTGCGTATAGCGGATTGTTAGGTCGTGCTAACCTGGGCGCGGCCGAGCAATTGGTCCACGGCGCAATTGAGCTGGCATCGCAGCAGAAATCGACCAGGGTTACCTTTGTGGACACGGCGGCGGCTGATACCGCGCTGGCCAAGTTCCGCGAGTCGGTTCAGTTTGTCTCTGAATACGAACGCGGGTGGACGGCCGGCGGGGTTCAAGATGTCGTGAATTGGCTATCTGCGAAGAAAGATCGTGGTGGCCTGGCACCGGAGCTGGAAATTCTTGTTCAGTCATTACTGGACTCGACCGAGGAAGGCTTGGTGGCTAAAGAGGCTATTCGACTGAGAGAGCAAGAGACTAGCGATATCTCAGCCGAGACACGCGAGAGCCTTGATCAGACGGTATCGGTCTGGGCCGAGCGCGCTCACACAGAACTGCAAAAGTCTCTAGAGGAAGGATTTTCGAGTCTGCGCTGGCGGGGCTTAGCATGGTGGAAGCTGTTCTGGCGCGTGGACGATGTCGGCGCGGTCACGTCGGAGATCTTGCAGACCCGATACCTTACACAGGCCGAGAAGGAAATGATCTGGGCTGCTGGCCGACTTAAACAGACGGGTCTGCTGAGCGGGGCTCCAAATGGGGAAGACTTTGCTGCCAATACCTCGAAAGCAGAGGAGACTGCAGACGGAGAGACAAGTGAGACTGCAGCTGTTGTTCCCCAAAAAGAAGAAGAAGACGTGCCGTGGCCGATGCAGATTGCAGCAAGCCGATCCAAGCTGGGTAGCACGACAATCCCTTCGCTACAGGCGCTGTCACAGAGCCTTGTGCTTTTCAGTGCGTCGACGACGGGCCTCACTTCGGCATTCTCAGCCCTACTGTACTCATCCTCGGCGACCGGGCTGTACGAGGCCTGCACAGTCGCCGCAGTCGGATTGATCTACTCTCTGCGCCGGCAGCAGTCAAAATGGGAAAAGGCTCGGTCGTTCTGGGAAGACGAGGTGCGCGAGACCGGCCGCACGGCATTGATTGAAACAGAAAAGGTGCTGCGCAAGTCTATTCAAGATGGTCCTCCTCGACCCAAAGAGGAATTGCCCGAGACAAGAGCTAGAGGACTTGTTGCGCGCGCGAGAAAAGCGCTTGAAGATGCTAAACAGCGATGATTTTATTTCTTATATGTATTATACACGCAAGACGCATTCTATTAGTGCATTATTAGAATTCCACTTTTTTACCCCTGGTCTATGTCAGTTCGATACTGCCGGCCGGCACGCCTTTTCTACTCTTTAGACGGCGAGCAAAGAACTGCATGATGGGCAGCATTTCGTCTCGATTACGAGGCATTCCGTCTCCGCGCCTCGACCAGCGATGCAGCTCGACAAACTGAAACGCGTCCTTTGTCCTCTTGACCGCTGTATCACTGACATTGCTCCCGGGACCCTCGCGTCCGGCGAGCAGCAGCACAGGTGTGCGATCCTTGACGCCGACGGCATTGGCAGACAGTGGGTATACGCCGCCAAACGAGACAACGCCAGATAAGGAGGGATGGTAGTCTTTTTTGTTTATCGAGTCTGTTGCTGTTGTTGTCGTCGACGACGATAGCGTTGCCTCGGGCAATTCATCCGACGCAGGCGGGTTCATACCCAGCTCTCTCGCAGCGGCCAGCGCAGCCATGCCCCCCTGACCCAACCCCACTAGCAGAATATCGCGTAGCTTGTATCCATGCTTCCTGACCAGCGTATCGGCAATAATCTCACGCGCAATCAGCTTGGTAGCACGACCAAAGCCAGCGTCCATGGAGAGCCCGCCGTCGTCCAGCATGACATCATCTCCCCAGTGAAACGCCTCCTGGTCGACCAGGCCAGCTGGCAGCGGAGACGGTGCTTGCACAGTCACGCAGATGGTCTCTGGCAGGTTGAGTGCGCGGCCGAACGAGGCGAACTTGGCTGCGGTGTCGCCGAGTCCGTGTAGTAGCACCACGACGTTGCTGGCCTGCTGCGCGGTCAGGGTTGGCGGCGGCGTGCTGTCCGAGGAGCCCGGGTAGGACAGTACGACGGTGGCGTGCGAGGGGAAGTCGCCAGCGACGGGGAGGGGCATGTCGAGATGTCTGTTGTGTTGTTGTGGTGTGGTTTGTATGTGGTGTTGATGTCGATGTCAATGTTGCCGTCATGTGATACGGTACAGGTAATTACGGACTATTTTTAGAGCTCGACAATTACGTACGTGCCTACAAGTGGATCCTTAATATTGACCGGAAATTGAGATCGGTACTGCTAATACGTAGTCCTAAATTATATCGAGTTAACATTAGCTAACTGTTAAATAATAATGAACCGTAAAACATAGCAGAGAATAGTGGTACGTCGCAGTAACAAATTATTAATAGCAAAAGTACGGAGTACGTAATGGCGATACACGGCGGGGTAGTGCACCGCCTCAGCCTACCGTGCTAGCGTGTGGCTGGAGCTGCCCCTCGGTGGCTGATGCCTTTCTCCTCGTCTTTCTCCTCCTAGCTTTCTCTCTTTCTTTCAGTCCTGCTGCCCCTCTTTGAAGCCCTGCTAGCACATTCTACACACGCCACTCTTCGAATTCGAATCTGTGACTAAACTAGTGGGAATGGCCTCAAGCGCAACCCCCGTCGGTATCCAATGATCCCGCTGCGCCGGAGTAAGGCCGAAGTCACGCTCCCCCGTTTCGGCGCTCGGCAGAAATCCTATCGCAGAAAGGCTATTTTTGTTGTTCATCGCTTCTCAGGACAACACGCAACACACCAATCGCCCATTGGTGGGCCCGGCGATGGTGCAACCCGGGTGGCTGACGCGGGCTGGACGGTGTTGGATGGAGGCATCGGTCCTTGGCGTGAGTCGACTGGCCTGACCTGACTGAGTATGGCTCGCTGCTCCCCGCTCCTGATCTCCTTATAAGGCGTCAACCTGTCCTCGGTGACCTGTCCCTTTCTTTATCCAAACCTACAAGACTCTCTTTACCTCTACAACATTTACTCTGAACATCAGTCACAATGGGTATCTTCGGCTGGGGTGCGTTTTGAGCTCTGTCCGCAAAAGAAAGTTTCCTGCTAACCAGCGCAGACGAGTCGCAAAAGCACCACGAAAGTGTGTACGGCGGCCAGGAGGAGCACAAGGGCAAGTTCTCCCACGAGCTGATTGCCGGCGCTGCCAGCTTCGAAGCCTTCAAGGCCTTTGAAGACCACCGCCGCAAGGAGGGTTTGTCACCTTAGCCCTGACGACAAGGCTATATAACTAACAAGCCCCAGGCAAACCCGTCTCGCACGCCTTCGCCAAGGAGGCCCTCGTCGGCCTCGTCGGCGCCGAGATCGACAAGCTCGCCGAAACCAAGGGTGCCGACGCATGGGACAGGCACGAGGCCAAGAAGCACGCTGAGGAGAATGTCCAGCACTTGTACGACAACCACTACGGTGGCCAGGAGCAGTACGATCCTAGCTACGACCGCCCTAACCGCTGGTAAACAGGTTGAACGGGTTGGGGTTTAGTCAGACTGGGTCTGTATTTAATCAGCTATCATGAATGAATGATCCATGACTACTGTGTTTTTTTTTCCCGTTGTAATTCTGTTAAGTTGTAGACTGTACTGAGAATTCCCCTTGTCAGTAGTAAACTATGCTTAATTCATTGAGAAGAAAAATCATGATACATGTATAAACTTGGATTTGGCTGCTACCAGCACGGCAACCTCGCCCACGCTCTCCGCGCCCAACAGCTCGAGCACGCTGACATTGGCTCCCAACACTTTTCCACACCAGTTCTTGATCTCCAGGGCCGACAGCGAATCCACCCCGTACTCGTACAGTGGTTTATCAGTGCCAATTCCCTTGATATCCAGGCCCAGCGTCCTGCCGAGCTTTGCTACCAGCGCGTCTGCCACAATCTCCGTGCCCTGGACGATGTTCTCGGCAGCTTCTAGCAGCTCTTTCGGCGACTTCACATCGCCCTCGCCACCATTGTTTACGGCTTTGGAGCTTCCTGGCGTATTCTGCATGTGCAAGACGCGGTATGCCGGCGTGAACATGAACTCTGGAACCTCTTTCCCCTGGCCTTTTAGCGTGTTGGGCATTTCTAGGCCAAGCACGACTTGTCCGATACCCAGCTCAGTGATGGATAGAGCTGGATCGCAATAATACTCTAGAATACCTAGCAGCGATTGCTGCTGAATCGGGGCTAGGAAGCCGGCACTCTGCAGGTTCTGAGCTGCTCGTTCGTGCTCCGTGACATATCCAGCACTGGCAATCCAGCCCAGGTCGAGTGCCACGGCTTTGCAGCCCCTTGAAAGAAGGTGTCTGGCGAGCCCGTCTTGATACGTGTTTCCTGCGGCATAGTTGGACTGCGCCGGTGACCCAATGGTGCCGCTGACAGACGAGAGGAGAATGAAAAAGTCGAGCTGGTCAGGCAGCAGAGTGTGGAGGTTGAACGAAGCCTGGACCTTGGGACGCGTCGCTGTCTGCCACGCTTGATGAGACATGTTGTCGAAAACGCAATCCTAAAAGAGAAGTAAGTATCCATAATCTATTATTGATATATATGCAAATTAGTAACTTACCTGAAGAACCATAGTTGCCTGGATGCATCCTTTGATAGGAGGCGCGTTCTGCGCACAATGTGCCAATGTTTCTCTGAGTGCTTCTCGCGAGGTGATATCACATGCCGGCGCGTATATTTGGACCCCATCTCTCGCCAGCTCTTCCAGCAAGGCGTGGTGGGTATCGTGCTTTGGTCCGGAACGTGAAAGCAGTAGCAGGTGTTTTGCTCCTCTTCCTGCCATCCACCTTGCTATACTCCTTCCAAGGCCGCCGAGACCCCCAGCAATCACGTACAGAGCATTGCTATCAAATTCATACGACTTTGTCGGCTTGAGCAGCGTCGGTAAAGTCTCCTTGCGGCCCAGCTCGATTACTGTCTTGCCCATATTTTTCCCGCTTTGCAGATATCTGAAAGCCTCGGGTACTTTGCTTGCAGGATATACCGAGAGCGGCTTGGACGGGGTGAGTTTGCCCGTGGATGATAGTTCCATAACCGCTCTCAACGCAATGCCAAAATCTTGAGGTCTGTATACGGACATTGACGCAAGATCTAGACAGTGAAACGAGACATTCTTGGCGAATGGGCTCATCGGCAACTGCGAATTCCCGCGAATGTCTTTCTTGCCAATCTCAATAAACCGGCCGAAGGGCGCCATGCATTCCCATGACACAGTGAGCCTCTCATCGGAGAGCGAGTTCAGCACGACATCCACACCACGCTGCTGCGTCATGCGCATCACGCCTGCTGCAAACTTCGTGTCGCGGCTGTAGAAGATGTGGTCCTCTGGGATGCCATACTGCTCCATCAACAACGTCTTTTTCTCACTTGATCCCACCGTGGTGAAGATCTCGGCTCCAATGTTCTGCGCAAGCTGAATTGCAGATTGCCCTGTCCCGCCAGCCCCAGAGTGAATCAGGATTGTTTCTCCCGCTCGCAAACGAGCAAACTCGACCAGCCCCTGGTACGCAGTCACACAAGTACAGGGAATCGCAGCGGCTTCAGCCCAGGACATGTTGTTGGGTATGCGCACCACAAGCTCACGGCGCTGTCGAGCCAACGTCTTCATGCATCCCAGAATACACGCTGCCACGCGGTCCCCTTCGCGGAGGTCGTTGATGTTTTCGCCAATTCGCCGGACGTACCCAGCGCATGCGCCGCCAAGCGTATCTTGGTTCAACTGGCCCATTACGGTCAGTACGTCCATGAAATTGATGTCGACAACTTGTACTTCAATTTCAATCTCATCTGGTCCCAGGGGTTGGGTATGCGTCTCGTCCTCGACGAAGCAGAAAGAATCAAGAGACCCAGGGGTACGAACTGCCAGCGTCACTGGGGGACAGTCAGCGAGTTGGCGGTCTGCGGCTTTGAGTTCGTCTTGTGTTGCCTTTTCATAAAATGCCTTGTCTAGATCTGTTCGTTGGCGCATACGTGGAATGCAGAGGCGTCCATCTTCCACCCTGAATTCCATTTCATTCTCGAGAGTCTCTGCGACCTTGCTGCTGTCCATGCATTCTTTTATCATTTTTGATACACCGGCGACTCCCATGGTCTCCCAGCAGCCAAGGGCGAGAGTAATAAACTTGAAATCTCTTTTCTCTGACCGCAGAGAGCGCGCCAACCCAGTCACCATCTCCAACTCTGGGGTGCTCGCTGAATTGGAAAAATCTCCAGTGACCCACAGTAGATCATTTGATGCCGACAACAGCGTCTTCAAATATCCAAATGCCTCGGAACCTATATCCGGGAAAACAGGGCCAGATAATTCAACTAGTGAGACAACCGACAGTTCTTGAAGGTCTTGCACTTTTCCAACCTGGTCAATCGAAACTATCTCACAAAATTGGGTACCGATGAGATGCCTCAGCTCTGTGGCTGCTGCCTTCTGCACCTCACAACTCGAGTTGGTGACAATTATGTGCTGCGGCGTTGAATCAATCTCCGGTACGAGCTTCTCTTCGCAGAGTGTAGACACGATGATACTCGTCTCATGGCAGCTTTCATCCTGATAGTCTCTCAACACAGTCTCCGTGCCCGAAAACCCAGACTCCTTTAGCAACGTATCCCAGGTTTCCACAGTCATGCACGGCCCGTGCATTCTCTCAGGCTCTTTGCTCAACCACCAGCCTTCAAGCAGACCAAAAACAAACCCTGCTCGCAACATTTCTGGTTTGACAATCTCAAACATGATGAGCTTGCCACCTGGCTTTAGTAGTTTTCGGACATTCGCCAGTGTAAGTCTCATATCGGCCGTTGCGTGAAGAACGCTGCCAGCCACAACGACATCATATGTCCCACACTCAAACCCTTGCTCCTTGGGATCTTTCTCAATATCCAAAGTCTGGAAATCCATTCGAGATACTTGGGACGAGTATCTGTCTCTAACACGCTCGAAAAACGAGGGCGAGATATCCGTAAACGTGTACCGTTGATACCGAGACTGGCCATTTGCAAACAACGGTTGCAAGATATGAGCCGTGAAACCGCCTGTACCACCACCAATTTCAACAACTTTGAGTGAAGGGTTCTTGTGTGCAAGTAGGTCGACATAGTTGCCGACATGAGGTGCACATGAGGTGCAATCAAACATCTCGCGGTAATACTCATCTGCAAGACCATCGCTGAATATGACTTCTAGTGGATCGATTTTGCCGGTTAGGATTTGTTGCAGGCTCTGTCCTACTTTGACGAAGAATTTGCCTCGGCTGTTGGTTGCTTCTAAGCGTTTAGCAAGAGCCTCTATGAATTCGGGCTGAGATGCGGAAAGGCTGAATTGAGTGTTTTCTTTTTCCATTTGCCAGTGCATCCATTTGACAAATTTTGCGAGGTGGCTTGGTAGTGACGTGTCTGCACTGACTGATGGCACTGCTTTGTTGATATACAACTGAAGAAGAAGTTTAAGATCCCGGTAAAACTCCCTTTCAGTGGTCTCATCTTTCCAAGATGATTCACAGTAGGTTTTGAGTTCGGATTTGCTCATATGATCAATATCAGGTTTCCAGTCAATCCCGAAAGCTATCTGTTTAACTAGCTCATTCTCATCATCGCTGCCCTCGACATCGGGCGAGTTTGATGTGAGATGTGTTGTTTGCAAGCTCCCAATCTTAACCACGAGCTCCTGGGTTTCCTTGCTCAATGCCAACACGGACGAATCGGTTCCCCGCAGAGTCGGCTGTGCTGATTTGGCATAGACAAGCAGAGGAGATTTTGAATATCGACAGTTTGCGCCCTTCCCACTTAGCCAAAGCCTCTCGATTCTCGTTGGGACAGTAGTGTTTATCGAGTTTTGGCCGCCGGCTGTCAATGCAACGAATATCAGTTGAGCTACGGCGTCCATGGTCGCTGGATGGATGACATGGTCCTGCACGACTCCACTAGGATGGAGCTTGGGCCAGTCAAAGGGGTCGACTTCACCAATGGCCTCTAACTGATCGTTGTAGGCTAATTCTTTCAGGCCCTGGAAGCAAGTTGCGTAATGGATGTTCATCTCGGAGCCCAGGAATTCATACATTTGCTCAGAGGAGACGTGCGCGGTGCATGTGGATTTTGCCTTTGAATATTCATCACGGACGGCTTTTTGCAATTCAGACTCCTCGCGTCCGCCGTCTATCTCGGATACCCGGTCCTCGTATTCAATGACGATGGAGCCGTGGCAGTTTTGATGCCATTCACCGTCCGAGAACGAGTAACACGCGAATTCAAAGGACGATGGCTCTCTGGAGGCAGAAGCTCCAAGGCGGCGGAGGTGCGTTTGAACCTCGATGCCTTCAGAGTCACGGGATATAATAAGGGCCCGAGACAGCACAGCTTCCTTGATCAAGTAGCCCTTGATCGGACGACGAGCCAGTTTTCTCGCTGCCTCGATGGCCATCACGAGCATTCCCGTAGCCGGATACACGATTTGGTCGTTGATGCGGTGGTCGTTGACCCAGGGCATCTCCGACAGACGGATAAAATTCCTCCACCGCGGCTCGTATGGATTCCAGTCAGAGACCGGACTGCCGAGTAACTCGAGCCGGGGCCCGTCACGGAACCGATAGTTTTTGCTAATCCGGCTTTCGTACCAATACGTTCGACTGTGGTCAAACGGGTATTCTGGAAGATCTGAGAGAATCTGGGGTTTCACTTTACCGCAAAGCGGGCGGTTGATCATGTCGAGGTTTAGGTCATAGCCAGCGCAGTAAAGTGAGCCCATGGCTGTGATTGTGGATGTCAAGGCACATTTGCCTCGCCGAAGCAGCGATGTATACCTGATTTGGGCATTACCAGCGGCAGTCTTGGATAAGATGTCTTTGACTGGGCCTTGTAAAGTGGCATGTGGTCCAACTTCGACGATGTCGTAGACTGTGGTGTTGGATTTTCTAGATCGAAGTTTGTTCTTGGATGCATCTGACAGACTGAGCAGCATTGAAAGTGCCTGCTCGAATTTCACGGGATTCACGAGATTGTCAACCCAGTATTGCGGGTTTCTGATGGCCAAATCCCCATCGGCGCTAACTTTTTTCACGTAAACACTGGATACCATTGTAGGAGCTATGTCCTGGGGACAGCCGATTTCAAGAAGCTTGTCTTTACCAATACTGGAGAGATAAAACTCAGAAATGTCTTTCATGCTCTCAGAGTGATACGCGATTTGCACTTTGAGCAGTCGATTGAAAACATTGTCTTGGTCTAGTTTCTTCTGCAAAAATAGGATTTCTTTTCTGTGGCCAGAGACTGTGACGCTTTGAGGACCGTTGTAGCAAGCAATAGATAGTCCGTCTAGGCCGTGGATATAGGGCAAAAGCTCCTCGTGGCCCAGGCCTACTGCAAGCATCGCCCCGTCCTTGGAGCCTTGCTCAAGCAGCCGCGTTGCAGCAACGCCTCGGAAATAGGCTACCTTCATCGCCGCAGCCAGAGATAAGAAACCTGCGGCGTACGCAGCCGCAATCTCTCCAGAAGAATGGCCGACCACGGCCAACGGAAACACATTGACGCTGCGGAGCAGTTCGACAAGGGCACACTGAAGCGCCGTGCATAGTGGCTGGCTCAATTCCGGAGAATCAATGTCCGATGCACCCTCTGGTTTGAAGAGCTCCTCGACAAGGCTCCAGTGGCAACCAAATTCATAAAGAATATCCTGGGCCTGCAATAGCGTGCGTCTGAACACGGGGAACTCGATTAACTTCTGGCCCATGGCCGCGTATTGAGAGCCCTGGCCTGTAAACACCATGGCCATACCGAGTTTCTTCGATGTCTGGACCGGTTCAGAGATGATGTTTTCAATTCCAGTCAAGTGATCAGATGAACTGCATAGGACAAAGCTTCTCCACGCGAAATGAGTTCGTCGATTTGCTAATGTGTATGCGAGCCGGTCGATATAATACTCGTCTAAAGGTGATATTGTCTTGAAGTGAGAGCCATATGCTTGTGCTTGGCGATGAATGCCGCCTTTATCAAAACTTGATAGAACTAACAGCTTGGTTGAGCTTGTCCGGGGAGGGTTTGCGTCTGGAATGGGCGGGCTAACAACGGTCAGGGGTGTGTGGAAAATGTCCTCTAGAGACGGTGGACGAGGCGTGGTACAATGGTTTGCCTTTAGACCACGCAATTGCAGGAAATGGTAAACATCATCTAGTACTGCATGACTGTTTGTCCCTCCAAAGCCAAAAGAGTTAACCGAGGCTCTTCTCAACCCCGTAGTAGGAAATGGCTCAAACGTGGTCGGGAAAGCGAGATGCATCCCAACCGCATTGATCCGGGGATTCAAGCGCTCAAAATTAGCGTTTGGAGGAATGATGCCCCTTTCAAGAACCAAAAGAGTCTTGATCAACCCTGCTATCCCGCTGGCCCCTTCGAGATGACCAATGTTTGACTTGACAGCTCCGACATAAAGCGGATCATCGTTTGTTCGATGCGGTCCAAACACAGATGCAATGGCGGCGCATTCAGTGGGATCACCCAGTGCGGTGCCAGTTCCGTGGGCTTCAAAGAATCTCGTCTTCTTGGGGTCTAATCCTGCTTTTGCGTAGGTAGCTCGTATCAATGCTTCTTGCGACTCGCCGCTGGGTTGTGTGATTCCCGGCGTTCGGCCGTCTTGGTTGGAGCCTGTGGCGCGAATGATGCCCCTTATAGTGTCTTGGTTTTGGATTGCTAATGCGAGAGGTTTTAAAACAACCACGCCAAAGCCTTCGCCTCGGGCATAGCCGTTGGCTCGATGGTCGAAACTGTAACAGCGACTGTCGCTCGATAAAAAGTTCATATTTGACAAAGATAACCAGGATTCCAACCCGTGGATTGTGTTGGACCCTCCAACGAGTGCCTAATTAAAAAAAATTAGATTCTATGATTCAGGATAAAGGAAACAGAAAATAGCTTACCATCGAGCACTCGCCATTACGTAGAGCCTGACAAGCTTGATCGAGGGCGATCATACTGCTGGAACAAGCAGTATCAAGATTAACACAAGGCCCTTTTAGATCAAAGAACCAGCTTAGCCGTGCGGCCAGCATCGTTAGAGACCCCCCTGAAACTGCGTGCTTAGGTATGGCTTCTGGATCTCGGAGGGTCATCAGTTTGTAATCATCGGCGAAGCTTCCTGTGTAGACACCAGTTCTGCTGCCTGCAGCTTCTTTCAATGGGATTCCAGCTAGATAGATATCCCATGTTAGTATCTTCTGTCAATCAAATATATTTTTTCCCCCAGTTATTAATGATTTATTTCCAGAACGGTAGACATAAACGAATATCAACATGAAACATGGTTGAGAACGTTTGAACAATATTATACATTTAAATGGATAGTCACGACTTACCATTTTCGAGCGCCCGATAAGCTGTCTCCAGCAAAATGCGGTGCTGTGGATCCATTGACGCCGCCTCTGTTGATGATATCGAGAAAAATGGAGCGTCAAAAGCTCCCAAGTCTTCACTAACAAAATGACCGCCTCGTGCATCGCACTACAGAGAAGATTTTTAAAAAGAGGAAAAGAATAAATAAAATAGACCAACTTACAGCGTCTGGCCTACTCCCATCAGAATGATAAAAGGCTTCCATATTTGCCCGGTCCTCGGGCATGTCTCTCGAAGCACATCGTTTCTCGAGAAGTAGTTTCCAGAATGATTCTGGAGTGGTGGCATCGTCGGGGAATTTGAGAGATAGCCCGACAACAGCAATAGGTTCTAGGAGATCTTCACTATCAAGATCGGATTCATCAAGCTGTTCAGCAGATGTGGAGTGTGTTTGGTAGGTGGAAGGTAGTGGAGACGTTGAAAATGGAGACGTTGAAAAAATTCCCGGAGCCATGATAGCAGAATAAAAATAAATAAATGGATGAAAATATGTATGTAATTTTCTCCCCACGGATATATCAAATGAGTGTTCTTCCAGATATAACTAATAGTAGAGGAAGAAGTTGGTTTCTAGCACTGGGTATCAATGGATAGAAACACCGAGTCAAGAATGGCTCTTATTTTGACTAGACACAAATTAATAGCGCAACACGTGAAAAAGTATAAGCCTCCTCTGGTTGGAGGGCAATTATTTTTACCGCAGGATAGAAGGAAAAACAGGCTGATACGTACAAGAATTTGGAATCTCACATGTTGTTGATCGACAAGTCTACTGCGGCACGGGGAGTATAGCACCAGCACTGCCTGGGAAAGTATGCCCTGTAACGTCGCATTATGGCGTTCAGAACGATTCATGGTCCCCTCCTTGCTCTGGTAATTGATAAATGATAGAAAAAAGGGGGCTGAAACCTATCCGCGTGGTCTCTCTATTAGGCAGGTTAGCGGCAAGAGGGTTGGAACGGCTTAGCAAGCATGGAAGTATGCAATACGTGCAGCCACTGAATGGAGATTCGTATTCATGCGGGTTTATTTATGGATATGTGCAAGTGCAAAGCAGATCTCCAAGCTAGAAGGCGCGTAGGAACTTGGACCAGTCCCCTCAATTCCAAAAATACAGTCCACATGAGTCACAAACTAGTGGCTGCACAATTCCAGACCGGCGCCTGTTTTTCGTCGTAATTTGGGGGCTAGAAGAAAAATAAATTGTTGGTTTTAAAAAACCTTGAAACTTTTTAAGTAGTGTGCTGTGCAGCTTATGCCCCATATGTTGGCGCCACCAGAACCGGGGTTTTACGGGAGAGGGGAAATGGGACCATAATTCTATGCACAGATATCGTATATTTGTTGAATTTATCTTATTTTTAGAGAGACGTCACATTCAGAAGGCTGAGAAGGGAAGGGCAAAAAGAAGTCTACATCTATGGTTTGAAATGAAGCCATCAGTTTCTAGAATAGGTGAAAGATGAGTGTCTTTCACTCTATTCAGAGGTACACGGATATCTAATTTTCTACATTATGTACTAACTGCCTTTTATATTTTGATAAGTGACAGTAATGCTATAATCACGCTGTACCAGTGTCCAAACTAAAGCAAACTTAAGCAACGCCCATTCGGTTAACCATTCGATCCCATGCTTTTTGTTCGGCTTTAATCACCGGGCTAATCTGCTTGATCTCGCCAGACTCCTTGTCTTGTACAAAATGCTGAGTAGCAGCCAACCCAAAGGGTCGGGTATTGAGAGAAATAGTTTCCCAGTGGCCTTTGGGAATATGATAGGTTTCGTGCATGATACCAATACTTGGATATTGTTTTAACCCAATCTTATTCAGCCAAACCATTCCTTTGCCGTGGACAGGCCCATTGGCAAAGGCCTGTAGGGAGTCCAAGTCTTTCCAGTATGATAGCCAACACATCGTGTTTCCGCAGTCTTCATCGGTCGCGATGAGGGTCGAGGTTTTTCCGAGAAAACCATTCGTCTGTCGATTTTTGGCACAATCGCGCCACATGTCGCCAAAATACTCGCCAATCTTCGCCCACCCAGGAGCAAAGCGACCCCGGGGATGGTTTGAGCGCGCGCCTAGTAAGAAGACGACAATCTGCTCTTCTCCGGGTCCCCGCGCTTGTCCTGAAGCACCCGGAAGTTGTGTGCTCCATTTGCCCCAGTTCACATTCTTGGAGTGGTTCGTTGTGATGATGCCTTGGTCCTTGAGCAGACCCATAGTCAGCTGGTATACCAGCAAGATTCCGATGAGCATAAGAGCCAGGCGGCCGAAGATTAAAACAGTCACAGCTTGTAGAGATGCGCCGGCAAGGAGCCAGGTCTCCATGCGAAAATCATCGCGAAAGAACGACAGGAGGTTAGCGGTGCGGGTGGTAGTCGACATTTTCGCTGTTGCGACACGGAATTTTTGATATTTTGAGGGGAAAACAAACGGAATAAGCAAAATACTACCAACGTCAAGATAATAATACGGACATAAGCCGGAAGAGGAGGATCAATAGAGCAGCGTCAAGCGATGGAAACAAAAATGTCAGCAGCGGAAGGCCCGGAAGGATTATTAGAATATGGCCCGTGGTAAGACACGTTTAGTGTTGATCTCTCTTTGTTCCTGGGTCGAGCCCAGTCGAGGCTGTATTGTAACCCGTCTAGTAATGATTCTAATTCTATTGATCCGTTAGTGGAGCGCCAAGTCAGTCAGCTTGTCGGCCTAATGCGAGACCCTTGCATATGGCGTATCAAATTGGGGGCGCAGCTGACCGGTGATGTAAATTTAGATACATTAAGGCAGGGCCGACACTGAAAACGTGGGAGCGCGAGAGAGCGCCTTGGATCGACGATTTCTCCCTGATTGAGAAAGGCCGGGGTCAGTACTGTCGATATAATAGTAACCACGTGCTTCGCTTCGCTTCGTATGTAGCATCCACTAAGCAGTGCATCCATCCGACAAGGGTGCGAAACTGGTGCATGGCACTACGCTGGACAAGCCATTCATATTGAAGATATTAATTAGAATAGCGTCGGGTTCCCCTTCCATGCTGCCCAATAGAAAATCAAGCGCGAAGCCAAAAAGCTACTATGTCAAACTCGGCGGTAACTTGTAAGCCACATGTCGAAAAGCCACCGTTTAGCCCTGGTCCGGGCGGTAGAAACATCCATCCTTTCCTAAATAGGAAATAACAGCCGTTTTAGGTAAGTACTAAAAACGCATACAAAACAAAAAAAGACGCCGAGACCAACACAGAAATAGTAGTGTGCCCGCATTAATTTTGCTTTTGTATTGAAGTATCTTTTTAAAGTAGTACGTAGATGCATAAAAGCCGTTTAATTCATGCCCGCCCTGTAACGCCAACAAACCCTAATCAGAACAAGGGTACTACTATACTCAGTAAAAATAATACAAGCTTATGGCTTTCTTACAAGCCCCAACTCGGACACACTCGCGCACCGTTCGCCGTGGCCCCCAATGGTGCTTGGATACTGGCTGCTTCGATCGTCGCTGGCTTTTCCCACACTGAGAATGCCCTTACGCTGCCCATATGCCACCCAGGTTGGCCCCAAATGCCGACCTAGAGCCGCGAGGCTGGGCATACATGAGCAAATGAACGTTGTTGTGAACTCAGCGTAGGTCCAGAGTCCCATCAAATCCACATTGTATGTCGTGTCACCAGAGTTTGCCAGTTGGAAAGCATAGTAACACCGGATAACAGAGGCTGTCAGTGCACTGTAAATCAATTAGCATCCATTATTTTACATGGACAAGATTCAACTCACAAAAGAGCAAGAAGGAAAATGGCCGATATCCTAATTTTCTTGCCATAGTGTAAGCTGAGTTTCCAAATTGATCGTTGTGGAAGCAGGATGATCAGGAGATCTGCCACTGAGTTCACGATCCCGGCGGAAATGTTGGCTGAATTTGCATCCATACAATGGCCTGTAGTAAGCCATGGAGTCCAGAACTTATCTCTTGGGTTGCACAAAAAAATCTCGACCCAGGTCAATATCATATAAACAACAAAAAGAATGATAGAAAGTCCCCAACATGACCACCACATCAAGTTTCGTAAGCCAAGAGGTGAGAAGATGGAAAGATACTGCAGCAAAATTGAAAACTTCACCAAAAAGGTGATGACCCCATACATTATGGAGAGAACATTGATATCCTACCAACATTAATAAGTGATGGGATCTTTTGCTCGTGTGTTCATACATATCACGTACATATAGAATTGGTTGCAGATGTATTAATTGAACATCCCACTGGTGGAGACCTGCACCATGCCTGACTAATACAGTTGTGTAGGCACAGTATGGAATATAGAGTGACCATGCTAACACGGTCACCCAGTCTTCCCAGGCAGGGGCACGAACGATGAAGACCTTTGTGTAGAGCCGAAGAGCGACCACGATTGTTGGTAAAGCTATTGCAACTATTGCCATAGAGTAGCTAGCAGTATTCAGATTCGGTGGGTTTTCAAAGTTGGGGACTATGCCTGCCGGAGGTGCCAGGGCAGGGCCTTCAAGCAGCTGTTGAAGCTGGGGGCTGGCAGTCAAGGGTGCCATTGTCAAGATTCATCTGCGTAAACACTCAATTCCAGTAGACCAAACGGGAGTGACTGTTTTGATATGGCACTTTGAAGTGCATGTCAACTGATGTTTTTTTAAAAAGAGAATAACGTGGGGATGGTCTTCAGAAGGGTAGCTTGCATCAGGCGGGGTTACATAGAACCTAATTTACCGTCTAAATTAGGACGATGTACATCTTAGATGCAGATACAGCTAGTGCTAAAAAAATATTACGGCTCTCAGACAGCCCAATTTCCGTGCCTATACGAGCATGGGTTAACAATGCGGGATCCCTGCAGGATGGCTTTTGCCGCTTGGCGCCAATGTCTAATTACACCACCGTGCGTTTGGGGGCGCTTTAATTGCCACCAATCGATACGTGGTGTAAAGATACAAGATATGCAATAATGAGTTTGTTAAGGTGTGGCAGTCGCCTGCATTTTTTTCTTGGTTGCTTTCAATGTTACCTCAGTCCAGTGTTTCTAACCTCGGCCTTCTGAGCTGAGCCACCAACAATATACCCAGTTAGACTTACCGTATATACTACACTGTGGGAAGTCAACCGCACATGTGCAGTTGTTTTTTGAGCTCAAATCTTGTGCTCGTCACCTTGGTTCAAATTTTGCAACTTTCACAATGGCCGACCAGCAGAACAATATACTATCTCTGGAGCTAAATGATACCGCACATTCTGTTGATGTAGAGCAGGGTTTCTCTACTAGCGAAAAGCCCTACAGCTCAACCTCCGGTATCGAGGGTAAAGATGTAAGCTCTGGTTCGGAGCTAAACAGAGATGAGGTCCCGAGCAAGATCTACTTGTCTGGATTCCAGTTGCATAGCATCACATCTGCGTAAGTACCTGATTACTGGTTGTGGAATTGCTACAATACTTACCACTGTAGGCTTTGCTTGAGTTTGTTCTTGACCAACTTGGAAATCCCTATTGTTAGCACATCCCTCGTGGGGATTACGAATTCTCTTCAAGGCTTCACCCAGAGTAGTTGGATTGTGACAGCATATCTTTTGACATATATCGGTCAGTCAACTGGTTGATGAGGAATTGGAAAAGGCTAAACAAATGTTAGGATTTTTGATTATTTGGGCCAAGCTTAGCGACATATTTGGCCGAAAGGCCTCTGTCATAACTGCGGTTCTTATCTTCGTCGTGTTCTCTGGTGCTTGCGGCGCCGCCAATACCATGACCCAATTGTATGTGTGCTTCAAAAATACTTGACGCATAACTGACTTGAAAAATAGAATTATACTCAGAGCCTTTCAAGGAATGGGAGGATCTGGCATATATGCGGTTTGCATTGCAATCATGTTTGAGTTAGTACCGCACGAAAAGTACGCATCGTATACAATGATCGTGTCAGCGGTTTTTACGATCTCTTTACTTCTAGGTCCAATCCTAGGTGGTGTAATCAGCCGTTCTCACTGGAGATGGGTCTTCCTCCTCAAGTGAGTTTTCACCCTTATCAAAGAAAAATGAAACTAACCAAAAGGGAACAGTGTTCCAGCTGGAGCAGTAGCAGCCATCGTCATTGCAATCATGCTACCAAATGAATTTCCAGACCATTGGAAAAAGACTCAATCAAAAGGCTGGAGAGATTCATTGGCCGGTCTAAAAAGAGTAGACTTTATCGGAGCGGCACTTCTTCTAGTATTCACCTTGCTTCTGCTCGTACCATTAGAGGAAGCTGGAGTAAGATTTCCCTGGAGGTCAGCATTTGTAATCACTTTACTGGTGGTATCCGGATTTCTTGGGATCCTATTCTTTGTATGGGAACGCAGGGTGACGCTGAAAGACGATTTTCGGGAACCGGTCTTCCCATGGAGATTCATGCGTCGTATATGGATAGGCATGCTGCTGTGAGTGATCCTTGAAAATATCCGAAAAATCACCTGGTATTAACCTCAAACAGTAATGGCTTCTTTCTGGGAGCTCCTTTCACGGCAGCAATCTTCCTGATTCCACAACGGTTCATCGTCGTGAACGGCCTTTCTCCTCTGGACGCTGGCGTTCGACTATTACCTTTTACTTTTCTTTGCCCAATTGGGTCCATTATTGCATCAGTCATTGCGAAGGCAAAAGTGCCTCCGATATACATTCTCATTGTTGGCTCGGTTCTCCAAGTGGTTGGATTCGCACTGCTTACGACAATCCCAATCACGTCGGATATTTGGTCTCCACAGTATGGGTTTCAAATAATTGCTGGATTCGGGGTTGGCATTAATATCAGTACTTTGATATTAATGACTCCCTTTTGTGTTGAAGATCGGGACAAAGGTATGTCAAAACTATTTGTCTTTTGTTCTCTCCCATTCCTGCTTTTGAGAATATGTCGATAGCTTACCATATTCCTACAGCCGTTGCGGCAGGGGCAGTCAGTCAAGTCAGATATCTTGGTGGGGCAATTGGTTTGGCCATTGTAGCCAGTATTTTGAATGGCTTTATGAATTCCAGGTTGTCCACGCTGTTGCCTCCGGAAGAAGTGGCCGCGTTACTTCAAAGCAGTGACATTATCCAGAGCTATAGCCCGGCTCTACAGAAATCAATTCGACAAGTATTTGGAGATGGGTACAACATCATGATAAAGGTACTGGTCGGCATTGCGGCAGCTCAACTCCCAGCCTCGGTTGTCATGTGGAAACGAAATCAGATTGTAGTTGCTTAGGAAGCATACTAAAGTAGAACGTAATGATGAATGAAAGCCAATAATTTCCGGACTAATCTTTAAGACAAAACACACTTCCTATTGATTATGAGTGACTCTTTGTAGCGTCTTTTTTATTGCAGCCACAGCCTCAGTAATTCCTTTCCCACCAAGACCTGGCACTTCATGCCCGCCATCCCAAATTACAACCTCACGATTTTCCTTACTAGCAAGCTCAGCCAACACCGGGCCAAAGTCAGGATATTGATTATCCTTGTTTCCCCAGATATGCGCCGTGGGGACTTGAATAACCTGGCCATCTTGCTCGGCGCTCATCAGGCGCAACTTCCCCTTTTCCAGAGAAGCTGGATCTCCTGGGATACCGCCGGAGAAGAAAATGGCGCATTTAAAGACTGGTTTTAGCAGGTAATCGATTGGGCTTTTTTGCGCCTGCTGGATCATGAGCCCCGCAGCCAGCCCAGCGCCCTGGCTGAACGCCATCACGCCGTCAAACGGCCCCGCGGCTTCCACGTAGTCGGATAGGTCTTCAAGGGCAGACTGTATCGAATCGATAGATGTTACATCCAAGTACATGTAGAAACCGGTTTCTTCGCTGTTGGAGGAATCGTCTGCAGCAGTAGTGGTAGTCGACTGTAGCTCTCCCACGCCTGGGGCCGGCGGGCAGTCTATCGTGCCTTCGACAAAGTCGTACGTATGCTCAGGCCCGAGAAGGCGCCGGATCGCAGACGTATGTAGTTTGAAAATCTCATTATTGGTGCCCATTCCATGCAGGCATAGGAAATGCATGTTGTCGGCTGTGGTATTTGAGTGCTAGAAAGTTCAAAGTCATCAATAGCGGGATTCGGGAAGGGTCTAAATATAGCCTCAGAGAGAACGGTATCGTTGGCCCATACCCCGCCTTTTTATTACGCCCGGCATCTATAAAACTGATAGCCCAAGACCTCCAGGCTATGCTCTTGTATCTTTCGCAAGACTTTATTTGCACCTATTTGGTTTGATCACACTACTATCCTAAGTATACTTCCCATGTGATTACGAACAGAATACAGCAAGTTTTCCATAATTCTCACTCAATTAACCTTTTCTCAGAGTTTTTATATTAGACTTAGGTCCTCTGATCAAGAAGCATTGTCAAAACGATCAGAAAGTCTTATTATCTCAAACGGAAATAGAACGAGAGGCTTTCAATGCTCACTTTTTCTTGACGATCATAATGAAGATATTTGATTGAACATATGGTTAGTTTTCATCTAATCCGCTGAAGAACGACAGACATCCAAAAAAAAAAGGCAAGGGAACCCTCAAACTAGCTTTCCAACTTCTATGAACTTCTGTGAGAACCAAAGTCAATTACTTGGTCCTGGTCAAATCTGCGCACAAGTCTATTATATTAAACATTTAATACATGCATGCAACCTCTATTTAAACAAGCATTAACTGCCAAATTCCAAATTTCCAATGCTACTTCTTCCACCCATTCCACCTCTCAAAGTCTTCTGTATCCAAATCAAACATATCCAACATTCTCCCCACACTCTGCTCAGCCAAGTCATCCACCGACGTTGGACGAATATAAAATGCCGGCATGGGCGGAAATATAATACCGCCAGCCTGCGAAACCGTCAACATATTCCGCAGATGGATATCGCTCAGCGGTGTCTCGCGCGTAACGAGGACCAACTTCCTTCTCTCTTTGAGCATCACGTCTGCGCTGCGCGAGATCAAGTCGTCGCAGAATCCGGTGCTGATTGCTGCTAGTGTCTTCATGCTGCATGGCACAATGATCATTCCGTCTGTTCGGAACGAGCCGCTGGAGATTGGTGCAGCCTGGTCGTTGATGTTGTATACGTGGTCGGCGAGGGCGCGCACACTTGATGGGTGGTAGTCTGTTTCGTATTTTATTGTGGCTTCGGCCCATTTGCTGATGATCAGGTGTGTTTCGACGTGTAGTCGACGAAGCGCGATTAGGAGTTTGATCCCCAGGATTGCCCCGGTGGCGCCGGTCATGGCAACAACAATTCTGCGGCGACGTGGATTTGGTATATTGTTTGTCTCAGATTTGTGAGTTTGCATCAAGTCATCTGATGTTGTCTTCGTTGTTGGCTGGGGCATTGTTGTGGCGTGATGCATAAACTGTGGCGTGATGGCGTCTTGAGCTGAGGCTAACATATCTTGGAACATTCTGAAAAGAGCACCCCAAAAACAGTATTTGATAGTCAATGAGTGGAGCCAATTTCCTTATGTTCGTATTTGTTTTCCAAAGAACCAGATGTTGTGTTGTATGTGGTTGTCGCGGTGATCCAGGTTACTACGATACGAGCTGTCATCGCAATTTATGTAGCCCAGGTGGCTAAGTTCATGACTGAAAATTTCAATTCCATACTCCGGTATATCGGCACCGAAATTAGGAATACAGTGATCATCGTCATAATTAACGTAAACTAGTATTGTTATCAACTGGTCCACTTGAAGTTGTAGATTTCTCGAGCATCTCCGAGCCCCCGAGCCCCCGAGGGTCCGGGTTGTGGCAACTTCGCTCCGTCTCTTGGAACGTACATTTCTGTCAATAGTCAGAAATTCAAAATTTCCTAGAATGAAAGAGATAATTCATTCCTATGCACTTGGAGCTGACGTGCCCGCTTTTTCTAGCTGAGAAGCATTCACGATTTTCCCTAAAAATATTGATCGGCCTCGGGCATATCAAAAAGCGGAACGTTCATGATTGAATCCAAATATTCCCAAGGACTTGGGTTTATCCATTCAGGATTTTCGGCATCATTGGTGAAACTGTCGCAGAAGAGTTAGTTTTTCATAACCCTTCCTGAACGCTTACGTACCTAGGATCATAAGAAAGTGGAAATCCGCCCGGGGGAAACGATGAATCCAATGTGGCAGATTCAGCAGGAACCTCTACATTCACTGTGTTCGACTGATCAGTGTCACTTCTTCGTTCCATAGCTGTTTTGACCGAATTCCGTAACGATACGAGCGCCCAGATGTGTCGCTGTGAAAGCCACTGATTACTTTCAGGCGCTGTCCCGTCTTCTTTCGACTCCACGGCAGAAAATACTTCAATGACTCGCTGCTGGAGGTCCTGGCACTCCTTATCCCAATATGTATCCTCCCATATACTGAGCAGAAGCGTCGATCCGATCACGGCGTGGATCATGGACCAGTTTCTCATCGGTACGATGCTAAGAACTTGGAATTCCAAGAATGTCTTTGTCGCCTCTATCAAACTTTCCCGAGCTCGCTGGCGGAGAGGTTGATAAGACGGGCTGTTTGCGAGCCCGGAGTTCTTAACCGCTGGGCGACATACAAAGGATATCAAATGAGACACGTGCAGTTTCAGTGCTAGACGCTCTAAATGGTGTTGCATATTCTGACAGTCTTCCACAGACTGCAAATGTGGCTGCGCTTTTTGATACGTCTTGTCAATTATCGTCAGTGTATCAGTTAAATCCCCCAGAGCTAGATCCCTGCTGGCTTTGGCGTTCATAAATATGACACCTAGCCGCGATATATGGGCCATGACTCCAACATAAGATAAGCTGTTGTAAGTTGGCAATACCTCGCCCATGTTCCATGCATCTATTGGAACTCCTGGAAGCCGGTCGTGGCACATACTAAGCAGCACATCTTGCCACACAATCATAACCCTGTGATCGTTTAGAGTAAGTGCTAAATTCCTGTTCTTAAAGAAATATTTGATAGGCCCACCAGAGTTTCTTGGCCTGATTTCTGGCAGTTTCGTTTGTCCAGGACATCGACTTTTCAGAATGCATTCCCATAGTCTGAGCGAGACGTACAACTGTCCCGACCCAGACCCAAGCAGCATCTGACTGGCCATTATTCTGCAAAGTGTGACATAGTATTAGAAGTGTTTGTATAATTATCATAGAAGGCCGGGACATGAAATTGGCTAGCTGTAAAGCCTCGAATGACCGCCGAGCTGACGCCAATTAGTCAATGGCACTCATTTATCTTCTAGCAGTTTTATTCATAACTAACCAAACTCTTGACACAACATTGACCTCTGAGAGAGTCCCAAGTCTGAAAAGTGTGCCCCCGATGCGAGGACGGCCAGTATGAGGCCAATCGTTTCAATCGACTGTTTGGAGGACCAAGAAACTGAAGGTCGATTTCCAGTGAATTGGCCTGCCGAAAATGCATTCAAGTAGGCGCAAATATCCAATTCGAAACTCTCCAAATCGACAATATATGGATTAAATGGGTATGCCAAGACCTTGTAGGTATTGAAGAAACTAGAAATTAAACATTAGAATCTTCTACTGATGTTTATCAAAAAGAATGCCTACGTGACGACTTCTTGTCGATGAGGTATTAAATCAACAAGAGCCGACCATCGATCTTCCTGTGTTCTAGGTTTCGTTAATGAAAAATTGGCAAAAGAGCTTCCTAGACCAAGTATTGAACTGATATCTCGCGCACTTCCACTTTCGGCATGCCGAGAGCGGATAATGGATGACACGGAGTCTTCTCCAGAGTAAGTGTGTTGAGGTGGTTCCAAGTCAGGCGCACTGGTACTGGATTCTGCTAATTGTGTCACACGGCGATGATGCCTTGGAGGATGAGAAGGCGAGTTGGCAGCGCTGGTTTCGATGTTTTCTTCTCTTTGAACACTCTTGCGGGGCTCAATCCTATAGACACAGATCTGCGGATGGCCTCTTTTGAGACACGTCTTGCAGGGTTGTTTGTGGTCACATTTTACCTTATTCAATATTAGTTAGTTCGAGTCTAGAACTTCTAATAGTATTGGCAGTAAACACCCACCTTGCGTTGTCGACAAGGATAACATGATTTAACTTCATTATTACGTTGACGCTTGGCATTGAGGACGTGATCAATGTCTTGGCGGCTCATCGACCTTGGCGATGTATCTTCCATGTTGCTGTCACTTGGTTCCTCAAGAGCTCGCTCTTCGGCACGTCGCTTCTTTCACATTCAACACAGTATCCGAGGTACCCGAGTCAAAAAACAGATCTGCCAAGAATTATCCGTCTCGGGCCGATAAAAAGAAGGTATCAGTCTCTTTCGGTCCGAGTTGATCAGAAAAAGGGCGAAAGTTGTTTGGAAACTTTTCAAGAGTGCGTTGCTGGAAGAGAAACCGAGCCTCCGAGGAGCACCGAGAGCACCGAAGACCCACTTCACTGAGTACAACCAATCTTAATTGATATACTACAGAAACAGCGGAGAGTATATAAGAACTCTCAAGATGGCTCACGAATTGTGCATCATACTCAAACAGCTCATCAGTAACATCTCGATCCCACGAATAGGAAAAAAGCAACCAGCATGGCAAACTCTCAACCCCATCTTTGTTTTCGCTCGTTCGTTGAAGCCCTCAAGGCTGATGGTGACCTGGTAGAAATCAACTCGAGCATTGATCCTAATCTCGAGGCGGCTGCCATCACTCGCCTTGTGTGTGAGACCGATGACAAGGCTCCTTTGTTCAATAATCTCAAAGGCAACCAAGATGGCCTCTTCCGAATCCTAGGGGCACCCGGCTCTCTACGGAAGTCATCCAAAGATCGTTATGGACGTCTTGCTCGCCACTTGGGGCTTCCTCCACAGTCTGGCATGCGCGAGATAATCGACAAGATGCTGTCTGCGAGTGATGCGCCTCCGATTGACCCGACGATTGTGCCGGCATCAAATGCGCCCTGCAAAGAAAATTCAATCGAAGGGGATCAAATTGACCTTACAACTCTACCTGCTCCGTTGATACATCAGTCAGACGGTGGAAAATACATTCAAACATATGGAATGCATATCATCCAATCCCCAGACGGCAAATGGACGAACTGGTCGATCGCTCGTGCCATGGTGTATGACAAAAGGCACTTGGTTGGTCTCGTAATACAGCCTCAGCACATTTGGCAGATTCAACAAATGTGGAAAAAGGAAGGACGTGATGCACCGTGGGCTTTGGCATTTGGAGTTCCTCCGGCTGCAATCATGGCTTCGAGTATGCCCATACCGGATGGAGTGACCGAAGCAGGTTATATCGGATCCATGACGGGTACCTCTTTAGAGGTGGTCAAATGCGATACAAATGGGCTATACGTACCTGCAAACTCTGAAATTGTTCTAGAGGGAACTTTGTCTATAACCGAGACGGCTCCTGAAGGCCCATTTGGCGAGATGCATGGATACACGTTTCCAGGAGACTCGCACTCTTGTCCTTTGTATACTGTCAACAAGATCACCTATCGAAACGACCCTATTCTACCAATGTCAGCTTGTGGTCGTCTTACTGATGAAACGGTATGTGTGTTAGTATATGTCCTTAGCCCCCAGAAGATAAACTGACAGTTTTTCATAGCATACAATGATCGGTCCCCTAGCCGCTGCCGAAATTCGCAAGCTATGTCAACAGGCAGACCTACCGATCACCGATGCATTCACTCCATTTGAATCCCAAGTCACTTGGGCAGCCCTGAAAGTCGACACCAAAAAGCTGCGTGAACTGAAAACTAACTCGAAGGAGTTTTGTAAGCGCGTCGGAGACTTGGTTTTCAACCACAAAGCAGGCTTCACCATCCACCGGGTTGTGCTCGTAGGGGACGATATCGACGTTTACAACGGCAAGGACGTGATGTGGGCGTTCTGTACACGCTGTCGCCCGAACATGGACGAGGTGTTCTATGAAGATGTACGTGGGTTTCCTTTGGTACCGTACATGTCGCATGGTAATGGACCGGCCACAGAAGGAGGAAAAGTGGTTAGCGATGCACTGCTGCCTTGTGAGTACACCTCAGGGGCCGACTGGGAAGCTGCCAGTTTTGAAGGATCCTACCCAGCGCACATCAAGGAGAAAGTGTTGAAAGAGTGGAGTTCAATGGGGTTTCGGGATTTGGAGTGAGAGATTCGTACTTCGCAGATCTCTGTTGTTGTTTCAGCTGTGTATACTAGTAATTGACCATTGAGAATAGAAATAGAGAATCATTCTTCCTAGATCATACCAAAAGATTAGAAGAGACTGGAGAATGGGGCCGTTAAGCATTGCTTGTTGCCGGCAAATTTGAGTTGGATTTTGGATATAAAACTTGGAGACGCAATGAGAAACTAGTCTGCACGAAGAGATGCGGCCAACAAGAAGCCTAACTATCTCTGGGCAGAGAGAGTATGATACATGAAAGAAAGAAAAATCAAGAACAGGAAGTAACGTCAATGAAAATCCGAGCCCGGCCCTATTTGGGCATCTCATGCGATCAATCCGAACGAGAAAAAAAAAAAAAAAAACAGTAAAACAGTCTATCGGAGACAAGACTTCAGGTGCAACCCAGCTGCGCCCCTACTGAAAAAGACAAGTGCCATCATGCCAGCAACGGTCCTCATCATCTCTAGTAAATGCGGGAGATCCGGTCGGTGTAGACGCCGACTGCTGTTCCGCCCAGGAGCTCCTTGGTATACTCTTCGAAGGAGATCGGTTTGAAATCAGGGTATAGCTCTTGGGCATCAAGATATCCTAGATACTTGGCGTACTCGGGCACGTTGTCTCCACGCAGACCCCATGAGAGCTGATACTCGGCTGCAATACGTGGGGTGAACTTTGTCGCGTCAAATGGGTAGGTTTCACTGGATGCTCGCGCACTGGCGACCCGTTCCATCACAACTTCTTTGGGTACCTAGTACTCGGTCAGTAACAACGATTGACAGAACAAGGACTGGACGAAGAGCATACGTTTTTGCGATCCACTTTCTCGCCGCTCAGTTTTTCGACAGTGGCGAAAATTTCGGCAGGTGACGTGACGGTATTGTACGCGAAAACCATCTTATTCTCCGTTCGGGGATCGACGATAATCCGAGCGACCCATCTCCCGATATCGCGCAAGTCAACGAAAGCGCTCGGCGTCTTTCCTTCCTCGATTAGCTCGTCATTGGAAGCTGTCATGGCGTAGTCGATCTTGCCCGATGTGAGTCGCGGGGAAGCGATTTGGTACCACCAGCCAACGTCAATGATGGTGTAGGGCAGTTTCAATTGCTTGACGTGGTTGAACACTTTTTCTTTCTGCATTGGTACGGCTTAGCGCTGGACAGTAGCCGCAAAACACACAAGAGAATACACCAACCTCATCTCGCAACCACATGATGCCGCCGGGGGCGCAGACTGTGATGAACGCACATGGAATGAATCGCTTTACGCCAGCAGCCTTGGCCGCGGTCGCAAGATTGATCTGTGACAGCTGGTCGGAAGGACCGACGCTGCTGACGACAATGTCAATGTCCTTCAAGGCTTCGGCCAGCTCCGCTGCCGACGCTTCTAGGTCGCATTGCCGAGTGACGACACCTTTTTTCTCCAACTCGACCAGTTGTGGCTTCTTGGCTGATGCCGGGCGGGTGAAAGCAAACACTTCCTGCGGGCGGTTTTCGGGTTAGCAAACAAGCCCAGCCAAGAGAGAGAAAGCATGGGGAGAGGGAGCATACAAAGCCGCCAGCTTCCATCAAACCATTGGCGATGGAACGACCTGTTTCTCCTGTTGCTCCGACGAGCAAAACTCTGGTGGTGGTGGCCATTGTGAATTGTTGCGGTCGACAGGTAACCGCAGTGGTGTTGTTGAAGGAGACAGAGGAGACGGAGGAAGAAGGGAAAGAAGGCGGGCACTGCCTGTGATAATAAACGATGACCTTGTCGCGTTCCCGGTAGGCTTTGGGTGGAAAGAGCCGCCCACTCACTGCTCAGACTAGCTGAAAAATGAGATACCCACTGGCCATCTGGCTGGGATTGGACTGAGCGCTGGACGACAGCCGGCCGGGCAGTCAATGGGAGAGCGAAGGCAACGCAGGGTGGGTCGCGATCCCCTCGTGATGGAGTCGCTGCTGGGCGATCAAGGTAACGATGAGGACATAGTTACTGTACTACTAGTACGTAGTGAGGGATGGAAGTGGGTGCCAACCCCGCCATCCAGCAGCACGGGGAGTTGGGGTTGTTACCGACTACAGACTGCAGAGCGCCTGCAGAGCACAGCGATATGTGTCTTTGGTTACCGTGGCCATTAATTCATAAGTGTCTACCGAGGGAGAACGTTGCGCGCGAGGAGAGCCGATCGCCCGCTTGAATTTAGGCTTGCCGAAGCTTTGCTGTTTTTCGTCTGGCTTTTTTCCGATTTGGCTGTTGGCAGGGCACATCGCCTGGGCTGGACATGACGTCACTGGCCGGGCCGAGCGGTCGGCACTCATTATTGGCTGCCACGGAATGCCGACTGCACCTCGCCTATTTGATTGCTTGGTTGCTGCCAAGTTTCGACACACCTGGTAGGAGACTTCACCAATACTATTAACCATTAATATCCTACACCTTTTTTTTATGATCTGGCCTCGTCCCAGAGTTGAACCCGTCTGAGATGGTGGTCATCCAGGCCACCACTCGGGCGCCTCCGGGTTCTGCCGTTGCCGCCGAAGGAGTGGTCACGTGATCACACACCGGCAATGGAGATGCGGCCGGAGACCCGTCTGCCGGCCATCTCGGAAAAGCCTATGCCGAAGCTCGCACGTGATCGTGACAAAGGAAGATCACGTGCTTCTGGATTCGATGCCAGATCACATGACTTGGTCCGAGAACCCGGGCTGACATCAGCAACGAGCCGCTAACCACATACGGCCAGCAGCATGACTAACACAGACCTGACCAATCACAGTGACATGGCAGTAGGGAAGATGCTGATGCCTGAGGTCGAGAGCCAGATCATGGCTTGAGAATCATCTCTCAATAAGCGATGACCGATACCTTCTCTGCATCGAGAACTGTCTGCTGAAAACACTGGCATTTCTCGAGCCTGTTCTCGTCTGTCTTACCCCAGATCAATTGAGATCTGTAGAGCAGCCGCAACTACAATACTCTATGAAACGAGAACCAACACCTTGAATAGTTCTGTTGGGTCGCTAACCTTGTCTCACTCTCTCTTTGTTTCGAGGATCTATGCAAGAAGGTAGCAGCAGCAGCAGCAGCAGCATAGAGGCTGTGTACAGAGTTTTTGCAGCCATCGACGAGTTGTTCCGCGCTGCACGTGCCTCCCCGCGTTCGCACTTGCTTGTTTTCATGGTTGCGCTCGTCTTTTCCCTCGCTCAACCATCACCGCTCAAGTCAACCGATGATGGACTATTCGGCCCCTGCATTAGAGGCTGCGCATCATTTGGTTGCGTAGTTTGTCGTTTCAAAGGGGCCAGCCATTATTATTGATGCGTTCTTTGAACTTTCAAGCATTTATCCGCCTGCCAATCCCCACCGTTGCCATACATCCGATCAGCTCCACTGTCCGCGTCAGACAACACCATGTACGTCCGGAAACACACAACCACCATGAAGTCGCCGCCAGTCAGGACAGCGACCAGTAGCAGGCGTTGAGTCGGATTAAAAAAAAGGTCTCAGTCGAATCGTTCTGCCACGGCGCATGTCTGATCGACAGCGCTTGCCTGGGTCTCTCTGGAGAGATGCAATCAATAGTTATCGAGCTTCGTCAGCGGCTAAAGCATGATTTGGAACAAGGCCGGCAGGTCGTACGCGTCCCATACAGCTCCTGCAACCAACCGCCATGAGGGTGGCTGACCCTGTCGACGAATCCCACGACAGCGATGGTGGTCGCTAGTTGACTCCTGTTCCGACCCATCCTGGTCGCTACTATTGCCTGGCCTATGGTCTTTAAACCGGCGTGCTCCATTAATAATTATTGCTCGCATGTCTTTCTTCTTTTTCTTTCTCCTATGCCGTGAACGCCGAAGCCCTTGTCTGCGCGTGGTGTAGCCCTACTCCTCACGTCCTTCACAGTCTCTCGTTAATAATTTTCAGCCTGATCCATTTTGATTTTGTTCTGAGTTTTACACCCCTCACTCGCTCAATCGTTGCTGCTTAAAAGATGAGGCCGTCTGTTTTCGCCGCCGGCGCTTTGCTCGCTGGCAACGCCATGGCCGCAGTAGATCCTATCATCTCTTACGGAAGCAAGTTCTTCTACAAGACAAATGGAACACAGTTCTATATCCGTGGTGTTGCCTACCAGGAGCCATCGACGAGTGACAACAGCTTCATCGATCCGTTGGCAGATCCCTCTGCCTGTAAACGTGATATCCCTTACCTGACTGCCATCCGCACCAACACCATCCGCGTCTATGGCGTGCAGGCCAACAGCTCTCATGACGAATGTGTCAATGCATTCGCTGATGCTGACATCTACATCATTGTTGACCTGGGTTCTCCCACTGACTCGATCAACCGCGACGACCCTAGTTGGGATACTAGCCTGTACCAGCGCTATACTGAAGTCATTGATGCCTTTGGCAACTACACCAACGTGATCGGGTTCTTCGCCGGAAACGAAGTTTCTAACTCGGTCAACACAACGGAGGCCAGTGCTTTTGTCAAAGCCGCCGTTCGTGACTCCAAGGCCTACATCAAAGAGAAGGGCTATGACAAGGGTGTCGGCTACGCTGCTGCCGACGACTCGACTATCCGTGTTCCGCTGGCCGACTACATGAACTGTGGCACTGCTGACGACTCGGTCGATTTCTTCGGTGACAATGTCTACGAGTGGTGTGGTGACGATGCCACCTACCAATCCTCGGGCTACGACGAAATCAACAAAAACTTTTCTACCTATTCGGTGCCCTACTTTTTCGCCGAGTACGGCTGTATCCAACCCCAACCTCGTACCTGGAACAACATCCCAGCTATGTACGGTCCTGACATGGAAGACATGCTTAATGGCGGTATCGTCTACGAGTACTTTCAAGACGTCAATAGCTACGGTACGTGTTTCCCCCCTCTTCTTATTTTCCCCGGGGCCCTTTTCTTGCGGCTGTATTCGTATCAGATCAAATTAATTATTTCTTTCCGCAGGTCTGGTTTCTACATCGGCTAGTTCTGTCGTCCCGCTCACTGGCTACACCTCTCTCTCCAAAGAAATCGCCAAGGCTACCCCTACTGGAACCGTGAAATCCAAATACACGCCTACCAACACTGCCCTTCGCAGTTGTCCAACAGTTGACGCTGCCTGGCAAGCTGCTTCTGTCCTCCCTCCAACGCCCGATGCGGATCTTTGCGAGTGCATGTTCAACAGCTTGGCCTGTGTTGTGAAAGATAGTGTGGCAACTAAGGACTACGGCGACCTTTTTGACTATTTCTATAGTTTAGACGGTGGCAAGTACGTCTCAGGCATCAGCGCAAATGGCACCAGCGGCGTGTACGGCGATTACAGCATGTGTTCGTCCAAGCAACAGCTGGCGTGGGCGATGAACAATTACTACCAAGCCCAGAACAAGGACTCCTCCGCCTGTGACTTTAGCAGCATGGCTTCCACAAAGTCAGCCACTTCTGCTACTGGCTCATGCGCCAGTAAGATGTCCGCGATTGGTACTGCAGCTACAAATGCTGTTTCCGCCACTGGCTCTAGCTCTGGCTCTGGTTCTGGCAGCTCCTCGACTTCTTCTGGCGCGGCATTCCCTGCAGTTTCGTCGACTCCTATTTTCGTGGGTAACTGGCAATTTGCTGCCTACATTGTCGCTGCCATTTTCAGTGGTGCTGCCATGCTCGTGCTTTAGTTACTGAACTTGGATGCTACTTTTTTTTTCCCTTTTTTTTTCCTTTCGGCTGCTTTCGGCTTTTGAACTAATCAATCATTCACAATCAATCAAAAGAGTTTCCAGCCGTTACTTTTTGTTAAATTTTTTTTCCCGCCTTCACCATCCATTCTCAATGTATCCGTAAAAATCTTAGATATGGTTCAATGGAAGCACCTAACCTCTCTCTCTCTCTCTCTCTCTCTAGATCCTTGTTTGAGATTACGGAGTTAATCCCAACTCTGTGAATTACACCTTGCGTAACATAGTACCTAATTACCTTTAATTAATTAATGAAAGCGCTGACTTCCAAAAAAAAACCAGCTTACGTGGTTCGACGTTCGACGGAGTACAAGAGTTACGTACTATCATCGCCGATCAGTGCACGAGCCAATGCTTGCGTTGACTCGTTGAGACGATTGGAGGCCTAAGTCAAGCCCACAATTTTTTTTTATCTAGGGAGGAAAAAAGGAAACTCGTGTTTGCAGAATGAATGTAAAAGAAAGAGACAATATATATATACGTATATGTATATGTATATGTATAAAGAGCATTGGCTCCTATTCCCAAAAGAACAATGAAATATCCGATCGGATACACACTCCCGATTGATGTCTATTTTTTCAGATATTAGGCAGCAGCTAATTGAATAACAAGCTAACTGTCTTCTACTACAGACTAATTATGTGAGACATATGTCTCTTGTGAAGAGTCAAATCCCCGTTTTTAATCTCCGCAAGAATTTGTAATGTTGAAACATTCATTTCCTCACAACCATGCTTTTGCTCCTCACAAGATCCTAACTAACATTGGACAAAATAATAAACAACCATGTTGAACAAACCCACACTTTTCAGTCTTTCTTACCGAGCGCCACCAGCTTTTTCTTAATTGTTGAAATGAACAATAGTAATAAAATTTTTTAAAATAAATAATGAAAACCTTTTTTCTTTTTCGCTTTATAATCATCTATACCCAAAGGAACGCCGCGTTGAGAATGGCGCCTGTTTGTGGCTATCATCGACTCATATCTCATGCATCATGCTGTTGAACACTTGTTTTTGAGGGAAAAACACACAGGAAAAAAAAACAAAGGAAATTTAAAACAAGGATATCAAGAATAAAATCAAAAAGCCAGGCCCCCTACCTGACTTATAGAAAAAAAAGAAATTATTATGTTAAAAATTCTCTCTTTTTGTGGTTGTTTTTCCTAAGCCTTGTACTGCTCACGGTAGAACTTGGCGGCATCGACCAAGTTGGTGAGAGCCGGCTTGACCTGGGCCCAGGTACGAGTCTTCAGACCACAGTCAGGGTTGATCCAGAGCTGCTCGGGCTTGAGGTATTGCAGCATCTCAGAGATACGCTGCTTGATTTCTTCCTCGGGAGGAATACGAGAAGTGTGGATGTCGTAGACACCAGGCTGAGAATCCTAGTTAATATCATATCGTCATAACACAGATTTCAACAGAACTTACTCCGATGTGGCGAGGGTAGGCCTCGTCAATGAAGACCTTAAGAAGCTTGGCGTCGGATCGCGAGTTCTCAATGGAGAGCACATCGGCGTCAAGGGCGGCAATGGCGTGGAAGAAGTCCTGGAACTCGGAGTAGCAGAAGTGGGAGTGGATCTGGGTCGAGTCCTCAACACCAGCGGTGGCCAGCTTGAAGCTGTTCACGGCCCAGTCCAGATAGGCTTCACGCTCCTTGCCACTGCGAAGGGGAAGACCCTCACGGAGAGCGGGCTCATCAACTTGGCTATAGGATTGTTAGCACGTGAAAAGAGTAAATGGGGGAAGAGAATTCTGTGTGGAATTGTCTTCATAAAAGTTGGATCGGGGAAGACTGATATCGGGTTGACACGTACTACATTCAAAGTTAGTTAAGTATTCCACACAACACAGGCTGGATTCAACATACCATGACATAGATACCGTTCTTCTCAAGGTCAATGACTTCGTCGCGGAGAGCCAGGGCAAGCTGCTGAGCCTGGACAGACTGGTGAACGTCGTCACGGGGGAACGACCATCGGAGGCAAGTAACGGGGCCAGTAAGCATGCCCTTCATGGGCTTCTTGGAGACCGAGGCGGCGTACTTGCTCTCCTTGACGGTCATGGGAGCGGGACGAGAGATGTCACCAACGATGATAGGAGGGCGGACGCAACGAGAGCCGTAAGACTGGACCCAAGCGTGCTATACAGCGTGTCAGTAAGCAAATACTTGCGCAACAAAGGAATAATGATTCCTAATCCATATATAAACATACAGTAGTGAAGACGTATCCCTCGAGTCTGCATTTATAAATAAGCACTCTTGTTAACTAAGACTTGAGGGAATCTCATTACCTTTCTCCGAAGTATTGAACCATGTCGTTACGCTCAGGCTCACCGTGAACGTAGACATCAAGACCAAGCTCATCCTGGATCTGGATGCAGAGGTCGATCTCCTTGCGGATGAACGCATCGTACTGCTCTTCGGTGATCTCACCCTTGGTGAACTTGTTTCGCTGAACACGGATTTCCTGAGTCTGGGGGAAGGAACCGATGGTGGTTGTGGGGAAGAGAGGGAGAGAGAGGTGAGTCTTCTGTTGAGCGTAACGAGTGTCAAAGCCAGACTTGCGGTTGAACAGGTCAGGGGTGATCTTGCTCTGGCGCTCCTTAACCTTAGGGTCGTTGGTTCGCTTGGACTCGGCACGAGACTTCATGGCGGCAGCATTGGCATCCAGCTGGCTCTGGACGGAAGCAGGGCCCTCAGTGGCAGCCTTGGCAAGGACAGCGACTTCTGTGGCCTTCTCGACAGCGAAGGAGAACCATTGGTAGACTTCCTCGGGGAGCTTCTTCTCGCTGGCAAGAGTGTGGGGAACGTGGAGGAGGGAGCTAGAGGTGGAGATGATGACACGCTCCTTTCCAAGGGCGGAAATGGCAGCGTCAATGATCTTGAGGGACTTCTGGAAGTCGTTCTTCCAGATGTTACGTCCGTCAACAACACCCAAAGACAGAAATTGCTTGGGGGCAAGGCTCTTGGCGACAGTGTCGAGCTGCTCGGGGTTGCGGACAAGGTCGACGTGAAGACCCTTAAGGTTAGAGAAAGCGGGGACAACGTCGATGTTGTGGACAATGTCTCCGAAGTAGGTAGCAACAACGACCTCTGGGCCGGCGCTTCCGAGGGCACCAATGGCTTCGTAGGCAGGCTTGAAGGCAGCCTTGACCTCAGGCTTCAAGTCGAAGACCAGGACGGGCTCATCGATCTGCACACTATATTTCACCAGATTGTTAGCAGGTTTCATTGATGGACACAACACATGTTTCGGGAACTTACGATTCGGCACCAGCAGCCTTGAGGGCCTTGAGGAGCTCGACGTAGACGGGGACGAGCTTGCTGAGAAGAGAGATAGGCTCGACGGTGGCGCCACGCTCAGTCTTTCCAAGAGCCAAGAAAGATACGGGTCCGAGGACGACGGGGCGGGTCTGGAAGCCAGCCTCCTTGGCCTCGAGGTATTCACGGACAGGCTTGGGGTCCTTGGCAAGGGCAAAAGTCTGGTCGTTGTGGAAAGAGGGCTTGGTGTAGTGGTAGTTGCTGTCGAACCACTTCACCATTTCCATGGAGGGGACGTCGACGGATCCCTTCTGGTGACCGCGGGCCATGGCGAAGTACTCGTCGAGGGGGTTGAGGCCTTGCGAGGAGTAACGCGCAGGGGTGGCCTAGAGAAATCGATTAGCCAAAAGGGAAATTGGAAAGCATTGGCATCTGGTTTACTTACAGTGAAAAGTTGGATGTGGTCGAGGACCTGGTCGTAGAAGGAGAAGTCATTGGAAGGGATGATGTCAACACCGGCATCCTTCTGGATCTTCCAGTGAGCAGCACGGAGTCTCTTGCCCTCGGCGAGGAGGTCAGCCTGAGAGATCTTCTCGGACCAGTAGGCCTCAGTGGCCTTCTTGAGGTCTCTGAGGGCTCCCATACGGGGGAATCCCAGGACGGAAGACTGAACCATTGTGGCTGGATAGTCTTGGGGGAGGATGTGAAAATAGGGATAAAAGAAAAATACGCTGACAAGGGGGAAAATCAGCGATTGATTGTGGAAGAAAAAGAAAGAGAGAGAGACACACAGAGAGAGAGGTAATGGCGTGTCTTAATAAATGAAGCAGAAAAAAGCCGTTCGGGGACCGAGAGAAGGAGGGGCGCTGGGAAAATTTTGGGGCTGGCTTCGGGCCCCGCTAAAAGCCGATCTCGGTGTCGCTGCGGGGTACTTCAACCCTCTCTACTCTTACTCATATCAATTATTACTTAAAGTACGGCCATCACAGCGATTTTATAGACATGTTGACCTTGCGCATCTTCGTGATGCTGTCCAGCAATAAACCCTTCCTCAATTGATGTCGCGAGTCGCTCAGGTCATCCGTATGTCATCGCCGCCACCGTCTGCTGTCTGGCTCGGGATGCCCCTCCATGCGCCATCACGCAATCCGACCGAGCGAAAAGACTGTTTTGTGTCGGACACGGTCGTGCCGGACTTCGGGTCACGTTTCGGACAATAAAGACTCTGGAATTGCTTCGCAGGCACTTTCAGGTCGCAATTGATTTCGTTGGGGAGTCGTTCAAATACACATCGACAGGTAGGGCTTGCTTGGTGGAGTTTGTTCTGTTTGCATAGCGGGATGATTGCCTTGTTGCCTCGCCAGCCTGGCATCCACAAAAGTATTCGCCAATAAACTGCGGGGTTGAGATCCTTTCTCACTATATATCGAATCAATATCTGCGGAATATTCGTCTCTCCCTTGTGATCGCTGTAAGTAAGTAGTGCCGGTATGAAAATGAACGTGAGGCCGGGAAACACCAATGCTCGACAGAGGATAGGAAACACTGAAGCTTGGAACAAAATGACCCAAAAAAAAGTAGCTGTTTACTTATTTCTCCGTCTGGCTCGAGCGCGGAAAACCGGTGGCTGCATACAGAGGGTGCATATTCGACATCGATCAGTTCCTCGTTGGGTCTTACTTGCCCTAATTTTCGATTTCCCATGTACTCCCTATATAGATTGACAATGGTTTACACTACGTAGTCTCTAAACAGTTCTAGTGCTGAACCGCAAGAGCTGGACGATGATGACGATGATGACGAGGAGGTCGCTGTCTATCCAAACTGGATAATCGAGCAGCAACCCGGTCTGTTCTTTGAATCTTCCGAACTTGTTTACTAGGTATTAAAATAGACGAATGTTAATATTTGCGAAAGGATATGGTTTTTGTTTTGTGTTTCTGTCCGGGTAGAATTGGACAAATATCACGCCACTTTGATTGTTCTTAAATATTTTGCTTGGAGTAGAGGGTAAAGTTTTGACTTATTTATTTAGGGTTTTTGGTATAATGCTATTAATTGATAGTTAGAAGCTTTGCTAGAGCTCTCTCTCTCTCTCTGTGCTTGATTCTGCTGGCAGACTTAGGGTTATAGGATTAGGTTACCGCCTCCTTCCCCCAACGTCAAACTACAACCAACCCCTCTCCCATTTTTCACCATTAAAGAATAAAATATGTAAATATGTGTCGCCATAAGCTATGCAGCTGTTATGAGGTACTCTTAAAAGTAGGAGTTGTCTCTGACCTAATCAACTACTCAATCTAGCAAAGCTATCGTGCGGATGACACACAGTGTTGCCGAGAGAAAGAAGTTGTCCAGGACAACGCCGGGGAAAGAATATGACTAGATTTTGCTCGTTTCGGGGCCAGGAGGAGAAGGAATTTTATTTGACTGGGTTCTTTTTTGGTGAGTCGATAAGTAATGGCTCGAAGGCTCGATAGGATAGATGATTGCATGAGACGATGACTCGATCGAACAATGGCTTTAGAGACGAATGGCTCTATAGAAGTATGACTGTATGGAATAATGAGTCAAATGGAGCAATATATAAAACAGTCAAGGAGTACGAGAAATTCTCTTCAGCCCCAACTCTTCGCACTTTCCTCAACCCTTGAAATCAGTATTTGTTATATCATACCCAAATCTCAATGGCGTCTGAACAAAAATACGATTTCCCGTCCAGCAATAAGTTTATCCATATCGCCAAATATGTTTTAGGGATATGGGAGTATACCCAGTCGGACCAGTATGCGCCGCTCTATGAAAGATTGATTCAGAGTAAATAATCAATATGCACGCTGGCAGTCTATATACTAACGTTCACTTTTGGCAGGAAACCCCAGCAAAAATTGTATTTCACCAGATGTAACAAGAAATCTAAATCATAAAAATTTCCCCGGAGAGCTTGATTGGATAAAGAACGAGACATACGCGTGGTTCCTTGAACAGAGACTTAGATCGGAGTCCCCTTGTGATGATTTCTTGCGTCAAGATGACACCAGTATCTTGTTTCAACAATCCGACAAGGACGAACACGACCAGGAGATAAAGAAGCCTCTATTTACACTATATTTCGACTTTTCGGATATCTGCAACAAGGACCCATACGGCAGGTTAATAATGACACCTCAGTGTTATCTGGAAAATACTTGTACCCTAGCGGTGCGGTATCACTCACGATATTTTATACGCCATAGATTGAACAGCGTATATTCGCTGTGGCAGGATGTTTCTGGCGCCGCTCTCATCGTCTCCACCTATCTTGGCGAGAAAAAACTGGTTCAATTGTTGCTAAATGAGGTGGAAGATGAAAGACGACATATCAATCGCTCATCCGATCTACTTGGACCTGCACTATTCGCTGCCGTTATCAAAGACAACAATGAAGATGTACTGCAGTCTCTGCTTTCGGTACCAAATATCGATCCGAACATTACATTTTATGATAGTCGGACACCGCTGGAGGTGGCTGTTTTCAACGGCCATGAAAAAGCCGCCTGTGTCTTGTTGAATCATCCAACGATAAATCCACGTTTGGGGCGACATGATCCTCCCATCCTTTTGGTAGCTGTCAAGAATGGGATGATTCCCGTTGTTGATTTGTTGCTTCAACGACAAGAAATTGATGTCAATGCCGCGAACGAGGATGGTGATACGGCGCCATCACTTGCAGCAGCTAGTGGTAATCGCCAACTTTTTCTATGCGTTCGTCATCATCGTCTATATAATTTTGACTATTGGAGGCACAAATTTGGTTCGGACATTTTCCTTTTTGATGTGCATGATGATGTTATCATGGACAAACTGCTTGAAGGTCCCCACATTCATCATATCAATAAGCAACACCCTGAAAACGGACGCACAATCTTGATGGAAGCTTGCAAAGATCTCAACTCAGCCTTATTTGAGGTGTTGTGGAAATAGGGAGCGAATTCCCTTCTGAGGGACAAACTGGGTCGTACTGCGCTGGATTACGCGCTGTCTCACGAGCCGGGGGTGAGGAACGAATGCATTGTGGAAAAGCTTACGAGTATATGGAGTTAACCTTCATGCCAATTTCAGCTCAAGGCTAATTTTTCGATTCTTCTGGAATTTGTTTCTATACAAATCACCAGCATTTTTTTTATATACAACTTTTTAATTTCTGGATAGATCTTTTAAAACTAAGATAAACAAAAAAAAAGGTCATTATTTTACTAGGATAGGTATCTTAAACTAAAATATAGAATAAACCCAAAAACAATATATATTATTTCATTATTATCATTTTAACGATAATTTTCTAAAAACTGTATTAATGAGAGATCTCTATTTTAGAGCTAAAAGATCAATACTAACTTTGAAAAGCAATCACATTGAAGTACCTACCCGCTCAAGAGATTGAGGTTTGACTCTGATTGGCTGTGAGTTACTTTATCATGACTACTGGATCTGGTTCTTAGTTTAGCAGCTTTTAATGTAATCGGAATTGATGTAAATTGTTTTTACTAGCTGGACTATTAGTAATACATCTGGATCTATACTTAAAGGAAACTAGATAGATTATCATGGACTGTGAAGACTGAAACAGGTTAAATGACAAGGGCCATATAATATGTAATCACCCAGGGATTACAGAACACAGTAGACGAAGCGTAGACAAAATTTCTTTAATCTTTATTCCTGGGAGCGCAGCCCCTTGGTCTAAAACATGAAGTATCCCTTCTGCCATAGGCAGTATCTATCCTTCATCGTCCGCAGAAGGATACATACAAGGCCATGGCACTTGGTTTAACTGCCGGGCTATGACCCATCAAATTACATCGCTAACTACAATGGAGCCTATCTATCTAAGAATACATAGGTGAGCGACTGGTGAAGCCTTGGGGGCAAGAAATATTGCGTGTTTTTATCTATACTATTCCTATGTAGGAAGGAGCGCTCGAAGATATTAAGGTGTCAAAATACGGTTTGTAAAAACGGATACGGATCACAATACGTCTCAATAATGGGTACGTTTTCCGGAGAATTACCGTTCCCGTAACGTCTCCCTGAGGCTGTCCCGCGATTATAGGCAAGAGCCCCCTACAAACGAAACTGAACTAAATAACCCATGCTTTTAGGGGGTTTCCTTGTGCAATTGTGGCGGTCAGCAAAAAAGAACATTTATGTCGATCGATCACAACCAGGCAACAATGTGCATGCAGGCATTCTGATAGATCTAAAGAACCGGCCAATCACGGACGATGTACTTCACGTGGCCCTATGCATGCTGACATAATTTATAATTTTGTCAGTATTATTAATATTCTTTTTTTCTTCTTTCAGGCTCTCCTTGACGGCGGCCGAGGACTCCGGTGATATTGACCCATATTATTGTTGATCAATCGTTAGTGCCATAACTCCCTCCCAAACAGAGATCGGATCGTATTTATTGATTAGGGCGAATTTAATCCATATTCCCGGTTTCGTCCGGCTGGGCAGTCTAATTGCAAACATGCAGAGGATTGATTACTGTGCGACTACTAAATAGTTGCAGGTCACGTGGAATGCATTGTGCAAGAGTATTATCAATTTCAATGTTATGTATATGTTATATATGATTGATGTAGGTGTCTGTCCTTACAGCAGATGCTGTGACACCGGAGCGGGTATTAAGAGTGTGACAAGTGCGACGAGGCGTTGATAATTGATCTCAGCCTCAGTGCTCTGTAGTATAAGGAGATAGCGGAGTTAAAGAAATGCAAGCATGAATCAGGCCGAGGAGAGCGGGCGGGCCGTCTGAATCGCACGTCCGGAGGTCTGGGGGTCTCCGCTCCCGGCCAGCACGCGCCTATCAGGCTGCGAGCCAATGTTGGCTGATTAATTAATTCTCTAGACACTGAGGTTGCGTCCGCTATTTCGATAACAGCTCCGATTCCATTTTTTTTTCCCTCTTCTTCTTTGGTTTTGCTTTCGTCTTCCTATGCCAGCTGCCATTCTCCTCTCCGCCCGCCACGCAGAAGGGTCCTTCCCTCTCGCGCCTTCTGCCTGACATTAATACTTCCTTCCTTCGGTACACACTTTCCTGTTTGGGCAAACGCGACTTGGCGCCTTCCGAGTCTAATTAATTAATTAATAATTTGTCGTCTAAAGAAACCGTCCTCCAGCAGCAGACCGATTATCCTCACCATCTTGCTGTCTCAGTATTGATCCGCAAAGATGGCAGACTCGGATAACTCGTTGCAAGAAAAGGAGTCGGTTTCCACCGAGGTCGGCTACGAAGAAGGCCGCGAGAAAGTGCGAAGCGCCAACCCGAACGGACTGTCACGGACAGACACGGGCGTCGATGTCGAGCGTGCCCAAAAGGACTTTGCCGAACTGAGCCAGCAGTTCTCCAACATCTCCCAGCAGACGCGACGTTTGTCCAAACAAGCGTCGAAGCCGTCCAAGCACGAAGCCATTGATGATGTCGAACAAAGCAGCACAAGCGACGAACCGTGGGACCTCGAGACTGCGCTCCATGGATCCAAGGCCGCCGAGAACGAGGCCGGCATCAAGCCCAAGCACATCGGTAGGCCCCATACAAGGAGAGGAAGAAGGAGTAAGTCAATGCTAATTGATTGTAGGTGTAATCTGGGATGGCCTGACTGTTCGAGGCTTTGGTGGCGTCAAGACTTTCGTGCAGACATTTCCCGATGCCGTGATAGGCTTTTTCAACGTTTACCAAACATTCATGTCGCTCTTTGGATTGACCAAAGGCGGCGTCGAAAATGACATCCTCCGCGATTTCCGCGGTGTGTTGAAGCCGGGCGAGATGGTTCTTGTGCTTGGCCGCCCCGGCTCCGGCTGCACCTCGTTTTTGAAAGTCATTACAAACCAGCGATATGGTTACACTTCCATCGATGGAGACGTAAAGTACGGAATATTCGACAGCGAGACGTTTGCGAAAAAGTACCGCGGTGAAGCCGTCTACAACCAAGAAGACGATGTACATCACCCTACCCTGACCGTTGGCCAGACCCTCTCTTTTGCTCTGGACACCAAGACTCCCGGGACGAGACCCGCCGGGGTATCAAAGAAGGATTTCAAACAAAAAGTTATTCAATTGCTGCTTAAAATGTTCAACATCGAGCACACAATCAACACTGTTGTCGGTAATGCCTTTATCCGTGGTGTTTCTGGCGGAGAACGCAAGCGAGTCAGCATTGCCGAGATGATGGTTTCCTCTGCTACCGTTTTGGCATGGGATAATACCACACGAGGTCTAGATGCTTCCACCGCATTGGATTTTGCAAAATCACTGCGAATAATGACTAATATCTACAAATCAACCACTTTTGTTTCCCTGTATCAAGCCTCGGAGAACATCTACAAGCAATTCGACAAGGTCATGGTGATTGACCAAGGCCGCCAAGTATTCTTTGGGCCTGCTTCTGAGGCCAGAGCTTACTTTGAGGGCCTGGGCTTCAAAAAGAAGCCGCGTCAAACCACACCCGACTACTTGACTGGTTGCACTGACCCTTTTGAGAGAGAATACGAGGATGATGTTGCAAAGGGGCCCGCTGGTCCGGATGATTTGGTCAAGGCCTTTGACGAGTCCAAGTATCGAACTCTTCTGGATGATGAAATGACCGCATATCGCAATCAAATTCAAGAAGAGAAGCATGTCTACGAAGAGTTTGAGATTGCCCACCAACAAGCCAAACGCAAGTTTACTCCAAAGTCCTCTGTCTACTCGATTCCTTTTTACCTGCAAATTTGGGCATTGATGAAACGTCAATTTCTTGTTAAATGGCAGGACAAATTTGCCTTGACCGTATCGTGGGTGACGTCAATTGGAACTGCTATAATCTTGGGTACTGTTTGGTACAAATTGCCTACTTCCAGTGCCGGTGCCTTTACCCGCGGTGGCTTACTGTTCATTTCCCTTCTTTTCAACGCTTTCCAGGCTTTTGCAGAGTTAGGGTCGACTATGTTGGGCCGTCCGATCGTAAACAAGCACCGTGCATTTACTTTCCACCGCCCAAGCGCCCTTTGGATCGCCCAGATATTAGTTGATACAGCCTTCGCCTCCGTGCAGATATGCGTTTTTAGCATCATCGTCTATTTCATGTGCGGCTTGGTCCTCGATGCCGGTGCTTTCTTTACTTTCGTTCTGATCATTATTTCGGGCTACCTTTCAATGACCCTATTTTTCCGAACCATAGGATGTCTTTGCCCCGATTTTGACTACGCCATGAAGTTTGCAGCTGTTATCATTACTCTCTACGTGCTTACCGCTGGTTACTTGATTCAATATCAGAGTGAGCAAGTGTGGTTGAGGTGGATTTTCTATATTAACGCTCTTGGACTTGGATTCTCCGCTCTGATGGTGAATGAATTTAAACGGTTAACACTGACTTGCTCCGAGTCCTCACTAGTACCTTCCGGTCCAGCATACAGTGATGTTGATATTGCTTACCAAAGTTGCACCCTGCAAGGAAGCTCCCCGGGATCCAGCGTCATTCCCGGCTCTGCTTATCTCAGCGCAGGCTTCAGCTATGAAGACGGAGATCTTTGGCGCAACTTTGGAATTATCGTGGCCTTGATCGTGTTTTTCTTGTTCACCAACTCCTACCTAGGAGAAACCGTTAATTGGGGTGCTGGCGGTAGAACCATCACATTTTACCAGAAAGAAAACGACGAGCGGAAAAGACTTAACGAGGAATTGATGACCACAAAGCGCAAACGTCAAAATAAAGAATTGGACGAATCGTCGTCTGATTTGAACATTACTTCCAAGGCAGTGCTCACGTGGGAGGATCTGAACTACGATGTCCCAGTTCCAGGTGGCACTCGAAGACTGTTGAATTCTGTTTTTGGCTATGTTCAGCCCGGAAAGCTTACCGCACTAATGGGGGCTTCGGGTGCTGGAAAGACGACTTTGCTTGATGTGCTAGCTGCTCGAAAGAGTATTGGTGTCATCTCCGGCGATATTCTGATAGACGGAAAGCCTCCTGGTGCATCCTTTCAACGAGGTACGGCGTATGCGGAGCAGCTTGACGTTCACGAGTCAACGCAAACAGTGAGAGAGGCACTGCGCTTCTCTGCCGAACTACGCCAGCCGTATCATGTACCTTTGTCGGAGAAGCATGCCTATGTGGAAGAAATTTTGTCTCTTTTGGAACTTGAAACCCTTGCAGATGCTATCATTGGGTTCCCTGAGTTTGGTCTATCTGTGGAAGAACGTAAGCGCGTTACTATCGGTGTCGAACTAGCTGCCAAGCCTGAACTTCTCCTGTTTTTGGATGAACCGACGTCTGGCCTTGACAGTCAATCTGCCTTTAATATTGTTCGATTTTTACGCAAACTCTCGGCTGCAGGTCAAGCTATTCTCTGTACTATTCATCAACCCAACTCGGCGCTGTTCCAAAGTTTTGACCGACTCTTGCTTCTACAGAGAGGCGGCGAGTGTGTTTACTTTGGAGACATCGGACAAGACAGCCAGGTCCTGATTGACTATTTCCGCCGCAACGGAGCCGAGTGCCCTCCAGATGCCAACCCGGCAGAGTGGATGCTAGATGCTATCGGTGCTGGCCAAACCCCTCGTATCGGAGATCGTGATTGGGGTGAAATTTGGCGTGAGTCGCCAGAGTTGGCGAAGACCAAAACGGATATTGTCAAAATGAAAGAAGAGCGCATAGCGGACAACAGGGACGACGGTGATAAGTCTAAAAAGGAGGTTGAATATGCTACGCCCACTTGGTACCAGATTAAGACGGTCGCTCGGAGAACTAACCTGGCTTTCTGGCGATCCCCCAACTACGGATTTACCAGATTGTTCACCCACGCTGCCATTGCTCTCCTTACTGGTCTTGCGTTCTTGCAATTGGACGACTCGCGATCCTCACTTCAGTATCGGGTTTTTGTTCTTTTCCAGATGACCGTCATTCCTGCCATTATTATCCAACAGGTTGAGCCTAAGTACGACATGTCGCGACTTGTCTCCTATCGAGAGTCTGCGTCAAAAACGTACAAGTCGATTGCATTCGCTACTTCCATGGTGGTAGCGGAGATTCCCTACAACCTGCTCTGCACAGTGGTGTTCTTCCTTCCAATTTATTATATTCCTGGCTTTTTGAATGCATCGTCCCGAGCAGGCTACCAATTTCTCATGGTCCTTATCACAGAATTCTTTTCGGTCACCCTTGGTCAACTGATTTCCGCCTTGACATCGTCCTCATATATTGCATCCCAGCTCAACCCTCCATTCATCATTGTGTTTGCGTTGTTTTGCGGTGTCGCAATTCCAAAGCCTCAGATTCCCAAGTTCTGGAGAGCCTGGTTGTATCAACTGGACCCATTCACTCGCCTGATTGGAGGAATGCTTGTCACAGAGCTCCATGGCCGTGATGTTAATTGCACAAAGGCCGAATTAAACAGTTTCCCCGCTCCAGATAACCAGACCTGCGGCGAATACATGGAACCATACTTTGCATCTGGCGGACCTGGTTATATCGTCAGTAACATCACCCAGCAATGCGAGTATTGCGCATACAAGGTCGGAGACCAGTTTTACTCGGCTTTTGATTTGAGTTTCGAAAACAGATGGCGCGACTTGGGTATTTTTGCTGCATTTATTGCCAGCAACATCATTATCCTTTTCATTGGCGTAAGTTTTGTTTCTGTTTTGTCTCAGTTTGTTCTTTGCTAACGTCGGATATTTAGTCGCGCCTCCTGAACTTCAACAAGCGTTAAACGCGGTTATATTGTATATCCATTGGCATCTATTTTCAGTGTCGAAAGACGGATGTAAAAAGGGATCTTTCATACTAGATTGATAGAGCATGTTTTGTTGTACCGGAATATCTGGTAGAAAAGTATATATTTCAGTTAATCGATTGATTTCTTAATAGGCAGCACAGTTGTGAACCGATAAGCGTTTATTTTCTCGATCATCATAACGCCAAATATGTATATGCAAGCCATACGATAAACTTCGATCGTGTTAACGTATCGTATCATACCTTAAGACAATTTCCCGCGAATTCCAGCACGTGGACCCCTCCATACCAGGCCGAGACAGCAACATTCAAAACCAATAATTCCGCAATGCTGTCATTTTATTTTATTGAAAACTGCTTTGTTTCAGATATTTACGCACTGATATCGACCTACATTCAGATGGCACGGGTCTTGTTTTCATAATATTTTCCATAAAAAAATGCCGATTGAACCCAGCGAGGCGAGGGACATGGTGGGTAGAGTTCTGCGTCTGAATTTCGTCTTGTTCTTCCTTTTGTCTATCTAAAAAATTTTATCATTTTGTTTAGGGTTTTGAATTGCTTGGTCACGCTCGTAAGCGCCGTTTTACAATTCCATCATGGTCTTGCTCTTTTTGCTCTGCGTCGTGTTGTTGATGGTGAATGCGGCTGCAGCTGCGATGCCCAAATATGTGTTTGCGCATTATATTGTGAGTGTCATTATATTCTAACATAATCGAGAGTATTTACCGTCTAATATAAGAATTTTTAAGGCCGGAAACGCCGTCCATCTCACGCAGGAACAACTAGAGTCAGATATGGCCATAGCAAAACATGCCTTCATCGACGGCTTTGCCCTAAACATTGCGCAACAAGACCCAAATACCAACTCTGTACTCCAAAGATCCTATGCAGCCGCAGAAAAAGTTGGAAATTTTTCTCTATTCTTGTCTTTTGACTATCTATCCGGGGGACCGTGGCCTGTGGATAGAGTAGTTGACACGATCAACCGGTATAAAGACAGTCCAGCTCAGTTTTATTACAACAACAAACCTCTCGTATCGACTTTTGAGGGCGTGGGGAACATCGATGACTGGACAGAGATTAGAAACAAGACTGACTGCTTTGCCATGCCGGATTGGACGAGTCTAGGGCCTGACTCCTTTAGTACTGTGCGAGACGAGGTTGACGGCTTTTTCAGTTGGGATGCCTGGCCCGTTGGCACAAAAAACAAAAGTTTGGACAGCGACGAGGCGTGGGTTAATGTTATTGATGGAAAACCGTATATGATGCCGGTGTCACCATGGTTTTATACGAATTTGCCGCAGTGGAACAAGAACTGGCTCTGGAAGGGAGCGCATCTGTGGACGCAGCGGTGGGAGGAAGTATACTACTTTCAGCCGGAGCTTGTCCAGGTGAGTTTTCTTCCTTTTTACCTTTGTTTATGAATGTAATATTTATTTGGGTAGATTCTATCATGGAACGACTACGGCGAATCCCACTACATCGGCCCAATCCACAAAGACGGCATTCCGCAAGGAGCGTCACGATACGCCCAGAACAACCCGCACGATGCATGGCGTGCCTTGTTACCGTACTTCATTGCATCCTACAAAACGGCAAACAGATCCAGGATCCGAGTGACGAGGGACACACTCGTCTTTTGGTATCGTCCCAACCCAAACGACTCTGGAAGTGATGGTGGTACTACGGGGAACTGTCCGCAACAGGGGCAGCCGGTGATGGATGCACGTCTTCTTGCTGAAGACAAGATTTACATCGCAGCATTGGTGAAAGAGCCTAGTTTCGTTTTGACGCAAATTGGTGGTGGGCCGGTGGTCACTCTCGAGGCTCAGTGGCCCGGGATTAACAGTTTCGAGGTTCCGTTTGATGGACAGACAGGGAATACCTCGTTTGCAATCGTCAGGGATGACAGGGAGGTGGCATACGCAACGGGCCCGCCGATTACCAAGGAGTGTGTGGATGGGAAGATCAACTGGAACGCAGTGGTTGGGTCGAGCTAGATCCAAAAAGACTTGGGTTAGATATTCGTGTACATATTTCTGATTTAATTGAATATTGAGTATTCGGAGATGACTTGTGTCCATTCCAGTAGTATTCTACCAGGTCGAGAATATATGTACAGTCGCATTCTCCTTGTGAAACAGATTAATAGTGCACAATCCAGCGACTGCCTTGATACCTGAGAAACAATAGTGGGCTGCGCCTTGCATCTGCTGATCTACCACCGAGCTGGGAGAACGAAGGTATAGCCGATTGATGAAGCAATAAGACACAACTCGGCGTGCTCGAACAATGACTGAAAGTAGAACAGCCCTGAGTGCTACCGGACGATCATCAATGACGACGATGTGGTGATAAGATCACGCGGCGCAGGCAGCTGAGCTGTTATCGCCGCAGTACGCAGGGACTGAACCGCGGCCCGTGCGCGGAGCTCTCCCTCTCCGCAATTGATCGCTCGTCATCTCTTCTCTCTCCCCTTCTCCTCCCTCTTCTTTCCCCTTGCATTTCTCTCGAGAATACTTCCTCTATTAACTTCTCCCACTCCATTCCATAGCTGAAAATGACCAAGCACAAGTATTCCAGCCTGCACTCGTCGGTGTCGAATCTTCGAATTTCCGAGACTTCCCCGCAGCACCAGGAACAACAACAACAACAACACCACCACCACCACCACCACCACCACCACCACCTCGAGCCATCGGCCTTCTCAGCAGAAGCCTATGCCCAGCCATTCCTCGAATTCATCAGCGGCAATCCGACTATATTCCATGCCGTCGAGCACTTTAGCAAGCAGCTCGAGTCTCGCGGATACAAGAGACTGTCCGAACGAGACTCGTGGACGTCGCAGTTGAAGCGCGGCGGAAAGTATTACCTCACTCGCAACGGCAGCTCTTTGGTCGCATTTGCGGTGGGCAGTGAATACAAGGCCGGCAATGGTGTTGGTATTGTGGCGGGCCACATTGATGCCTTAACCACCAGGCTAAAGCCCGTATCGAAGCTCCCGAACAAGGTCGGCTTTAGGCAGCTCGCAGTCGCTCCGTACGCGGGTGCCTTGAACAAGACCTGGTGGGACCGAGACTTGGCCATTGGAGGTCGCGTCCTGGTCAAGGATCCCTCTACGGGTGTTGTGGAAACGAAGCTTGTCAAGCTGGATTGGCCGATTGCCCGTGTGCCTACGCTGGCTCCTCATTTTGGGGCTGCGTCGACAGCTGCCAACCAGGAGACTAACATGGTCCCTATTATTGGAACTGACAATTCTGATATTTTCTCTGAAAATGCGTCCAATGCCGAGGAGGAAGCCGCCATCAAGCCCAACACCTTTGCTGCTACGCAGCCCTCGAAACTGGTCAAGGTCATCGCGGGGGAAATTGGTGTGACTGATTACAGCAACATTGTCAACTGGGAACTGGAGCTCTACGATAGCCAGCCTGCACAATTTGGTGGACTTGAAAAAGATCTCATCTTTGCTGGTCGCATAGACGACAGACTGTGCTGCTATGCAGCCCAAGAAGCTCTTCTTGCTTCCCCCGATACAGCCTCTCCCGGGCTCGTCAAGCTCGTTGGCATGTTTGACGATGAAGAGGTCGGGTCTTTGCTTCGCCAGGGTGCTAAATCGACATATATGAGCAGCGTCATTGAGCGCATAGCTGAAGCCTTTGCCGAGGGACCATACGGGCCCAACCTGTACAACCAAACCGTGGCAAACAGTTTCATGCTCTCTTCCGACGTGTGCCACGCCGTAAACCCCAACTACCTCAACGCATACATGGAGAACCACATGCCTCGACTCAACGTCGGTATTGCTGTTGCTGCCGACCCCAACGGCCACATGGCCACGGACGCTGTGAGCCACGCGATTCTGCAGCAAGTCGCCGACCGGGCCGGCTCCAAGCTTCAGATTTTCCAAATCAGAAACGACTCACGCTCCGGCGGCACTATCGGTCCCATGAGCAGTGCTCAAATTGGACTGCGGACTATTGATGCTGGCATTCCGCAATTGAGCATGCACAGCATCCGGGCGACAACTGGTCGTTTGGATCCAGGATTGGGCGTCAAGCTGTTCAAGGGGTTCTTTGATCATTTTGAGGAGGTGGATAAGAGTTTTCAAAGTTTTTGATTGGAGTGATTGTTGTGCTATGAGCATTGTCATGGAAGCATAGTTAGCATCTTTTGTCATATATGGCTATATAGGGAACGGAGAACAGAACAGGTTAGATCTCGGGTCTCAATCGATTTATATTACAATAAGCCTTGTTTTGTTTTGCTTTTTTGTTTTTAAAAACGTTACATATATCATTCAAAGTAACGAAAACTATACATGCAACACTTACGCTGCTGAATTGCATACAATCACTAGTATTCCCAGTTTTTCCTTATTCAATCCCTTTCAGCTCCATAATACCCTGGTCACAAAAGAAAACCACATAACAAGGATTTTGTAAATTTCATTTACGGCAGACTGTTCCTTGGCGACTGAAAAAGCGTCCCCTTTCGATACAAATCCTCTGCAAACGCATTACCAGGAATCGGCAGTCTCCTATTTAGTTCGTCGACATTGTGATAATTAAATAAGCTATTGGCGCGCCCATCCTGCCGCAGTCTGGCAAGCTCAATATTATCAGCGGGATAGATCTGGCGGCTTCGATAGGCCAAGGTTCGGGAGGACGGTCTGGTTTGGGAGCGACTGGTGTCCAAGTCCGGGATGATGGAGGGCCAGAGACGGGAGAGTAAAGGGCGGAGGGTTGGGAGACATGCGCAGATTATGCCGGTGTTGCATTCGATGGAGGTCCACATTGAGAAGTTGGGGCTGTCGTCTATATATATATATAAATATATGAATGTAAGAGGGAGGCCCATTCCAGCGGGGACGAAATATATCTGTACTCACAAGTAAAATCGGAAGAGGTGGAGAGGACTCTGACACTATGCAGACGAATAACACTGATAATAACGACACTATAATACCAGAGTTAGTCGGCAAATTCACAGAGAAAAAGTTTCAACGTACAGCCCTCCCAACGCAAACATCACGCACAAGGCGAGCTTTTGCCTCAGTGACAGATACAAAGAGAAAGATGCCGATATCGGGGTAACCATAATAACCAGGTCCGTGACAATATACACGCTAGCGTTGACGAACCACAATATCTCGTTTTCGAGGCAGTATCCTGCGAGTTGCTTTGGATGCCAAGATTTGGCCACGGGCATGCAATGCAAAAAAGCGCTCAAGACAGCCCACAGACCGAAAATAGCAATCATGGAAATTATGGCTCTGCATATTGTGCGCATCCTTTTGGTTTGAAATAGGCGCGGGTATTGTAGAAAGATGGACACTTTTGCCAGCACCATGGCGGTATTGTAAACAGGTAACGAGAGCCAGAAGATCTTTTTGAAGATGTTAGTTTTTGTTAAGTAAATATCTGTTGAATGCTCAAAGCCTACTATCAATTGCCTCGTCAAGATTTTGGGTGGAAGTTCAGTCTCATGCCAGCCCATGCCAAATTTTGTCTCTGTCGTACATTTATATCAGCGATGTTGTTCTCGTAACAATCAAAGAAGGAGAAGCCTCACCAGCGATAAGCATTGCCATAAGGCCAACCGAGCAAAACTATAAAGATAGTCTGGTCAGCATTATATGTTTGCCAAACGAACAAAAACAAAAAGAGGATTTCTTACTAGAGCAGCAGCGACAACCCAGTCGCTTGGCTCCAGTCTGCCGAGGATTCGAGCACGAGCGCCAAATCGAGCAGTCACAAGGCCAATAGCAAGGGCGGTGACAACAGCACTTGGGATGAGATTATCGACAGCGCGAGGATCCAAAGCAGCGTTGTCCATTTTGTCTCAAATATGGCTATTTGAGTAGCAAGTCAGAAAGAAGCAAGCTTGAGGGTTGATAGGTCCCAATTAGAGAGAGCATGTGAAAGGGTGAGTGAGTGAGAAGAAAGATTTGAAGAGATATAGCCAGGTGAAAGTCTGCGATGGCCAGGAGGCTGGTTGGGGACAAGACATCAAAGAAGCAGACGATATCGATAGAGAGCATGAGGAGGGCGGTGTCGTTTACGGCCAGAGACATCAGCCCAGTCTGTTGCCCGTTTTCATGCGGGAATTTGCACAAGTTTCAGAAATTACCTAAAGTTTGCTTATAGGGCCATTTTCATAGGATATACTTAAAATATTTGTCAATTATAAATGCCAGGCTCCCATGGGCTTTGTATTTTGTGTTGTTTTTACTTATACCAGAGGGAATCGAGGTAAGTCAAGATGTCCCTGTTGAAATCTGCCAAAAGCAAATCCGTAAAATAAACCAAGTCTAAATGAGCAGACCTACTAATTTCCACCAACATAAATTCTAGTTTTATATTAATAGTTCTAGTAAATAAATGGGGTGAATGTTGTAGGGCTAAGAGAAATGCCCAATCGGGCAATGCGATAAGATAAGCGCACAGGCCAGCCACAGCACTTGAGGCACCGAAAAAGTTTCTCAACCCAAATTTCCAACCAGCAACTCTTCGTCTGCTGTTGGGCCTGCGATAAATCCTCAAATAGCATATCAGCTATATTCCATTTCCTTTTTTTTCTCGCCATGGCGGACTCGCCTGTCTCGACCAAGTCGGTGCACACAATCGTGCTGGATGCCGGACCCCTCCTCAAAAACGTTCCCCCGCTGTCGACTTTGCTGGCCCAGGCCGAAGAATTGGTGACAACGCCCGCCGTCGTGGGCGAAATTCGCGACCCCGATGCTCGCGCTAGAGTGGAAACCCTTTATCTACCTTTTCTTAAACAAAGATCGCCGTCTCCGAAAAGTGTCCAGGTTATCTCTGAATTTGCGCGTAAGACGGGTGATCGTGCGGTGTTGAGTAAGGTCGATATCGAGGTCTTGGCGCTTGCCTATGAGATTGAGTGCGAGAGGAATGGAGGTGACTGGAGACTGAGGAGTGTCCCGGGTCAGAAGAGCGTCAATGGCAAACCTCCTGCAAAGGAGGCTGAGAAGCAGGAAGAAGGCACTGCTGAAGGTGACAAGCAAACAGACGTTTCCGAGATAACCCAGTCAGATGTTTCCAAGACCGAGGAGTCTTCGAATATAGATGCAGTTACAAGTACCCTGGAGCAGACAGACTTGAACGGAACGACCGAACAAACTAGCCTCGAATCTGCGGAGGTCGAGCCTGCAACAAACAGTACAGAAAACAACACAGCTGAATCGGATGAGTTACAAGACGAAGAAGGGGAAGATTCAGACGGTGGTGGAGAGTGGATCACACCTTCCAATATAAAAAAAAGGCAGGCAACGGACGAATCTGCGGGCGTGTCTGCTGCGCTAGAAGTAAAGGTCATGCAAGTGGCTACCATGACGACCGATTTTGCTGTGAGTTTCACGTACTTTATAGCAAGAAATTCGCTAATGTTGCTTTGTAAAGTGTCAAAATGTTCTTCTCCAGATGAACCTTAATCTCCTCTCCACAACCACCCTACAGAGAATCCGCCACCTGAAGACATTCGTCAAACGCTGCCATGCTTGCTTTTCCACAACCAAGGAAATGAACAGGCAATTCTGCCCTCGCTGCGGTAAAGACACACTCACTCGTGTTTCATGCTCTACTGACGCCAATGGGCAATTCACACTCCATCTCAAGAAGAACATGCAATGGAACACTCGAGGAAACAGGTACAGTGTTCCTAAGCCCGTTCACGGGTCTGCCAATGGCAAGTGGAAAGGCGGCGGCGGCAAAAACGGATGGGGAGCCGACCTTATCCTTGCTGAAGATCAAAAGGAATACGTCCGTGCTGTTGCAGATGAACAGCGACAGCAGCGCCGCGAGAGGGATCTCATGGACGAGGACTATCTACCAGGTATCCTTACGGGTGAACGACACAGAACAGGTGGCCGGGTCAAGGTCGGAGCTGGCCGCAATGTGAACTCCAAAAAGCGATGATTGCTACACATTCGTATCATGTGAATATGCATTACGACGGCGTTCTGGACACCATTTTACACAGGCATATAAAATAGGATTTTTTTGGGTTGAACTTTTCCGAAATATGAATTTTTGTTTTTGATATCTTAATTTCATCTCAAGCTATGCACACGCGATCGTACAGGTGGCATGTCCCACTGTACTCATGCTCTTCCTCACGGGATGTGGTATACCAAGCGCAAAACACCATACGCCAAATTCCAGTAAACGACACATAATTATCCGAGTAAATCCTGCCCCGAAACCTTCACTTTTAAGAAATCAAGCCTTGGCGGCTACCTTGTCTGGTTGCTGGGTAAGAAGCAAGCCGTAGCGCTTCTTGAGCGTAACTCGGTGTCTGTTTTAACGTCACCGTCAGTCAGCCAAGGAGTCGGTGTTGAAGTCCTGAATCCAAGTGCACTCACCGGGAATACTTGTCATCTGGCGAGAACCGAGCAGGGTGGGCGGATTTGGTGACCTCGCCATTCAGGACCTTTTTCAAGGTGTCTAAGAATATCGTTAGCGAATTGCTTGACCAAGTCGGGGTGTCGCTACGCACAGATGCGTTTGCCATCTTTGTCGAGGGTGTACTGTGGCACAATTAGTTCCGTGTGTCTCAAAGGAGCGTTGGTATGTAACAACGAGGACATACCATAAGATGCATTTTGGCGGTGTTTTGTCAGGGTCTCTGTCTCGCTGGAGAAAGACTGGACTGCGTCGTGAAAGTTACCTGCTGATTCTTGCTGGCGGAATTTTTTATGTTTTTTGCGGCAGCTCTCACCGCCCGCACAGCTGCGGCTCTGAGTGGCTGTGACAAAGCAGAGACTTTTCATTAACTAGCGGCTGCCGGGCCGAGCTTGTTGCTCTTCCTCTTCTTCCCGGAAAAATTCTACTTCTTCCTCACTTCAACACTGTCGACTGGTCCTGGCGATGGTGGAATATACCATGGAATGTAATTTATGATACCTCCATGCTAATTGCATTTTTATTGTGATTTTGTAGACATCTTCGTGAAACACAGTGATGCTTGGTGAGTTTCACATTTCTTCTCCCCCTCCCCCAATCCTGTCCTTCGGTGATGACACCTTTTATTTTAATGTCTAGACCTCTGGCGTTTTGATTTCTTGCCGTTGGTCAATGCTGGCGTTATTATAGACTACAACGGTATCTGAGAAGAGAAAAAAAAAGACACAAGTTGAATAGCATCGTTCTTCTTGACCCATGCTGACTGTGTGTCTCTAGTATCCACTTAAACTCCCAAATATTCATATCCAACCCGCCGAGATGAATACACAAAACGCAGAAAGTCCCACGGCATCGTCGCCAGTGGCGACTCCCAAGCCTTCACGGCCACAAAAACCCAATTACAAGCATATTCATCGGTTTCCTCTGCCCGTTACTGTTCACCCCCTGCCCCCTCTCATCCCCCATAATCCACTGTCTGTTATTAGTGTCTTGCTCTCGTATTTTACATATTTAATTTCTGCTCCTAAAAAAGAAATGCACTCCGTCTATTTTGACTCGGCCACATCATCTATACATGTCACCGACGAGAAAGCAATTAGGGCACTCTGGGAAATGGGATTCTTCGGCAAGGGAACCCTTAGCAGAAGTGAGCCCAGCTGGCTGGAACGGGAGAAGAAGAAAAGGGGTCTTGTTGGTCAGAAAACAAGCGAAGAAGTCACCCGAAAACGGAGGGAAGAGCGTCGTGAAATGAAGCTCGAAAGAGCTAGGAAAGAGCAAGAAGCTATCATGCAGCAGCTGAAAATTGAAGCTGCTAACGGCAACCCAGTAGCTCAGCAACAGCTCGCAAACGGCACTGTAACTGCAAATGGCACAGCAGACGCATCCACCACGCCTCAGGCAAATGCGTCGGCCTATAAAGACGTTGTTTCAAAGCCCGACATGGTTTTGACGACCGAGGAGGACGCCTCTGATCAGAAGCAACGCACTCCGAATGGGACCAAAACAGTCCGCTTCTCACCTATTGTCGAGAAGAAAGAAATACCCAAATCCGACTACGCTTCTACGAACCACCAATTGATGGATCAAGTGGACTCTGCCGAGGAGATTCTCACCAACGAAGAGCATCTCCAGCTTTCGAATGAAGAAACGTTTTTCCTTACCTACGGTCTGGGGGCTATCCAGGTGTTTGATGATGCCAGTGGGTTGGTGATTCCGACAAGGTCGCTTCTGAAACTTTTCGCGCGGCACTCGACGTTTCCGTCCAGCACAGACTCTGATATTCTCGAGCCAGATAATCAGTTTCTGGTATCTTATGTGGCCTACCATCACTTTCGATCTCTCGGCTGGATTGTTCGATCCGGAGTCAAATTCGGTGTAGACTACTTACTCTACAACCGTGGGCCGGTATTTGCACATGCGGAATTCGCTCTGCTGGTGTTGCCGTCGTACGAGCATCCTTTCTGGTCTGCCACCGCAGAGCGCCGCGAGCGAATTGCAAAAAAGCAAGATCGTACTTGGTGGTGGTTACACGGCGTAAACCGCGTCCAAGCACACGTCTTGAAAACACTGGTGCTATGCTTTGTTGATATTCCTCCGCCCTCGGAGTCATTCTCGACTATCAATATTGGAGAAATGTTGAGACAGTACAAGGCCCGAGAGATGGTCATCAAGCGCTGGATACCAAATCGCAGTCGTGACTAAAAATAATATTTGCCAGCGAACATTGTATGATGCCTTTTTGTGTGATTCTCATTCTGCATTGAAGATGAGCTGTATGATGACTCGATGAATGTAAACGATACCCCTAGATATGATGATGTTCGATACTTTGGAAATCAATCTACAGTGCTGCTGAAGCATTGGTTTTAACAATTACCTCTTACAATGTAGTTTGGTCTGCCTGCCCTATGATATTATTTCTCTGCAGTCCTCAACTTTCTTTCATATTACGATTACGCGCTAATAAAAGCACTAATCCAATAAAGGCATAATTACTAATCACGTGTAGCGACGCGTCTCGCCCGCGTCGAAGCGCGATCATCAAAATCGCTCGTGGGCAAACCCGATTGTGTGAAAAGGGAAAAAAGAGAACGGTCACAAACTCACAGCACAGAACAACAGTAGCCATTGATGCCGTGATGCTCGCCCTCGCGTTAGCCCCGTGAAGATGGATTCTCAGACCGACAGCCTCGACATACCAAAGCTGAAACGTTTCGCGCTAGGCCTTCCTGTATGTCTGAGTGGCGTTGCCAAACGCGCTAATGCTAATATAACGCTTTTAGGAAACTGATGTGTCGCAAGCATTTATCAGCGAGCCTGATTCTCAATCTTCCTCCCTCATTCCCGAGAAACAGCGAGCGCCCGGCAAGCAATCCGCTATTCACCAAGCCGTATCCCGTTCTGCTTCCGCGGCATCCCTTCTGGCTGTCCATGTTTTCCCGGCCTCGACCCAGGATGCGCACGTGGCCAGCCAGAACAACACACATTTGAACAGTCTCCCCCATTCGAATCGTTCCAAAATGAGCTCCGGTGACACTGGCCCCGGCGATACCCAGCCGATATCCCAGTCTGTCTACGATGGTATCATGTCGCGGAGCAAATTGCTTTCCTCAATGTCCCAGGACGCCGACCAAGGAACGTTGCATATGACTTTCAAAGAGGGCGACCCTGGCCATACTGATTTGCTCGCCGGGTTTGGCGACAGCAATCCAAGTGAACACCATGACAATTCAGACAATGATCCATCGAGTCCGAAACACGATACTTCGTCCCCAGTATACACCTTTCGCGACTCGCAGCAGTTCATGACAACTCCGCTCACGGTAGACAAACTCCAAAGCGGACGCAGCTTGGCCTCAGCGACTCCGTGCCTTCCGCGGAACCCACTTGCTACCGACCTGGGCTCCAGTGGAAGTCTGATGGCTCTCAGTCAAGTCTTCAAGGCCACGCAGGCTCCTTCTTCGCCGTTTGTCAATGGCCTGCCGTCTGGTCCGCTGTCCGATCGTCCTTCTCCAAACTTCCCCATCCAAGCTCGCCCCATGCAAAAACATACTTCATCTCCTTTGCGCACACCACGATCAGCTCTGCACCGTACGCATACCGATCCTCATAGTTATATCTCAATGGACGAGTCCCAAAAACAGCGTAACAAGATCATTGAGGAAAGACGCACCAGGTCTGTGGAAGAAATGAATTCGGACCAGAGCGATGATGATTTCCACAAGGAATCTAGCTTCGTTCGACGATTGAGGCTGCAGAAGAAAATAGACCAAGAAACCCATGCGCGCCTCGCCGCTGTTGGCCAGAATAGCCCTCGTAAGATGGTGCCCGGCTCATCGATCAGCTGGACTAAAACAACCAGTCAGGAGCCGACCTCGCCCGTTGAAGGTGACACTCAACCGTTGGCCATTAGCGAAGAGGAAACTGAGCAAGAGGACAATGCCGTGGCACCTAATAACCAAACCAGACAGCATATATCCTCTTCAGAAGAAGATAAAGAAAACTTTATAAGTCCTTCCGTTGATGATATGGATGCAACCACTTCCGCTCATGATCGCTTATCACAGGCTTTACATCTTAGCAGGAGCCCTTCGCCAGTACATTGTTTGCCAGCGGAAAAGGAAGCATCCGTAACACAGAACAACCTTACCGTCTCCGAGCAAATAGTCAACGTTCGAGATTCTCAGCCATCACCGAGCCAAGCAGGCCTAGAGCTTCAGCAAGATGCTCGCTCGCCGTTCCAACATGAACTCGATGAAGTCCATTCGTCACCAGATGATTCGGAACCACCAGCGAAACGACCACGTTTGCAACAAGATACAGATCACATGCCAGTCAAACAAATATCCCAGAGGCGTTCAAACTCCCCTACGTCAATTCACTCGACCACCCGATCTTCCCAGCATAACCCGAACTCAAGCGCTCCTATTCCTTCAATGAACACTATAAACACAACCGAGAAGCCTTCTTCCATGCCATCGCTTGTCGTCAACACGCCAATCAACAGGGTTGACAACCACACTGTTCCTGAGACTAGCATTCCTGAATCGAGTTCGAATGGCTCGAGGCAGGAAGCTCGACCTGTGGAAACAACAAATAAATTTTCACCAATTCCCGAGGCCGAGCAAGAAGATGATGATCTTCCAACACCTCACCATCAACGGGACTGGGACAAATTCAGATCACCCAGCGGGACTCCAAGGACCTTGAAGGATCCTGTATCACGACAGCACAGGCTTTTTGTCAGCTCCAGTCCAATGGCGGGAAAAATCAAGAGTTTGACAGAAATTTCTGCTGAGCATTCACCATTAGCGAATCCCGATGGAGAGATTAACATTGAAGTTATGAGCGCCGGTGACAAGGAATTTTCCGATATCGTTGAGGCATTTGACCATCAGACACCGACTAAGAAACGTCGAAAAAATCCCAAGTCAACCCCGTTGCGATCCGAACTATCCCATTCAACGACGCCAATGCTTGATTTTAACAAGGCCACAAGCCAACCAGCTCACCACGAGATCCCCAATATCCCAGAAAGTCCAGAGCAAACATTCGAGCGTGCTGTTCGGCGTAAGCGAGGAAGGCCACCACGAAGTGACAAGATATACGATATGGAGGAAACTTCTCCTTCTGCAGTACCTAAACTACCTAGGCAACATTCAACCGGAAAGAGAGCTTCAACAACCAAATCACCATTGGCAATTTCAGTGATAATTCCAATAAAAAGTCAGAGCTCCCAGAATTCTTTCACTACGGATAATTCAGCTCCTGGGAGAATTGAGCGTCAGAGTCGAGCAACGTCTATAGCTACCACAGCATACCCACGCACAGAATCTGAGGCTGCAACACCCAAAGCCCGCACACCGCTGCCAGAAGAAAGGATCATAGCTCCAAATCAAGTATTAGCTGCTTGGAGTGGTCACACACGTTCCTATCATCCAGCCAGATTTCTTCGCGCGAGCGGACACCAACGTTGCATTGTGCAGTTCGTGGACAGTGAGCCAGTAGAGGTTGCTCTTGGCTCTGTCAAGAAACTACAGTTTCAAGTTGGAGATTCCGTCAAGGTTGATTTGGAAGGATTTCCAAAGATCATACACGTGATTCAAGGCTTCTCCGGTCAACTCAGCGCTGATGAGCTGACAACGGAGGATGCAAATGGAGCTCTTCCTGTAACTGACATTTACGGACGGTCGACTCTGATACTTGTTCCGAAGAATCGCAAAAGTCCCCGTCGTGGACACCTGGAATCTGATCAGACGGTGGAGGTCCCGATGAACAGGATATATTTGGATATGAACCTTTGGAATCAACTCAAAAACCGTGCTTTTACTATCAAGGCGGAATTGATTCCCAAGCAAATACACACCCCAACAAGGGATATTCCAACAGCAGTGTCTCCGGGATCTAAACTCTCCCGCAGCAGTCTTCTTACGCGGAAAGGACTCTTTGCAAGAATGGTATTTGCCGTTTCCTATGGGAAGCAAGATGAAGTTAAAAACAAAATAATCGACCTGATCTCAAAGAACGGAGGCTATATCTTGCAGGACGGGTTTGAAGAACTCTTTTATTTCCCTTCCAGGGTTCCACATGCCGCGTCCTCTAAGAAATCAGCACGGGATGACAGCGCCGACGAGGACGATGATGATGACGGCGAAGTACAATTTGGACTTGCTTCTGGCTGCGAAGAGATAGGGTTTGCTTGTCTGATTGCTGACAAACACTCTCGCCGCGCTAAGTATATGCAAGCATTGGCACTCAATGTGCCCTGCTTGTCTGGGAGATGGGTTGAAGATTGTGTTCGCGAAAACCATATTCTAGACTGGTCCTGTTACCTGCTGCCGGCTGGGGAATCCAAGTTCCTTGACGGGGCTACCAAATCAAGAATCCTTACGCCAACACCTGCAGAACAAGCCAAATTCTCCGAAACCATTGTTGGACGCCCCAAGATCCTCGAAGGCCAATCCGTGCTCCTCGTCATGGGAAGTGGCAAAAAGGCAGAGGAGAGACGCAAAGCCTACATTTTTCTTACATATGCTCTGGGGGCTGCGCGTGTTGAACGAGTCCTCGATCTGAAAGCCGGCAAAGCCGCTCTTGACGCTCCGGCCAAGAATGGAGGCTGGGATTGGCTTTATGTTGACGACGGCGAAGAAGATGCAGCCACAAAGATGATCCTGGGCAGAGGCAGCAAGGGAGGAGGCTCTGTCGCCGGGCAGAAGAGGAAGCGGTCTTCGTCGCTGTTCAGTAAATCCACAAAAGAAGTGCGGGTTGTGAGCAATGATTTCGTCTGTCAGAGCTTGATACTAGGAAAAATTTACGAGCCTTGATTTGTGATAATTAATGGTGTCGATTCTTGGTTGTGCAATTCGACGCCAACTGGTTACATATATGTATTAGACTTGCTCATAGCTTAAACTAAATCTCAAAATTTCACATATACATATAATTCCAGCCGAAGCTCCAGATGTCAAGTGCTGTCACTGCAATAGCGTTTTGTAATATTGTCAATTGACAGTATATGGAACTATTTATCTACATCAAGACAGAAATCCGTCCTACGAATCGGTTTATAATGAGTTGTAATGAGAATTGACTCCCGATTTTGTGCTATTAATACATATACAATACAGCGAACAAAATAAACGCCTAATGCAAGACATCCCAAAACCCAACCGACCAGTTACTTCCTGGCCTTGTTCTTCTTGCCGGCCTTTTTCTTGCCCTTCAAACTCTTCATTTGAGCAACACGTTGAGCGCGCTCCTGTCGTTTCCTCCAAGCCATCCATCGGTTCCCGCGATCGAATTCCTTTGCAGTAATACCTGCCTTTTCAGCGGCGCGGCCAATCTGCCAATTGGCTTCACGGTACATGTAGCCAGGACGCAGGGGCAGCGTGCTCTGGGCGTCGGGGAGCGCTTGTCGGGCAGCGGCTTCGACGTCAACAACAGTTGTCGGGTCGCCGGGAATAGTAGTCAGGTCGGAGACTGTTCCCAAAGGTTCCACGCGCGGGACAGCCCTCATATTTAACCGGCGCCTGGTCGGTGCATTCCGAGGCGTCGGTAACGTCCCCTCGCGTTCAAAGCAGACACCGATATACTTGCGTTTCGGATGGCGTTCCGGGTCGAGGTAATATTTCACATATCCGGCTTCAGTGGCAAAGATTGTGTGGTCTCGACCCATGTCGCAGTTTTCGCCGGGGAACCATTTTGTGCCTCGTTGTCTGAAAATGATGTTTCCGGGGACTACATATTGCTCGCTACCCTTTTTCGCGCCGAGACGCTTACCGGGGGAGTTTTTGGAATTGCTGTTGGCGCGACCTTGAGCTTGGTGAGAGGCATATCGTAATTGAAGAGACCGAAAGGGTGACCGAGAGAGTGCCGATGGGGAGGCGGTTCTTGTTATGATCGAGAAGGGTGTAGCTTTGGGGACGGCGGTAGCAGCGGAAAATGTTGAGACCGTCGACGGTTTGAAAGAGCGCTCCAGCGTCCGAAAGGACGCTTGAAGTATGAGCCGCATTGGTTACGAGTCTTGTGTGAGAGAGAGTATCTCCAATGGTCGGCTGGAGCACTCTTTGGTTTGAACTCGGTGGTTGCGGAATGGGAACTTTTTCTCCGCCGTGCAGGTCACGTGCGGCCAGATGATCTGGCTTCGGTGGAACAAACACGTCTCTCAATCATCTTTACAACCTGAATGAGCCGACGATAGTTGACACAAGACACCTGTTCTCTATCATACCCTACCGATAGAACTATCTTTTTGTTTTGGTTTTTCAAAATGCTTGCCAAGTCCATCACAGTGCTTTGGGCGCTGTTCCTCCTCGTCTCTACTGTGCAAGCTCAATTCCAGTTCTTCGAACAAATGTTTGGAGGCGGCGGACAAGGCGGCCATCACGGCGAACAAGAAGCTTCCAGCGACAGCTCTTGGTACCAGCGAACTTGGGAAGGAGGTATGTTCTTCAATCCGTCCAATTTACCAAAAGTCTTCTTGACTAACTATATCCATTACTTCTTACAGCCCACTGCACGAGATACCTCTGTCCTGGCACACTATCCTGCGTCCATTTCCCACACCATTGTCCGTGCCCTCATCCTGATGTTGAAGAAAAAGTCGAGCTTGGTGAAGGAAGCGCGGTTTGCGCATCCCGAGGTGGTTTCAAGGCCGGGGAAACTGCAAGGAAGATCGAATTGGCGCGCAAAGGCCTTTTGTAAATATGCCAATCCTTGGTTCTTTTATTGTTAATACAACACTTGGCAACAAATTTGATTTTGCAATAGTGTCGTTAATGGCGACTGGTCCGCGTCTGGTTACTGTATACAGCATGTATGTTGATGGAGGCACCGATGGTAGCACTTTACCCTTTATGCGTTGTTGTGCATTGGACAGGAATAATACGCAACAAACCTCGAAAACGAACAATCATCTTCAATTGTGTTGCATTCCTCTCTCGTCTTGATCATCATAACAGCCAATTGCGTCTCCGTTACTCGCCCCGCTTGAGCTTTAACTTCTCATGACCTCATTAATTATTACTACATGCTTCTTACACCTCTTCGCCGTCGGGGAAGACGCTCGGTCGTCTTCCATCCCATGTCCATTCTGCCATCAATTTGATGACTGTTTTACTTCTTGGAAACCGCAACCATTCTCTGGTCCAAAATGAGGAGAGTACTCCTATCCATATCATGCAGAAGCTTTGCCCCGAGATCCTCAGCTGCGTCGCCCGTCCCTCGAAATTTCAATTTCATACGACAAGCAGACCCCCTCTCACCAATTACTTTTTATCGAAACGTACACGAGCAGAACTCACCGTGGAAAACCCCCTCGAGCATCGAAAATGTGTCGTCGGCGTTGCGTGATACACGGCCAGAAAATAATAGCCTGCTATCACCTGTTCACATACCGGAAGACCCCAATGCGGTCCTAAAGGAAAAACACCCAGCGGCAAAGCTGCTGGCACACTCTAGTCTTGTGGTTCACCGAGATATAGAGCCGGTTAATGTTGCGGCGTATGTGCTGGTTCGCAAGGACTGTTGGAGGGCTCATCGCTGACATCTGCCAGTGTATTTGAACAGGCAAACCGTTATGTGATTATGGACGCCAATGGGAACCTTGTTGGATATATGGCAGAGCAAGACAACGGTCATAGGAGCGCGATGTCTCGCATTTACGCTCGCTCACATCGGAGTTTCACAATGTATATCTTCGATCGAGACCAAAAGGAGGTTCTGAGGGTAAGTTGTTAGGACTACTATTTCATATTCTTGACTAAGCTCAACTGCAGTTTCAACGCCCTTTTTCTTGGTTGAACAGCCGCATTCGCGTATACGATCCTCTAGAGCTAGCCGATCCTGCGTATTCGCCATCAAACACATACCAACCCACCCCACCGACTGCGTGGGCGTCTATTGCTGGTAACTCGAAAGTGGCAGTATCGCCGCTATCCATTTCGGACATGCGAGTTATTGGGGAAGCGCAGCTTCAATGGGCCCCATTTCGCCGCAAATACAATTTATTCCTTTTTCAACCAAATTTGACATCTGAATCGAACCTTGGAACGAAGCACATCCCTGCAACCAGCTGCAAGTTATCGCCAACTCAACAAATGCAACTACGACATCAGTCAGGTGGAGCCAACAATGGAGGACAGTATAATCAGTTTGCCTATGCCGATGCGCGTCGTTTGTCTAGGGACTTTTCCCTTCGATCCGAAGATGACCGATTAATAGGATCGGTTAATCGCAATTTTGCTGGTTTTACTGAAGAATTTCTTACTGGTACTGGCGGCGTATATGCCCTTCGAATGGACGCCGCAGGTTTGGCGGAAGAGAAGAACCGCCAGCACACCCACCCAAATCGTATGACAGGAATGACTCTAGATCAACGCGCTGTTATGTTAGCAGGCGCCGTTGGCATGGATTTCGATTTCTTTAGTCGCGCACTCCCTAACAATCCGTTGTTCTGGGCTCCTGTCGATGCAGGGATGATTGCAAGTCAATCCGCCACCGCCAGAGCCTCTACTGGTGCTGCTGAAGCCGCTGCTGGATCTGCTGGTGCTTCATCTTTAGGCCGGGTTGGAGCAATTGGCACCTTGACAAAGGGAGTAACTGCTGCTGGGACCGTAGCCGGCTACGAAACGTTGCAACAAGGTATGAACGACAATCATTCGCCTCCTCCATATCCGAACCCAAGCACGCCGAACACACCGGTGCAGGGTCAATCTCAGGGCTCAGAAGAAGATGCGTCTGGGGTGAAGTGATACCCCAACTTCCTCCGCAAGCCCCTTCACAAACCCCTTCACAGGTCCCTTCGCAGGGCTCTCCCGGGATCTCTGAGAACGAGCCCTTGGGCCAATTCGGCCCAGGAGGTGGTGCTGCAGGCGGCAACGTACCGGGTAGCAAGGGTGGTGATAGTCTCAAAGATATTTTGGACTTTTTCTTGTGAAGTGAGATATATCTTGAAATCTCTAGAATTACTCTCGATTCAACAGATTAAGTGCTGGTGGTCGTGGTTATCGCCAATCATTTTTTTTGTTGTTCTGTGTATAACAATATAGATCAAGTTTAAGAAATAGAATGCTAATCAAAACATTGCAAGGCAAATACTAAAGTATGCTATAATGCGTGGAAGCGGTGCTGGTGCGGCCTCGGAGCGTTAGGATCCGCCCGGGACGACCCAACTTCCTCAATAGTGAGCGAGGGCCGCCAACATTGAGCAATTGATCACTTGTGCAACGCCAACGCGTCCTTAACTGCCCAGGTTACGACGACAACATTCGCATTATTCTGCTGACCTCTCCCACGGAGCTCCTTTTCTTCTCGACCGGATTTCCGACCTGACGCCAGATTAATCTCTCCTTCATTGCGGAACAACCCCGCGCCACCTCTCGAGATCCTCCAAAGAACCACTCTTCCCTCCCGACCAACACGGCGACAATCCAAGGGCGTGAGAAATAGGAATAAAGAAAACAAAAAGGATAAAATGGGTGCCAACGTCGCCCAAAAACGTCTGTTCCACGAGTACAAGAACCTCTCGACCAATCCTCCAGAAGGCATCACTGCCGGGCCCATTTCCGAAGATGACATGTTTCACTGGGAAGCGTTGATCCAGGGGCCCGAGGGCACACCGTTTGACGGTGGGATTTTTGCGGCGGAGCTCAAGTTTCCAAAGGATTATCCGTTGAGTCCGCCGACGATGAAGTTTCTGGGTGGTGGTGTTTGGCATCCGAATGGTGAGTTTGCCACTCTTCGTCTCACCATCTTGTCGCTTGAGACGGTTGCCTTTTTTTCATGTATGCAGGCTAATGGTAATGATTCGATAGTGTATCCAAACGGAACAGTGTGTATTTCCATCCTCCACCCTCCCGGTGACGATCCCAATCACTACGAGCACGCGTCCGAACGGTGGTCACCAATTCAGAGCGTCGAGAAGATTCTCATTTCGGTCATGAGCATGCTAGCGGAGCCGAACGATGAGAGTCCTGCAAATGTCGAGGCGGCCAAGATGTGGCGTGAGCGGCGAGCAGATTATGAGAACCGAGTTCGCGATGAAGTCAGAAAGGGCTTGGGTTTATAGATTTTATTTGAGACTGCTGTCCCTTTTTTTGCTTTATTTTCTTGATGATGACATTACACCGGCTAATGATTATTGATTCATGTGGAGTTGTGCTCGCTCGGTAGGCGTACTTTCTTTTATTTATTTTATCGTTACGAATATTGATACTTCAGACTGGCTTGAAGTACTTGTAGTTATTCTGTTGGTTATAGAATTTAGGTGTCGTGCTTGAAATGATGCTCACATGGACGCCATTTGCGAATCCATCCATTTCTCCAGACCACCCTCCGCACCGTACAGCACTTCAGTTTCGACCTTTATGTTTAGCAGCATCATGGTTTGCAGTTCGGCTCTCCAATCAGGTTGGGGCCCGTCTTCGGCAAATACGGGGTTGTTACTCAACATCTTTTGGATCTTCTTGGTGTCTCGTAGCGTCAATGTAATGGTCACCCAGTCATCGTTGTCAAGCTTGTTCTTCTCGCTAACAACGTCTGAAATACGAGTTCCCAGCCACTCCAACTTTGGCGAATTGAGACGAGCGCTCTCATGGGCGTGAGCCATGGATCCGTACTTGTATGTAGACATAATGGCTAGACCATCGGGATCTCCATCCACTAGAGCGAAGAAACGCGGGCTGGATGGAGGCAATTCGGTTTTGATGTCAGGGGAAACAGAACTCTTTTGTTGACTTGCAATGTCCGATAGGAGGTGGACGAATTCGCGAGTGCACAGATCGGGATATCCCTTTCCGGTAATGATGATTCCTTTTCCAGAAGAGTAGCGTTTGTGGACAAGTCTGCGAAAAATTGCCTGTTACTTGTTAGTCACTCAAATACTCGTCTATGTGATGTTTTCATATGTTCTAAAAATATTGTGAGATGTTGTGCCTGCCTCTTTCTCGACGATCAAAACCCATTTGACCTCGGAGATGTCAATACTTTCAATATCCGCTAGGCGGGGGATAAGGACATCCTAAACCATTAGTATATCATAATTTAAATATTATGGCGGGCCATTGTGTACTCCTGTCGATGTATCAAAAGAAAATTCTGATTTTGTGGTGAATCGGCAAACGCCAGCAGTCAGTCCTTTGCCGACCGAGGTCTTGAGAGTAAAGTTAGTAAGGCCGCAGAGATAATCTCAGCATAATAATCTTACGACGTGCAAAGCTGCACGATCAACACCAATGGTGTATGCAATGTCATCGACAATACTGTCAACGAGTCGCTGCGTACCGAAGAGGTCAGGGTTGTCATAGTATATACTTCTGGGATGTGTCAGATATACAGTTGCGTACATGTGAGTAATAGACATTCAACGTACCGTTTGCTAACTAGCAAATTATCCTGAATAGCCTCAAATATAAGGGAGAGAACTCGCAGAACGCAGCCTTGATTTCCTTGAGCGTCAGAAACGACGGTTGTGCACAGACACCTACTGAACTTCCATGCTTCGTGCGGATTCTTTCCTGGCCATGAGTAAGTGACTTGCTTCTGGATTGTGCCATTTTCAAAAGCCAATGTTTTTCCATCGGACGAAATATGAAACTGCGATGGTCGTTTCTTGAGAGTTATCGAGAGAGCTGCTACGTCTTTCTCAAATTCGTCCAGAAAGGCGGACTGCAGCTTCTCAAAGAAGCACAGTACTGAGCTCTCATCCGAGAATGTGACTTGGTCCATATTGACCAAGTTGACTACTGATGATTGTAGTGTCGCAGAAACAGAGAGTTCGTGGGTTGGCAGCAGCAGCAGCTGTTGTTGTTGTGCTCGAGGCAGTCACGACCCTGCCCGTCACGTGCCAAATGTCTACTTCTAGTCAATCACCGTCACCACTTCACTACTTCCTGTCTCTACTACGACTACGATACCCTGTGAAGCAATTGCGACTTTCACATGATAATCTGAAGATGCTTTTGTGACGATCCAGGAGCGGGATGCAGTTATCCAGGTGGGTATATTAGGCCCCCTGATGAGTAAGCACTACAGCAATAACGTAATCGGACACCCACCCGCCCAGGACACCCACCCGCCCACTTCCGCTCGGAAACGCGTTCTATATTGATTTCAAATCCCAATTTCTAACCCAAAATAATAATTATATACAAAAAACTAACCACTAGTACGATTAGGGCATTGAGGCCTTCTATGCCCGAGAATATTACACTCACTACACCGAAATTGGCGGCGTACGAGTGCTTATGAAGCTGGAAGCTCAGGCTCAGCCGGGGCAGCAGCTATAGATTGTGATGCCTCAATCTGACTTTGTATAAGGGCCTGAGCTTCTTCTCTAGTAATTCCTTGCTCATGAGATATTTGTTTCCTAGATCGTCTGTGTTTTTGCTTCTCTTTCTCATGTGCAGCCCGTAAATCATGGACTTCTTTCCCTAGAAGCATAAGGCTATTCGCGGTCATCTCGTACGCTTTAGCCATCCGGTCAATCACCTCATCAACTGAATCTAATGGACTTCCTGTACGCTAGCTTATACGTCTCTTAATTGTACTCAATTGGCGTTTAAATTGGCGTGGATTTTGAGATATTTGTAAGCAGGATGATTAAGTATTGCTTGATCGACTCGAAGGAGATATAGGAGTCCTAAGCTGGACAGTAAGCTGTTAATAGACTCGATTTGGATCGTACGATACTAATCCAGTTGCTGCGAACCCATTCTGAATAGTATCAGCTTTATATGCTATCGTACGGGCCTCTGGAAATGCGGTAAGAAAGTCAATTTTGTCGATATGATTGAATCCAAGCCTCATCCGCTGTTCAACAAGCTGTCCATATTTCCGCTTCATAACTGCAAAACAGCTGACATCAAGAGGCTGCAAGAGATGAGAGGAATGTGAAGGCATGCAGACTGGAATAATATTATTCTCAATGCATATACGGTCAAATTCTGCAGTCAAGTGGCTTCCATGGCCATCAAGAACCAGCATTCGATATCGTCCTATTACACAGCTATTTGTATGAGGAATAAAGTGATTTTGAAGCCAATCCATGCCAATCTTATCAGTAGTCCATCCATTATCGCTAATATTGATTTTCCAATCAATTGGGAGAGTCTCAAACCAGCCTTCTTGAGAGTATTTTGTTGCTTTGAAAATCACGTACGAAGACAGAGCCCATCCAGTAAAATTGACTACCTCAATTGCAGTCACCCATTCTCGATTGCCAGGCTGTAGTAGATATGGTCGATTATATCAATCGCTTCCAGTTATAACTTTTGCAGTCGCACAGAGTCCCATAGCAAAGCCAGTCTCATCGAAGTTGTAAATATCTTCTGGCAAGATACCATATTCCAATATAGCTTCTCGTACATAGTCAAAATATTCTTAGATTATCTTCGGATCTTCGCATTTAGCACGCTCGTAGTTATATCTTCGAGAAAATCGCGATTTAAGCTCTGAGCGACGTTGAACAAATCGATATACCCATTTCTCACTAATCTCTTGATTCCCATGTTGAGAAAGTAGTAAATTAGCCATATCTCGTACCATAGATGGTCGGGGAGGTAATCCTCGCTTATCTAGATCTAATATCCATTTGACAAGCGATTCCTCCTCAAATTTAGACAATTTATGTCCATTAGCGCGAGTTTCAGCTTTGTATGTGATGCCTTTAATCCTATCCCGAAGAGTTGTACGAGGAATAGAATAGATCCTTGCAGCTTCACGAATACTGGAGATATTTCCATTCTTAAAATCGGAAATAGCTAATTGAATCTTTCCCTCTATTTCAGCCGATTTTGAAGGATTTTTATTGCGAATTGGTGGCATATTGACGCGTTGAAAATTATAAAAGCATTATAGAACGCGTTTCCGAGCGGAAGTGGGCGGGTGGGTGTCCTGGGCGGGTGGGTGTCCGATTACGTTACCATTGGCCAATGCTCCATTCCAACAACCATTTATTGCGGCTGCCTCCAACTACACCTCGCCTATGTTCCTGTTAATCACCACAACAAAAAATGGCGAAGGACGCCCAGAATGAACATTTTGGCACATGGCGGGCTGACCCCAGTGGTCATGTCACGGCAGACCCGAATGGCGACGACAAGACAGACTACTCGAGGTGGAGGTTGCACGACAATGACGGTCGCTTGACCTGGGTGTATCTCCAATCCGACGAAGAGGCAAAGAGCTGGCCTCAAACTATTTATGACAAGTACCACCTTGGGCTTTCGACGGTAAGAAATCTTTGGTAACAGTTGCCTGGTGTTCAGGCATTGACATTTCTACCAGGAAGCACCTGAGCTGCCAAAAGCAAAATCCCCTTTACAAGCAGCTGGAAATGCATTAGAGTTCTTTTCAAAATTGCAAATGCCAAATGGGCACTGGGCCTGCGAGTACGGTGGCCCAATGTTTCTGTTGCCCGGAGTAGTGATCGTGTGGTATGTTACCAAAACCCCGATCCCTCCAGAGTACGCCACAGAAATCAAGAGATATCTTTTTGCGCGTCAGAATCCGGTTGATGGAGGGTGGGGTCTACATATCGAGGGCCATAGCTCTGCCTTTGGCACTTCGATGAACTACGTTGTTCTCCGCCTTCTCGGTGCCAGTGAGGAAGATCCCCGTATAATCAAAGCTCGAGGGTGTCTTCACAAGCTAGGTGGGGCCCTGTATGCAACTCATTGGGCAAAGTTCTGGCTTGCAGTTCTCGGTGTTATGGAGTGGGATTGTGTCAACCCTACGCCACCTGAAATTTGGTATGTCCTCGCCCTTTTGTTTTTTCGTTTTTCAATGCATCACTGACATGACCTAGGTTGCTCCCCGACTGGGTACCTATAGCTCCCTGGCGATGGTGGATTCACATTCGTATGGTGTTTCTCCCAATGTCCTACGTATGGTCAAAGAGATGGAGCTACCCTCAAGATGAGTTGACAAAACAGCTCAAATCTGAGCTTTATACACAGCCCTATGAGGCCATTGATTTTTCATCTAACCGCAACTCAATTGCCGACGAAGACAACTACTACCCAAAAACATGGATTCTCAACACCCTCAACTGGCTTTTGGTGAACATCTGGACGCCTTTCCTCCGTTTTTCCTCATTGGTGAAAGCCGCAGAAGATTGGGTGTGGGAGTTGGTGCGGATGGAAGACGAGAATACCGATTATGCCGGGCTTGCTCCTGTCAGTAACCCAATGAACTGCCTCGTATGCTACATTCATGATGGCGAAGGAAGCTACTCTGTTCGAAAACATCGCGAAGCTCTGCCTGAGTATTTGTGGATGACCAAAGAGGGTATGCTCTGCAACGGCACCAATGGCGTCCAAGTCTGGGATACAGCATTCATCACACAGGCCGTTGCAGTGGCTGGTTTCGCGGAGGACCCTAAATGGCGACCAATGCTTACGAAGGCTCTTGAGTTTCTGGACAATCATCAACTACGCGAGAATGTGCCTAACCAAGAAAAATGCTACCGCCAACACAGAAAAGGAGCCTGGCCTTTTAGCAACAAGACCCAAGGATACACTGTGAGTGACTGCACTGCCGAAGGTCTGAGATCTACATTGCAGCTGCAGGAGATCTATGGATATCCTAAACTTATTTCGCCGGACCGGCTGAAAGATTCTGTCGACTGTCTGCTCTTGATGCAAAATGATACGGGCGGTTTCAGTGAATATGAAATTCGCCGAGGGTCACCTAAACTCGAGTGGCTGAACGCCGCAGAGACGTTTGGAGGCATCATGATCAGTTATGATCATGTCGAATGCACTACCGCCTCTGTTACGGCATTGTCGCTTTTCAGTAGATTCTATCCAGACTACCGGGCCGATGAAATTAAAGCTGCAAAGTACAAGGCTGTTGGGTACATCAAACGCGCTCAGAAGCCAGAAGGTGGATGGTATGGAGCATGGGGAATTTGTTTCACATACGCAGCAATGTTCGCTCTGGAAAGTCTCACCAGCATCGGGGAGACGTATACGTCTAGCGAATACTCTCGTCGCGGGTGCGATTTCCTGCTATCCAGACAAAAGGAAGATGGCGGCTGGGGAGAGTCATACCTTAGTAGCGTGAGACACGAATACGTTCAGCACGAGAAGTCTCAGGTCGTCCAAACAGCTTGGGCTTGCTTGGCCTTGCTGGAAGCCCAGTATCCCGACCCAGAGCCTATTCGCAAGGGAATCAAGCTCATCATGGAGCGACAGCAACTGAACGGAGAGTGGCTCCAAGAAGCCATCGAGGGTGTTTTCAACATGTCCTGGTATGTAATGATCGTACTTGAATTTTCAAAAGTCCCCTCACTGATCCATCTACAGCATGATTTCCTACCCGAACTATAAGCTGTACTGGCCTATCCGAGCTCTAGGTCTGTATGCACAGAAATTCGGCAACGACGATCTACTTTAATGGTGAAAAGGCATAGGTGGAATAATCATAGCTTCTATTAAGATAGCTCTAATAATAATTTCGTTGTTTTCCTTTATGAACCAAGTACGCAGACAAAGACGTAGCACGAATCACGTGCTGGGGCTCCCCGCGGTGCGGAGAAGGCAATAGAATCCGCCTGGAACATTCGTCACCGACTTATTGCGAGTCAAACCTCACATCCTAATTCGCTAAACAGAGCTTTTCTGGATGGGCTCCTACATGACAAACACCTACTGAAAGAGGCCTTTAATTGCCTATTATCATCTCGAATATCAGCCCTGTCAAAAAGCTCCCACAACTTCCCCGCACCTCAAAAAGCTTCTACGATGAACGCAGCCACAGCAGGCGACAAGGCCGGCGCGGCGTCCGACTGGGCCGAAGCCATCAAACAATACACAAACGCTTTGATCGAACTGCCCCGCGCACCTGGATATTGGATCAAACGCTCGACAGCCTATTCTCGTCGCAGAAGTGATGGCGGACCGGACTTCAACGCTGCACTGCGAGACGCCGAGCTTGCTCTCGCGCTAGCCCGTGAACGTGGGAAACGAGAGCTCATTATCGAGGCCCAAATGCGCCGTGCTATTGTCTTGTTTCAGCTGGAACAATATGGGAACTCGGGGTATTTATTTGACATTCTTGCGGAAAAGCTGGGTCTGGGGAAACAAAAGCATGAAGATAAATCCGCTCAGGTCCAGGCTGCGATGACTCAGAAAGCGTCACAGAAACAGGAGAATGAGCTGTCAATCTGGAAGATCAAGATCCAAGGCAAGCTTAACAAGCTTGAGAAGGACGATCAGAAGCTCGTTGTGACCATCAGCGAGTACCCGGATATCAAAATTCCGTCCGAGCAAGAGCTTCGAAAGAGCCTCAAAGCCCAACTAACAGCATCAACAACATCGGGGATCGTCGAAGAACTTCCAGAAAGTACACCGGCAACAGAAAAAACAAAGGAGACAAAGTTGGATGTAGCTGGCCCAGGGTCGAGTGTGCCTTTCACGGCTGGTCCTGGTGCCCCTCCCGCTGTACCCTCTGCACCTGCTGCGCCTAAAGTCCGTCATGAATGGTACCAGTCACACGACTCAGTAGTTGTGACGGTGTATGCCAAGAACGTGAGCAAGGACCAGCTGGAAACGGAACTACAAGAAGACTCTGTATGTCTAGCCCCTATTAAATTACGAGATTTGAGTGTGGATGCTAATGGTATAATAGGTGTCTCTCGAGTTCCCGATGTCGACAGGGTCCACATTTTCATTCAACCTAGAACCTCTATATGCTCTCATTGACCCCGCACAGTCAAAGGTCAATGTTCTTTCCACGAAAATCGAGGTCGTGCTTCGCAAACAGGTACCAGGACAGAAGTGGGGGTCCCTGGAAGGGTCTGCATTGGCGACGAACAAGCCTATTTCAGCTCCCATGACTCAGATTCCCCATGCCAGCAGTGGGCCGTCATATCCCACTTCATCCAAACACGGGGTTAAGAATTGGGATAAACTCGCATCAGATTTGACAAAAAAGAAAGAGAAAACCAAGGATGAAAAGGACAAAAAGTCTGCCTCAAAGGACAGTGCAGACCAGGAAGCCGGCTCCGACTCCGACGTCGATTCAGATTATGGCGGCGGTGACGCTGTGGACGGGTTCTTCAAGAAGCTCTATGCCAACTCAGATCCTGATACGCAGCGCGCCATGATGAAGAGTTATTATGAAAGTCAGGGGACTGCTCTGAGCACGAACTGGGATGAAGTAGGAAAAGGTAAAGTGGATGTTCATCCACCATCGAGTGACTGAGCGTCTTTCCTTTCATCTGGGGTCATTGGACGGAATAATTGATTTTAAAAGCATTTTCCCTTGCAGGGTAGGCAGCAGGCTGGAGTTTGGGTCATTTTGTAGCTTTGTGAAGCTTCTCGGGTTTACCAAAATCATTGAAATTTGCTGAACCTTTATGGGTAACTGATTAACAATCAATTGGTATGCAATAAATACAAGTAGTAGGCGTAAACCATTAGGTTTATATGTACAAGAGAAGAGAAACTGGTACTGCTCTTTAGTGCACTACTAACTCGCCTCATTCGGAATCCATCGCAGCTGTATCTTCTCAGGATCCTTTATTTGCAACGTCAACTTCAGCACTGACTTAACAATCGCATTCAAAAACCTCGCTCGACTTTCTTGTTGAGTTTCCTACTCCAGCTGCAGCGGCTCACACCGCGTATGCCGGAAAACAGTAGCAAAGACCGCAACAAACTCGACTTGAGCCATCTTCATACCGGGACAGATCGGTGGTCCGCCTGACCAAGGCAGATAAGTTCCTTTGGCAGGGGTGATGACCTGGCCGGCATCGTCTAGCATTGATTGTGACTGGCGGCATGTTTCATCCCAGGCTGATTCCAGTATATTCTCATTGAGGTTGGGCGCATTATTCGGCGCTGTCGCTGCCTGTTTTGTTCCTCGTGAGTATTACGGTCTGACAGCACGGTATTATTATGGTCACTAACTAGTCTTCTCCATTAGACTTGTAACCGGGAGGTAAGTATTGGCACATGAATCTCACTTGCATACGCTGACATGCGGCAACTCATTTGCGCCAAAGGCCGAAAAGCCCCAGGAACTGTCCTACAATTGGCGGCTGAAGAAAGTCTTTTCTTCGCTGTAAAATCGCAATCCTCAGAGCAGGATCCTCCACCTTTTTGTACAAAATCAGGCAAAACAGTATTTCTAAAATCCGTGCTTCAACTCACCATAGAGAGCACTCATCAGGAGTCACGACAACAAAAGTCTTGCCCGGCCTGCCCTTCCATCAAACCTCCCACCCACTGATTGTAAAATCTAAGCAATGATAAACCTATTACGGCAAATACTTTTCGAATTAAAGCTGGAACATTGAGCCCAGAATCAGTCACGCGACGCTTTTAGATAGCACGGGTGAGATATAGATAGCGAAGTCGCTGCGTCTCGCGACTGTGTAGTTGCGAATGAAGCTAGCGCATTTGAAGAGTATGTACAGCACCACCAGAATAATAGCGACGGTGCGGAAGCTGGCGTCCATTTGACACCATTACGCAAACGCGTAGACGTTTCGTCTTGTTCCTTTTTTCGTGCGACAAGCAAGAAGTAATGGAGTGACGACATTCTCGGATGTTCCTGGTCAGTTCAGCAGCTGACCCACTTGATCCACCTTGTAATTTACTCTAGTGGATACGTACTACGAAACTAGTCTCTGTGTAATAATACGAACACAACCACAGAAACCTTTTAGTTGTGTGGTAAAGTTGGGCTACGTACTCGTAGCAGTCCTCCAGGGTTAATTAGATTTCCTAGAATTGGAAGCTTACTGGTCAGTCCGTGTTCATCAGCCGTCCATGGTGCTTCCAATCAGATCGAGTACAAAGCAAAAACGCTGCTTTGATGACTCATGTATAATCGCATATGCCATATGGAATAACAAGTTAGCTAACAAGCAGTGAGCTGCGTCATCAACCTGCACGAGCTGCATGAAATTATGAATACGCGAATTCTATATGCAATTCCATTGATCAATATTCGATTTTTTTTTCCCTATCGGTAAAACTCCGGGTATATGTTGGTATTCTGGTAATCGGACATTAGAAAATAAAAAGTATTTGGGTAGTTGCAGGTCTGCCGAAGGGTTAATTAACCGGCACGTGTCTTGTCTACACGGCCTTTTTCGTCTCCTCTTTGAAAGATGCCCCAGCACGCTGAATAGCATCTTTCAAACTCACGAGAGGCCGGTATCCCAGTACCTTCTTAGCTTTGTCAATGCGATATGTCCTCGTCATACAGCTGTACCGAATGCCAACGACGTTGATCCGGGCCTTTCTGCGTCCAAAAGAGGTCGCCCACACGACCCATTCAGCGATAGTAGCTATGATGAGGCCCACCGATTTTGGAATGACTTTGATTTCCTCTGGTTTAGTCGGGTGGCCTGCGGCAGCGCCAATGGCTCGCGCGAAATCCCAGAACGGGATGTGTTCGTCATTCGTAATCAAGAATCCCTGTCCAGCAACACGCATATCCTCCGAAGGAGGTGGTGTAACATGACTTTGCAAAAGACGTTCAGCAGCCAGGATATGTGCATAGACAACATTTTCGTTGAATGTAAAGTCAAACAGATTTTTTCCGTCTCCGATGGTGAATCGCAGCTTGCCAGCCGCGGCGTTTTCAACCATTGATTTGGTTGGCCCTTCATCGCCTTCGCCAAAGATGCCCGAGGGGCGGATGCAGGTAGTAAGCATGCTGCCTGGCGTGGTGCCATTGTTGTCAAGCACGAGCTGGTCGGCAAGCGCCTTGCTGTGCGAGTAGACTTCTTTCTGTTCAGGGATGTAAACAAGAGGGAGAGATTCGTCGCCCTCGATCAGATCGCTGACTGCATCATGGACCACAGAGGCACTTGACGTGTACACAAAGGCTTTTGTGCCTACTTCCTAGTGAGACGTGAGCATCATTTCTCCAGCAGAGTTTTTCCGTGATATAAGCATGAGGCTGAGCTGACCTTGGCAGATTCTACAAGATTGCGGGTACCCTCAACGTTGACTTTCAAGTAGAGGTCAAGATCTGAGAGAGTCGGAAGAGGCGAGGCTGTGTGAATAATAACCTGAGGCTGGACCTTGGCGAGGGCAGCATCAACCTGGTCTCTGGCAGTGATATCAACCTCGTGATATTCAACCGTGGAGACACGATGCTCTGACGTCGGCGCTCTCACATCAAAGACAGAAACTTTGGCGGGCGGCGGCTCGAGTGCGAGCAGCTGCTTCACAACTTGACGGCCCAGAGAGCCGCAGCCGCCGACGACAAGAGCCGATGTGATGGATGACGGAGCAGTTGACATTATGTTGATGATATTGCGTTTGTTTAGATGTGTATATGAGGTCGGGGATAGCTGAGGTCCGCGGAAGTAAGGCAGCAATAATATCAAAGTCAAAAAGGGGCGGCGAGCTGAAAGCTAGGAAGCCGGTCGATCACTGCTAGGCCGAATCGGGGCAGCTGGTCGGTCTCGGGATTCCGGAAGCCTAAATTTAGAATTGCACACGGGACAAAGACAGCCAGCCCTTGGGACAGGTAACGACATGTCAAGCCCAGTGGGTCCTCGGTCGCGTGGGAGCGGTTTGTACGTGACAGATCCACCTGTGACAGTACGCTAGCGGTAATAACCATACTCTATTATCTACGGTCGTCGTCGGGTGGACAGCGATATTCATTATTATGATTACCTGTATCAACTATTAAAAGCAACATATGCCAGACAGCCTCCAGACGTGGGCTGGACTCGGTCGACGCTGCAAATTGACAACCTTGATACAATTACACTTTGCACTGTTGCAATCATATCCAACCTCTTCCGTGGTCTCTATCAATCATGGCATCCATGTCGAGATGGCTGCCCACCCATGACGGTCTGCTGCCGTCCTGGATCCTCCTCGTAAGTCCTGGCTGACCAGCCATTCTCGGAAAGCAACCAACTTCGCTCACTGCGCTGTCATTAATCCTGAGCTAGACCTCTGCTGCCTCCATCTTCAACACAGTCGGATGCTACGTCTCCACTGATATCCCTCGCCGCACGTACCAGGGCCCTGTGGCGTCGGCACAAGTGACAGCTTTGAGTGGGCGACTGTTTGGCACCTGGACCCTGCTGTCTACTGTGGTCCGCAGCTATGCCGCTTACCGTATCGCCAGTGGTGACATTTACACCATGGCTTTTTTGACATATGCAATTGCGCTGGGCCATTTTAGCACCGAGTGGCTCGCGTACGGCACGGCGAGCATGCGCAAAGGTCTAGCTGTGCCTTTACCGTGGCTTTTTCCACAACGGTGTGGATGTGGACTCAGTGGGGCTTTTATGTTAAGACTTGACTTCTCAATGTAACATTATTAAACACGAGATGTCCATGTTTAATCATATAAAGAAGCTTTTTTCTATATTTTAACCCTATAGTAAGTATTCTTCCGAAGAGGAAGTCGTATTGGCAGACCAGTGCCATCAACCGGCCCGATACCCCAAGACAAGGCTTCATCTCTTCTAATGCTGGGAACTCTGCATCTGACCCCACCAGCGTAATATTATAACGATACAGCACAAGAGCAACAAACGCCACAATCTCTTGTCGCGCAATAAAACGGCCAGGACAATAAGTAGACCCCCTCCTGTTTATGAGAACTTTACGGCGATCTCCGCGTACGCGGTAGGCACGTCGATTTCAGATCTGACTACCTTGTCTGACGAGTTGAGCACGTACCAAACTAATGGTCTCCCGTAAGTTTCTCCAATGAGGCTGCCTATGAGTGTATATGAATACTAATTACATATATTTAGTGAGACATTCCATCACTGCTACCATCGAAGCCGATAGATCTCTCAGTCAGTAGATCCATCAGCTCTGGAACGCAACCCTTCCTGCCGTTGAGGGAGTAGAGAATCTGGTCTACTCCCTGACTTTCCAGCCCGTTGCCAAATCCATGATAACCGCCTGCATAACCAACGGTGGAAATTCCCTCGGACTTGACCCTGCCGACGGACGGCTGGTCGTCCTCACACTCACGGCCAGTTACACGGACGCTGCCTCTGACGAGACGATGTTATCGACGTCGAGATCTCTGTCTTCACAGATTAGAGAGGCGGCAACGAAAGCAAACGCATTGAACCCGTGGGTCTACTACGACTATGCGGACGTTACCCAGGATTTCATTGCATCGTCCGGCGAGGCCAGCGTCAACCACCTAAAGGCTGTCAGCTCCAGGGTCGATCCCAAGGGATTCTTCCAGAAGATCCAGCCCGGTGGATTGAAACTCTAGGGAAAATGGAAATGAGCGTACTGTGTGGTTATGAACATGTGGAGATGGAATGAAACGGTGAATATTGTGATGTATATGATGCATATAACCTTTAGAGATGTGCATAGTCGGTCCTTGTAGATATGTCACTTGGGATATCTGTATTTAAATGTTACATCAGTTGGTAGAAACAGCCTAGCACTGCGCCCTTTTATAGAATTTGCTGGTTAGTAAAACTGCACTCGAGACGCATGATCGGTAAAACATCTATTTATATATCCAAACACAACTAGCATATCACTTACTATCTATCTAATAGGAAGCTCGGTTTAAATCATTCCCAATCATCCATATCATCCTGCCTATACAGGAAAAACTGCACAAAAATAGCCATATCAAGAATCAACGTCCCCAGACTCCCCACCAGCCACGACAAGTTGACAAGAATATATTTCCCATAAATAGCCGACGCCTCTCCAGGTCGGCAACCACGGTAATAATGACCATTATTATGAGCATGACGAGACGGACAAACGGGCGAGTAAGCAAAAATCGACAGCACATAGGTCAAATTGCCAATGCAGGCGAATAAGAAAAACAACAGTGAGACACCCTCTGTTGATTTGCGGCGGTAGTTGAGGAGGAGCTGTGGGATGCGCGAGCCTAGGTATAGCGCAGCGCACAGGTAACCGAATACCTGGCCCCAGAGATCAAATGTGAGGGGTTCGGAGGAGGAGTTGTCGGGTTTGTTTTTGTTTTTGGAGTGGCTGGCCAAGTTGGAGCTCACGTACCAGCCTAGCACACCAGCGGCGCATACAAGGACAATGGCAAATGTGTTGAGCAGAGCGGTTTGGAGATTGGAGGTTGGTCGTTCAGGCTGAGTGCTACTGCTGGTTTCTTCTTCGGCTGGCGAAGCGGTATCGACGAAAGGTGTTGCTGGAGAGAGATGCGTGCCGTCGACATGGGTATGGGTCCATTGCAAGTGTTGGTGTCTGTCAGTGGTATGGCTGTGTCCATTTCCGTTTCTGTTTTCGCTGGTTAGCAGTCCAGTTCTCTCTGTCGGTGTTATTTCGCCATCTTCCACGTCTTCTCCGTTCTCCCCAGTGTCGGGCTTTCTTTTCGTCGGGGCACTGTCAGACAGAGTGAATCCACGGTAGTAGAAGCACTGTCCCAGCAACACGATATCAGCAAGGGTGTAGTATACCGCGAGGATGATCATCGTCGGCAGTACTCCTTGGAGAACAGAGCCCAGGATGTTAAAGACATCCCCGGCCAGCCAAATGGCAAGAAAGAGAAGCGAGAGGCCATCTGCAGATCGCCGTCGGAAGTTTTCAATAATTTGGGGCGAGAACACAACAACCCAGCAGGCAATGGATATGGATCTGCAGCTGTCAGCTATGTAATCACATGGGTTGAATGTCGATGGATGTATAATTCCTACCCAAGGATGCCGCTCAAGGCTTCGATGTCTAGATTTCCTGACTGCGGAGGAAACATTTTTTTAAACAATTTGAGTCTGATCGTGAATCATAAGATTCCAGCTTTCTGACGACAAACCGTTGGCTTCGGGAAGTCGGACGACAAAAAAGAACGTGCCCCTATAATCTATTTCCTTACTTTCTCGTCTAATAATTTGTTTGACTGAAAGCACCACAGCCAAAATAAATCAGATATAGAAGAGATACCCAAAAAGAAAAGAGGGAAGAGGAATGACGTGCAGACACAGGAAGGGAAAAGTCTGTGCTGCTAAAATACCCACAGAAATGTCACGTGCGACTTCCCGATTGGGACGAAAATCCGGGGAAGCGAGCAAATTAGACTTTGTTAGCGCGACTTTTGTGAGGCTGATCGACTGCTGCATGCTGTCTTGCATAAACTAATTAATTATTACGTACGCGGTATTTATTTAAATCTATTGGCTGGTCCTTGTGCGACTGTATGACCTTAAAATATCCGACGTGGTATTTGGAAGATCGTGGTAAGAGATTTATTGAATTGTTCCAATGAAGAAAATCAATATGCGCGCACACGGATATATCGGCTAAATTGCATTGACTGCATGATAGGAAAACCACAGGCACATATCGCCGGAACACCCTATTCAGACTTGGACTTGATCAGAGCGATAAGCTTGTCTTGCATGTCGCAAAAGATATTGATGGCCTATCATCTGAGGATCAGCTGGTGTTCGTTTCACCCCTTCCCTTCTCTCTCTTAATTGAAACGACAGACATACCTGGCTTAACTTTTCTTCACTGGCGCCGGCCAAATCCCGTGTAAAAGCAATGCGATACGCGGCTTCGTCTTTCATGTACAATGGCTTCAGCAGAGGCGGTATCTCTGACGCAGCATTGTCAAACACAGAGCCCGGAATCCCGCAATCTGGAAGAGAGAGAAGCTGGAGAAGAGGAGGGGCGACTGTTATATGATCCACCCCTGCCAAAGCCAGCACTTCGTCGGTGGATGTAAGACTTGCGGGTAGCACTTGGGTGACTGCATTTATCGATTTGTAATAGCTTTGGATCAGGTGGCAGAGCGAGAACAGTTTGTTTGGGTCGACAAATCTAGTGGAATGTTAGTTTAAAGACTATAGCGCATAGGAATATATACAAACCCCGGCTCAAAGTGAACTTTGAGTTGATTAACATATGGCGCTACATATGTGCATCCCACCTCAGCCGCCAGAATGGCCTGAGTAATTGAAAACAGCGTCGTGGCGAGTGTATGCACTCCTGCCAGCTGCAGGGTTCGACAAGCCATCATGCCTTCCCAGGTGCACGGTATTTTGATGGAGATTCTAGAACTATCCCAGCTCGGAGCAAGTTCCTTGAAGAGATGAACAATTCCTCGTACGTAGTCAGACCCAAATATATATAGAAAGAATAAAAAGGTGGTCTTACGAAAAGCATTTGCTATTGTCTTGTCCGTCGAATAAGCATAGTACGGATTAGTCTGCACATGTACCCGGCCATGCAGATAAGGAGTGACCTGGATGGCTAGTTTTACCGTCTTCACCGAGAACCCAGTCAGCATATATAACTCTGTATATAGGGTTTACATACTGCAATCTCAACGGCCAGTTCGTCCAGTTCAATCCCTGTAAACCGAGGATCTTTAGACTGTGCCATTGACCTCAAGAGAGTGCCGGCTTTCAAGTGCGACTCCGCAATTAGTTCTCTATGCTCTGGCTTGGAAAGTTCAGCAAAAGCGATTGCCTGTCCAGGTTAGAATCAGTATGGCGATGAAAATGACTGGCTGGGCTAAACGCCAGGAATGATGACACACCTGGTTCGACGTGCAGTCTTGGAACGGGCCAAGTGTCTGTGCAACTGGTTCATATTGAGTCAGCATTTAACATGAGAGTATGAATATAGGAAAAAGTTTGGGTGGTCAAGAAATACCTTTTGCATCCAGGGTGTCGCAGTCGACCAGGCTCCGGCCTCGCAAGTAGGTCAGAGCGGAATCTGGAGAGGCGGCCATCTCGACTGCAGATTCTTCCCTCAGGGAGAGGCAAATAAATATAGAAAAGACAGTAAAAGGGTAGGCAAGGAGCAGAGTCCGTAGCTTGTTCACTCTGGTTGTTTGTTATGGAGCTGCGTTGGCTACATGTAAGCTCCCCGCCGCTCTTCCCCGCACACGCACTAGCAACCCCGACATTGGAGATAGATAAGTTATCTCCGATAAACACTGAACGATACCTTAATATCTTATGAGATTCCTACATTGTTATATCCTCTAAAAGTGTGATCTGGTAAAAGACAATAAATTGGAAAGGATATTTCACAAGCCGACTTTGCTAGAAATAGCTGTCCATATGTTTTCCAAGAACGCCACTAATGTAAACCAAAAGAATCTCGTGCAATGTTAGAGCAACAAAAAAGAAAAACTATGTTGAACCAATAATGGTAGCCAACAATCCTGGTGCGGCTTATTTTGCCTCTCCCAATCCTTTCTGGCCCTTTTGGCGCAACTCTTTGTGAGTCTTTGCCGGCAGCATCTCGAATAGGAATACCCTTGTCGTCCCAGACGCTGTATACGTTGGTCCTGAACGTATCTAGACGGCTTAGTCGGCCCATTTCGGCCTTCTCACGGGCTTCCTGCTCTCATTTTTCCTTCTCGAGCTGCTTCTGACGTTACTCGGGCTGCCTTCTCTTCCCGCGCTTCTAGCAGCTCCTGTGTAACTGGCACGTTGACCAGACCAGCCAATTTACGAAGCATCAGGCGAGGCAGAACCGTTCAACCCAAACATGTTGGCCATAGAAGTTACCACTTCGCGATCTCTTCGACATGTTCCGCGTTCACAGTTGATTCGTCGGTAGAGTTGAACGTGGCAATCAGGTCTGAAATAGCGGCCATCACTGCTGGGGTGTTAAACGAGTCGCAGAGGTATTCATCAACTGCGGTCTTGGACGCTTCCAAGGCAGCTGTTAGTGATTTATCAGTGCCAGTAACTGAAGTTTTCAACAGATGGAGATCCTTCATCAAGAAAAAGTTGTTGAGCTTGTCTTCCAATGAAGTGCCGGCGCTGACAAGCTCCTCTGTGATTTTACGCCTGGCTGCAAGGTGGGCTGCTGCCACGCGAGCTGCTGGCGAGCGGTCACCATTTTTCGCGAGAACGAGAGCGCAAGAACAAGGGATGGTGCAGGCGGTGGTGAGTCTCAAAATGTTCGTATCCTCTCACTTGTTGGTTTGCACGGCAGCGCCTGCAGTGCAGTCAGTCCCCGCCAAACACGGGGCTAACCCGGTTGGGGGAACTCCGATATTTTTTTTCTCTCTTCATCCGCCATTCGCATTCTCGATTGAACGTCACCCAATCGCAGTTTGATACCACAATAAGGCTGACTGAGCTCGACACCCTCGCCAGGTTACATTACGGCGTGAGAAGCCCCAGTCGACATGCCCTCGCCCTTCCTCAACCCCGCAGCCTCTACCACGGCTGACGGGCTGGCGATCCTGCACCTGCGCAGAGACAACCTGATGCCCGTCATTCTGAAGGCGCAAGACGATAGCAGAGACGACAGCAAAGAAGAAAAAGTCGCGACAACCCGCTTCGGCTCGTTCCCTCACAGCACGCTGATTGACAAGCCCTGGGGGTCGCAGATTGTCGCCTCGCAGGTGCACGGAGGCCGGGCCAAGAAGTCCAACAAACGCAAGGCAGACGCACTCGGCGACGATGGTGGTGAGTCATTCAAGTCTGCAGCCAGCGGCTTCATTCACGTCCTGCCGCCGACGCCCGAGTCGTGGACAGCTGGGCTGCCGCACAGAACCCAGGTCGTCTACACGCCCGACTACAGCTATATTCTGCACCGGCTGCGCGCTCGCCCCGGCGTGACTCTGATTGAAGCCGGCAGTGGCAGTGGCTCGTTTACACATGCAGCAGCCCGCGCTGTGTTTAACGGGTATCCGTCGTTGTCTCTGCAAAAGAAGAAGAAGACACAGCGGAGGATAGGCAAAGTCTGCAGCTTCGAATTCCACGAGCAGAGAGCTAGCAAAGTGCGCGAAGAGATCAAGGAGCATGGGCTCGAGGAGATTGTCTTCCCCACGCACCGCGACGTCTACAGTGACGGATTCCTGCTGGGGGATCCCAAAACAGGCGAATCGCCCAAGGCGAATGCCATCTTTCTCGATCTGCCAGCCCCATGGCTAGCCATCAAACACCTTGTGCGCAACCCACCGGACGGGTCAGTGTCACCGCTGGACCCTTCGTCACCTGTTTATATATGCACGTTTTCGCCATGCATGGAACAAGTCCAGAAAACAATCAGCACGCTAAGACAACAAGGATGGCTGTCCATTTCAATGGTAGAAGTCAATCACCGACGCATTGAAGTGCGAAGAGAGCATTACGGACTCGGCACTGAGGGCGTACGCCGCGGCATTGTTTTCCCCAAATCCGTCGACGAGGCCGTTGGAAAACTGCGTCTGGAGGAATCCCGGCAAAAGGAGTATCGCAAACTGCAAAAGGAGGGCGTATGGGACAACACACAGAAAAAAGGCAGCGCTGCTGGTGACGAAAATGCTCCCAAAGACGAAGTTGAGAGCAACAGCAACAGCAACAGCAACAGCAACGAGCCTCAGTTACCAGTGTACGAGCAGGGCCGGCTGATTCACCGCACGGAGCCAGATCTCAAGACCCATACTTCATACCTCGTCTTTGCTATTTTGCCGCGCGATTGGTCCGAGGAAGACGAGCGCAAGTGTAGAGAAACCTGGCCATCGCAACGGAATCGCGACCCGAAAAGCTAAGTGCGCATGAGCAAGCATTAGAAAAACTACCATGTATGACTTGTGTCGCAAACCACTACGTATATAAAAGCATTCTACTTGGGAAATATGGTAACAAGGAGTATTGGCGTTATGAGAGAACGAGCTATGATTTTTTTTTCACTTCCAGTATATACAGTACTCTAGTAATCTATGCAACGTCTTCACGACATGTGAAAAATGTACGGTAGTTCTCATAAATGCCTCCCTCTACAGGACTTCCAAAATTCCAGATTTCCAGAAAATATTTCTGGCTATGCAATACTCATTATGAGTAGTCGTAAATCACTCTACAAGTTATTCTCTTTGCGGAACTTGTCCCATGCCTCGTTTAGAGTGCTGAAAACAGCACCTGCAATCATTCGTTGTTCGGTAGTGGCGTTGGTCGATATCTAGACACAATTATGAGTATCAAGTCCAATAAAGTAGCGCTGGATTGCGACGAGGCTCACCTTATCTGGGTGCACTTTTGCAATGCCCTTCATGTACTGAATCTTAACCTTATTTGGAAGTACCAATTCAGCCAATCCGACCTTTTTCCACCCAGCTTCTGGCCAAAGAACGCTGTCAAGACTGCCCAGCAAGGCTCGCAGATTGTCCTGCTTGCCGTCTTTCCAGGCTGTCAGTCGGGCATCGACGCTATCAGTCAGTGCAAGCTTCTCCTCATCAGCTCGCTCGGCTGCTTCGTTTGCAGCCCTCAGCCGAGTCACAGCCTCCGCAGTTGTCGGCGCGGCGCTTGACGGAGCTGCTCTGGGTGTTGCTTTCCGGGCTGCGGGCACTGCTCGCGGTGTCGCAGATCTTGAAGCAGCAGCAGGTGTAGGTTTGCTAATGCCAGCGGCTTTCTCGCATCTGTTTCGGCCTTGGATGCTGGCGCCACCGCCGTGGCCAGACTCAACGGCTTGCTTCCAGGCTTGTGCAGCTTCAGCCCACTTTTCAAGGTGTTCGAGACCTTCGGCCTTGCGCATGATGGCCTTGCCAAAGAAATCTCTCATGGGTTTGGCCGGCTGACCATTGCCAAGTTCGACGCTCTCTCCTTCGCCTTTCGATGGCCCGATAAAAGTGAGGACAGACTCGGCGTCACTGATTGCTACCTTCGGTTCTCCTATTTTTAGAGCTGTCATGGCACGATTGCTAAGTGCAAGTATTGTAACGGGATGGTTTCCAGGCAGATGTGATAATGACCGTGTGAATGATTCATGTGCCGCGGCATAATCTCCCCGTTTGTAGGCTTCGTTTCCGGTTTCACGCTCCTTATGAAAGGAAGCCAAGGCTGATGGCGAGACATTAGGAACGCTGCGTGCAACAGTTTTCAGTCGCGACGGAAGAGGTGTTGCTGGTGATTTCGGTTTCGAGGCAGGGCGAGATGGTGGACCAGAGGACGAGGGAGTGGGCGCCACAGGTTTCGGGCTTTCAAAAAGATCTACAGCTGGGTCTTCTTTCTGCGGCTGTGGTGTTCTCCGTCGTCTCGCAGGGCTAACATAGGCCTGGGCTGACTGTTCTTCCAGAGCACCTCGATTCAGTTGAGACTTCAAGTCTCTGGGGGGTTGTTGGGGTCGACGTTGTTGCTGTACTTGTTGTCGCTGTTCTTGCTGTTCTCGGAAAGGCGGTGGGGACCTGGATTCTCGGTCTTCCATACGAATTTCACTAAATCGCTCAGGATATTGTGGTGACTTTGGTTCTGCAGGCTTAGGTCTTCGCGAGGCTTTAGGGGCTGGTCGACCAGCATCCGACTCCAAAAGTAAAGCCTCGTCCGTGACATTACCTGGGCGCTGTGGCTCCCCATGCCCATGAGCCTTGCTGGTCCGTGGTGCTTGAGATACTTTGTTGGCCAGGCTGGCATCCTGCATCCAACGAGGACGATTCGGGTCCGCCTCGGAATTGAAATCATGAACAGCTTGCTGAACTTTCTTGCTCCCCGTTTTCCACAACGTGTTGGCAGTCTTGAATAGCTGGTTGCCAAAGTTGGAAGCCATTTCGCCAACGTCTCGGTCTCGCGAGCCAGGCGATCTATTATCGGCACGGCGCCCCTGCGACTCATCGCCTTTCATCCATGACGGCGCGCCATTCTGTCGCTTACCGCGAGGCTGACTTTCCTCTGGAGGCAACCCGGACTTTGCCCTCGTCTTCTGCCGCGACTCGGAGTGTGCTTGATTCAAAAGCCAACCAACTGCAGCCTGCACGTCCACGCCAGATTCTGTGTTTTCCAAAGCCTGGGCCGCCTTTTCAGGCGGGAATCCCATATCAACTAGCTCAGCGATTGCTCTATCTCGAGGGTCGTCTGACTTGGGCAATTCAGTAGGAACTTCAGGCTCCTTTTGTTTTTCCGGTTGTGGTAGCTCTGATACCGGTTTACCAAGCAGGCCTAGGAAATCATCGTCATCGTTGCTCTCTGCGGGCGGGGGTCGAGCCGCGGTCGATTTAGAGGGCAATGCTCCCAGACCAAATGGGTCGTCATCATTGTCGAGATTCAAAGCACTGCTAGCTGCTTCCGGCGTGCTGGTCTTTGTCGTAGGGACGGGGAAATTGGTAGAGGCATCAACAGGAGCCGACGCGTTAAACGCGGCAAGAAAATCATCATCTGCGGCTGGCGTTGAAGATGTTGAGCGAGCAGCAGCAGCAGATTGTTGTTTTGGTGCTTGGTCGAGACTGTCCCAGAACTGCGCATTCTGGCCTCCGTATTGCGCCTCGAACTGGTTCCGCTTTTCGGCCTCCTGCCTGGCCTTTTGTTCCTGCAATAGTTTCTGTTTTTCGAGTAGCGAGAGGTTACTGTTGCTCGCACCAGTAGCCCCAAAGGAGACCAGATTGGCGAAGCTGTCATTTGCTGGGGTTGCCGGTTTCGCCGGGGGGTTGGGGTTGGGGTTGGACGCGGGGATGCTGGCGGCGGACAACGGCGTGGAGCGTCCAGAGGCCGGGGATGCGCGCATGGTCGAGAAAAGAGAACCGGAGCTCATGGGAGGAGGCTTTCCGGGCTCCTTGGGGCCACTGCTCCAGTCCAGACCGTTGAGGTCGTCCATCGCGAGAGAGGACGTGGATGTGTTGGTTCGGGTGTGGGTATCAAAGATGGCAACAACAATTAGAGGTGCGGGACGACGCAAATGGCAAATGGCACGCTACCGGACGCTCAAGAATAATAGAAGGGACAATTCATATCGAACAGTGCACATGTAACCGTAGACACGGGGAGTGTTGTTGACGGAAACCCCCAGGCGCAGGCAAGTCTGGAGCAGTGCGAGCTCGTTGTCTGTCAAATTGGCTGACGACGATGATGCACTGTGGCTGAGGGTCGTTTCTGTGGCTGTGCTCGCTAGCCTGTTTGGGTTTGGTATTGTACTGTGGTCTACATAGTACGTATTAGTAACTAACCACAATATACGGATACAATAACCATTTAATAATAATTTTACATTAATTCTCGAATTATTAATCTAATCGTATTACAATAATAACCATGATGTTATTATTACGCTCCCGTGCCACGGAAAGAATATGAATATCATCGACGGTACTCTACGAAAAGCATACAAAGTCAATTGCATGTTTTGAAACAGACAATGATACATGACTTAGACCGAAGCTTGTCCTCGAAACGAGACAAGAATAATATTAAAATGATTGTGCGATTCGCTCGGAGTTACTGTGCTTGGCTGCTGCTCTGCGATTCGCCCAGACACACCGGCATTTCTGCTCGCTTCGCACTGCACATGCACGCTACGCGGCAGTGCATGGATGATGTCGCAGCAGAGCATCGCAACACGGACTTCGCCTACCCTGGAGTTAGTTGCTACGTACCTTGAAGTTAGTACTCTGTAGTAACTGGCTTAGTACGAAGTATACGTAGTTAGTCTGCCGTCGCACAGGCCGGGCTGATCCCTGACGCTTGTAGCTTGGCGGCGCAATCCTGCTGGATTTGACGCGGCGGGTCCTTGCTTAATATTTCCCTCACTTCTCTGTCTCTCGAGTCTCGAGACCCGACTCTCGATGTCTGTAGAGCTGCGCTGCGCCGTACGTACTTTGTAGTATGTACGTAGCCTGTCTTGTGGAAGAAGCTGTGTCATGGACTCCACTATCCAGCGGAGACGCGTGATGTGATTTCAAATAATGGATTGCGCATGATCATCTCGATCAACAAAGAACCAACAACGACAAACTCGGCCTTGGAGCCTGTATTTCCGACTATTCTTGCAAGTGGCGAATCTGGCGACACTGGCGAGAACCCACCCTGGCCCGGCTAGCCTCCTCCTGTTATCGATCAGCGTAGCTTAGCTTGTCAAGTGCCGCGGCCGTTGGAAGAGGAGCTGTTTCGTACCTTGTTGCGGATCGGCTGCTACCGCCGCGACATATCCCTGCTGGAACAAGCCTATAACAGGTTGTCAAGTGGTATAAGATTGGTAAAAGTCCCCCATCGTCGCCCGGAATCATTCCGGCATCGCGAATCAGAGGCATTCAAAGCGACCCGACGTGGCGGCTCCCGGGCATGCTTGGCCTCACTAACTCACTACTATGTAAGTTCTAATTAACTGGAGTACCTAGTACGTACGAAGTTAAGTCACCGAGACCGAGGACGCATTTTGCAGTTAGTTGGGCACTTTGGGTTGAAACTCGATAAGCAACGAATCACTCTCCATGCTGCAGTCGCATCGCCCTTTGCTGGTGCAGCAAACCAGCGGGGATATTCTCGGGCTTTTCCCGGACAATGACAATACCCATTGTTGGGTTGAGCTTGCGAGCACTGCGAACAGGGATAGCATTCCAAACAAAACTAAGTCGAGGCTAGAACAAACACAGCCAGCTCCGGGGTGGCCTGTAGGACGGAGTACCCAGGCCGGCACATTGCTAACTACTACGCAGTTGAAAGTTTTAGCGGGCGGCAACTCACCAATCGATGCTCAAACTCCAAGGTGGTTGCTTACGTGGTGAATCCTTTCCTTTGAGTTTCTTTTTGGGTCCTCTCTGAGCTCCTCGCAGTGACAGACTGACTCGGCTTGAGAGACCCGGTGCAAGTGCCAGTCAAGTGGCTCCTCGATAAAAAAGCCCTGGCGCTTGCTCGCGGGAGTCTGTGCTTTGGAGGCAGCGGCTTGGCTTCTCGGCTTAATTAAACCAATCGACCAGGGCCGATCTGGAGCGTGAGGTCTCGGAGGATGTGCTGCTATGTCGCATGCGTGGGGTGAGCCAAGTAACCACGAACAAGTTAGCACTACGAGGCCGGCGTAGCATGCCCGGAGTACTCCGTGCCACCATCCCCGTTATCGATAGCGACCCAACTGGTAAAGTTTGACAGCTGAGGTCGTTATAGGCTGTTTGCAATGTTTGGGTTGGTTAATTATTGACCGGCTATTTCGCTCTATAAGCTGGCTATGGTATGGACCAGGTTGCTCAATGCCGAACCAGGATAGAAATCCGTCGCGATGTGGGCTGAGTGTTGCAGTGCGACAATTGACTGGCACAGTAATCGCACACGGGTCGTGCACTGGAGAGAGCATCAGTAAGAGGATAATAATCCTGGCCGTAAAAAAAGAGCAAAAAAAAAAAAAAAAAAAAAAAGAAGCCCTAGCTCATAGTCGAGCCCATCTGCGAGGAGGGGCAGCGCTACACTAGCCCGTGACAGTCG